>OX424574.1:71203466-71700966 GCA_949152435.1 Gastracanthus pulcherrimus
CTAAATTTTCATACATTTTCTAAATTTTCTAAATTTTCAAAAATTTTCTAAATTTTCATAAATTTTCTAAATTTTCAAAAATTTTCTAAATATTCAAAAATTTTCTAAATTTTCTAAAATTTTCTAAATTTTCAAAAATTTTCAAAAATTTTCTAAAATTTTCTAAATTTTCATAAATTT
This sequence comes from Gastracanthus pulcherrimus, assembly GCA_949152435.1. Taxonomy (NCBI): domain Eukaryota; kingdom Metazoa; phylum Arthropoda; class Insecta; order Hymenoptera; family Pteromalidae; genus Gastracanthus; species Gastracanthus pulcherrimus. The sequence continues at coordinate 71,203,647 of OX424574.1, forward strand.
TATAAATTTTCGAAAATTTTATAAATATTCAAAAATTTTCTAAATTTTCAAAATTTTCTAAATTTTCAAAAATTTTCTAAATTTTCAAAAATTTTCATAAATTTTCTAAATTTTCTAAATTTTCTAAATTTTCAAAAATTTTCTAAATTTTCAAAAATTTTCTAAATTTTCAAAAATTTTCTAAATTTTCAAAAATTATCAAAAATTTTATAAATATTCAAAAATTTTCTAAATTTTGAAAAATTTTCTAAATTTTCATAAATTTTCTAAATTTTCAAAAATTTTCTAAATTTTCATACATTTTCTAAATTTTCTAAATTTTTAAAAATTTTCTAAATTTTCATAAATTTTCTAAATTTTCAAAAATTTTCTAAATATTCAAAAATTTTCTAAATTTTCTAAAATTTTCTAAATTTTCAAAAATTTTCAAAAATTTTCTAAAATTTTCTAAATTTTCATAAATTTTATAAATTTTCAAAAATTTTCTAAATTTTCAAAAATTTTCTAAATTTTCAAAAATTTTCTAAATTTTCAAAAATTTTCTAAATTTTCATAAATTTTCTAAATTTTCACATTTGGTCAATTTTTAAAAATTTTCTAAATTTTCACATTTGGTCAATTTTTTAAAATTTTCTAAATTTTCACATTTGGTCAATTTTCCATAATAAAAACTTGTAGAGTTATAGTTATAAGAACAGGTATGTTTTTCACCAATATAAAGATTATTTTCAGTATATTAGATCATATCTCTCAGTATCGCGTAAGTCAGCTGAGCCACATCCGCATGCCCGCCGTTCTTCTCCCTTCCGCTTGCTCTCGATCTCGACTTTGGTGTTCTCGTATACGTTGTGCGTGTCTACTCCCGCTCTGCGATCGCTTCCGTCCGGTCATCCGCGGACTCGAGTGTATGTGTTTGTGGGTGTCATTGTCTGCTGTATCTGCTGATGGTCGGAATGTGCACGGCCGCCTAGATATTCTCTCGTTATGTCTAGCATCCGAGCTGCTGCTGTAAAATAAAAGAAGGGAAGTTCGATGACATACGGCACGGGCATCTTCGTCTGCTGTGCCTTCTAGTGCTGCTCACCTTTCCTGATCGACTCCTTAGTTGATGAGTCGATCGTACGTGCGTGCATGTGTGTGCGTGTGTGTGTGTGTGTGTGTGAGTATGTGTAGGTATGTATGTATATTTTTATGTATGTAAGTATGTATGTATGTATGTATGTATGTTTGTATGTATGTAAGTATGTATGTATGTATGTATGTATGTATGTATGTATGTATGTATGTATAAGTATATGTGTATGCGTACGTGTGCATCTGTTGTGTTTATGTATATAAGCGTAACTCATTTGGGCTCAAACTCCAGTAGATATAATCAAATCAATCTGTGTGCAAAAACTTTATTTGCAGTTAAAATTTAACTTAAAGTATTTGTAATGCTTATAAACTTGTCAGTCAAGTTTTCTTTATAATATATAACCTATTTTATCAAATTTGTTAGCAGATATTGACCAATGAATAATAATATAATATACTATATGACATGACTGATGCCTCTTTGAAAAAGCTGAGTGCCAAATCAGTTGGCAGCGTTTCTTTTATAGTCAATTAACAACAAATAATTATTAATAATGTATGGCCTATTCAACTGAAGCTTTTCTTCAACCCTTAAAGTGAGTCCTGTAATGAAATTCGACCATAATATTGTGTGTCAATACTGGAATGGAATGCAAGCTTCATATTAAATATACTGGCATGCCTATACTATAAGAGTCTATGGATTTGGCGCTCGTTGGCACACGTTTATAGGTCCGTCTCATTATATACATTAACTATAGTTGTTCATGTCATAGAATACAAAGCTGGTTGAATTCTTTTGAAGAACATTTGAGGATTACAAAAAGAATTCGAACACATTGGATCAGATTTTTGTTCTATCAAGTGTACATCTCCGCTTGTTACATGCACTAGTAACATTAACTTTACAACTTAATGTCTAAATTTACAACGAAAGAATCCGCACCGCCATATGTATATTGCTTTTATTCATATGCACAGCTTTGCTAATTTGTCATCGCCATTTAGAATTTCACGGAAGCCAATTAGATTCTTATTTCAATCTAATAACGATTTCCAGTGGTTCAATCTCCACCCAACCGATTAATTCACATGTTTCAGAAACATTCTTTAGAGATTATAAATATTACTCTAAAGTCGCACAGGGCACTTTCTTTAAATGATTTGAACCCATGCCCACTGAGCGGCCTTTATCTTAAGAGGTACGCTTTAGCAATTGACCGCAACATTCGGTAATTTATATTATATGTTTAATTAATTTAATGCACAATGATTTATTGAATATTTAGGCTGATAAAAGTGACTTTAGAAATAAACAATTATATTATAATTATGAATCCATAATTCTTTAGCTCGTACCCAGGTTCTTGACTGTATGTGGGAGGTATGAAAACATTTTTATCCATATGCATGACAAATTCAAAACTTTACATCATACATTTTTAACAGGAATAATTTTAAAGTAATTGTTAGATATATAAATCGAAAGGAAATTACGTCTACTTTGCGATACTATGCATAATTTTGAACTATCTAACACAAAAAATTATACAAATAATTTAAAGAAAAAATGCCAAATGTACAATGTTTACAATAAGTAGTAAGCGTAAGACATGATTGTATAATTTTGCATATCTCTCAGTAGATCACTGACGTAGAGTATACATAGCATAGGACCTAGTATAGTCCCTTGCGGAACTCCTGTGGAGCTACATTTGTATTCATTCTTACAATCTTGAATTTTTACTCTTTGTTTTAAGATACTACCTCTTATACCATATATCTCAAGCTTATCTAGCTGTATGATTCACAATATCAAAAGCTTTGGCCAGGTCTAAGAATACTGCAATTATAGGTTTGCTATTATCTAAATTTTTGTATGTGATATTTGTTATATAATTCAAAGCATCCACAGTACCTCAGTATTTCTAACAAAACCAAATTGCTTATCAGATATTATATTACATTTTTAAAAAAATAGGTATAGTCTATTGTAAATTATTTTCTCAAAAAAATTTGCAATGCTAGATATAAGCGAAATTGACCTATAATTTGAGATACACGATTTGTCCCCTGCCTTGTATATGGGGACTACTTCAGTTTTTTTAAAAGCATGCGGCCATATGGATTTCTCAATACACAAATTAAAAATATGTTCTAGTGGTAATAGTATATTATTTCATATTGATTGTATTGTATTAACATTTATATTATCTATCTCATTGGAATCTGTAGGACGAAGAAAAGTAGAATTATGGTTTCTTGTAGGAAGTTTCAATTTATCGGTGTCTAATTCTGTAATTTGCGCACTTAATTTAGCGCTTCACAAAAGTAGTTATTCATAGAATTAACAACATTCATTTTATTTTCAATTTTTTGATTATTTTCATATATGTGATCAATTGACTTGCCCTGGTTATCAATTTTTCCCAATTTGGTGTTAATTATATTCCATAACTGTCTTGGATTTCGACTATTCAATTTTACTTCTTCAGTTACATACTTGTATTTTGCATCTTTGATAACTTTACTCAATATTTTATTATAAATATTATATTCATTTTTTAGTAGTTGGCAAGTTCTTTTCCATAATCTATATACATTCTCTTTTATTTTACATAATACTATAGACTTTATCTTTTCCTGTTAGTTGTTTATATGTAGTTGTGTTTTCAAGAAATTCATTTATCATCTGTATTAGTGTGTCTACTGAACGATTTGGGTCCTGCATAGACAAAATCATATTCCAGTCAGCGTCTAACAATATTCTTTAGTTTAGTATAATTTATATATTTAGTTATATTGTTATTTATTTGTTTTAATTCGACGTAATCCACGTTTAAATCAAAGGATAGTGGTCATTAAAAGGATTATTTAACTTAGAAGAATCAACTTTATATTATTATTTTTAACAAAAAAGTTGTCTATGCAGGTGCCTCCTTTGTTTTCTAATGAGGGCCTTGTTATGCCTATAAAACAGGGAGTATATGTATACTCCGAATAGTTATTTAAAAATTCTTGACTAATAATATTATCACTTAATTCTCTTCTACTAAATTTTTTTGCCAAGATATCAATGTTAAAGCCTTCAACTATACAATGGTTTCTCGTATTTGCCTGATCTTTCAAAAATATTTTCATACTAAGCATGAATTTTATTTTTGGCACATCATCGCTTCTATAAATTGCTATTTTTGATACGATGTTGAAGTTGATTTCGTGTAGTGATTCCGTTGATATTCTAGATATCCTCGGTATAATTGACAGGTTGTCAAAGTTATCTACCTTATCGATGTGATATAAAGAAGCTGGACCTTTTCGATTGCAGCCTTTCATTGTCACGTTTAAGGCAACGAATAAGATTGTAGAAACTTGCTTTTCTACAAAAAAGACTGATACGAGCGAACTGGAGAAAAATTTATGAGAATTACGCACAGCTTTTGATAGTACGGGAGTATCAAAGACATTAAAAATCCATGTTCTTTTAGATCATTTGAAGGAAGGCCTTCTGTACATAAACAATGATGGCTTGGGCATATGGTCTGAGCAAGCGGGGGAATCCGTTCACCGAGAATTCTCAATGTATTGAGAAAGATTCAAAATAAACGCTATTAATGATCCATCTTTCGTAGAGCGTTTATTTAAAGCAGTGGTTACGTTTTCTTCCCAGCACTTGTAAAAGTTTATTATTAAATGAGATAATTTTGTTATATGCGTGTATGTACAGTGGATTAGGCCTATAGGGGAGACCACTTTAAAAAAAACGCGCCGTGATATTTATCTCATAGATGGTGTGGAAATAATATCTATATATTATATCTATACTATATCTTATGACGAGATGAACTACGTAAAAAGTGAAAAGTATGCATATTTTCGAAACAGGATCAGCTACGATTTCAATTCCAACGGTTTTTTCATCAGAAAACAATAAGGAATCGAATGCCACTTCCAGTTTTCTTTGTCATTTTAAAGCAACCCATCTCTGGTTCAAGCCCAGTGTGAAACCGATGAGCGTCACATCAAATTTTCCAAGCGATCGCTCACCGATGCTGCAAAAAAGGCTCGGTTGGACTTAAAATCAGTCAGGGAGGAGGAAGAAGAAGAGAATATCAATTTAGATGGCCAAATGTACGATACAGGCATCACAAATTAAAGGTTAAACGATATTTTTTAAGAGTTAAGTACGTGTAAAACTTTAATCGCGTTTTTCTCAAAACTACTTTTTTCAAACTGGGCGAAAACGCTGCTCGAAAACTGCTCGATAAATCGCTTTCAAATGTTTACTGTAGCTTCACAATCGTACTATCTAAAGAAGTACATAGCCGTTTTTTTTATTAAACTAAAATTTTTATTTTATAAACAATTTACTGCGAATTTTCACGTCAAAAAAATAAAAATTTTGTAAAACTTATGTCATTTAAAAAAAATTGATTTAAAAAAAACCTATGTACTTTTATAGCCAATAATATATGCTTTAAGAAAAAATTTATTTTTTTGTCCTAGCTCTCATACTTTTGGAGTTACGATTTCGCCCGGGAAGGTATAAAAAAAGACGTTTTTACTTTGAAAATTCAATATAACATTTTTCTTTATACTTCAATATGTGTTTAATTAAACCCTGAAAAGAAACCCAATCCCATTACCCATATCCTCAAAAAAATTAAAAAAGTCAGGCCTATTTTCGTGGCTCTAGAATTGTGTTACCCCTTAAAATTATTTTTATCTATTAAAATAAAATACAAGAAATATTGACCCAGTAGGTGTTATTTTGGATTAACCAAGTTGTATTTCGAATTTTTAACTTCATATATAAAATCCAAGATACCAGAAATCTTTGCTATATGTATTTACACAAAAAATAAAGTCATTTTCAAGATGCTATCGGACACATTGGATCAGCCATTTGGAATTACGCTTTAGTAAGTTGATATTCGAATTCAGCACTCTCGAAAATCTTTAGGTAGCAAGTTTTACATAAAACCTTTAAGATTTTGATAGTTTTTTAACCATATTTTAATCCCAGCACACTGTACCAAGGCTATACTCAATCGCTTTTACATGTTGCCGGATTCTTCGATGTCCGATTTCTCTTTTATTTGATAATATGCAATTGCATTTGCATACATGTGAGTATTTGTGCGTAAAAACAAGGTAAAATATAACATATAATAATGTTTTATTACATATAATTACATACAAATGTACACATTTATATGTTGTTATATATATTTTGTGTAAACATATATGATAACACGTTACTTCATGTCCATTTAAGGACGTTCACCGGCTGACAGTAAACTAAGAAAGATAATTTGTGAAAATCTTCATTAAATGACAGCATTTATAATGAAAACCCTTCAGTTCACAATATAAAGCATTAACATATTAGTACAAAATATGAAAATGATGAATAAGCACCAAAAAACTGTATCTTTAAAAAAAGCACCGCCTGCTAAGCCTAGATTTTATGTATCACTTCTATGATTTTATATTTTATATTACATACTAGTTTTTCAGAAGGATTTAAAGCAAACTTGGTTTACAATAAATAAAAATATCCGTTTTGCGAGAACTCAAAATATGGCACCCATGTTAAAAATTGAAATTTTGAAGCTAAATTTCTCAATCTTTCATACCATAAGGGGGGTTGAAGTAGCAACCAGATATGCAACACATATAAATTGACGTAATCAAAGTTTCAAGAGATTTTAAAGAAATTCAATTATCCATTGAACGTCCTTAACGTTATTTTTAAGCTTTTAATTGACTTGTGCCTTAATGTGATTACGTACTATCGCATATCAATATATAATTACATGTAAACCATTTTTTGCCAGATAAGTACTTGCAAATGGAGGCAACACGTGCATCATATAACATGTTGATTGTATCAAAAGTAAGTAGAAAGTAGCTAGAAAGCTATAGAAAGATAGAGAAGAAGCCAGCTTGCAGAAGGAGATGTATTTTAGCTTTGCGTATTGAGAATAGTTATTTCGTTATAAAGGTATGCAAGATGTTCGAGAGAGCGTTACTTATAATATAATACTTACTTGGTGGCTTGGGCTTTTCGCCTTTCTTCCGAGACTCGGTGAAGGACTTGGCAGCCGTGACCGATGGCACCCCATCCCTGCGCCTCTCCTCGCCGACGAGCCTGTCAATGTGGCCTTCGTACACAGGCCGCTCAGAACCAGCGGTGCGAGCAGCCGACTGCTCAGCGAATGCGTAGTAGCTCTCCGCCCGCGATGAAACACTGCAAGTCAGGCACAAAGCTGCGTGCAGTGAGCTACCGACCCGTGGTATCAGCGAGCTTACGCGGTACAGATGGCGTTGCGATGGACGCATCGAAGGAATCCCCATGAAGTATCTGCGTTTAACAGCCTTTTATATATTCTAAATAAATTTCAGCCACATTTGCTTTCTCAAAGAAAAACCTTGCTGACAATATAATTTTTTAAACATTTTATTAGAAATGCATCTTTTTGCCTACTTTATTAGGAATACGTACTATAAGAGTAGTAGAGAGAGTATGGAAAGAAACAATGCTCTAATTCTTATTAATAATTTCTTAATTTTTACTATTTTTTAGAGTAATGTTGGGTTAAATAGTAATTTTTATTATTCCAGGTATATCAATTTTTATAATTATACTTCCACTTTAGTTTCAAATAAATTATTTTGTACCCATCTGAACGAAAGTGACCACTTTTCTCCCTAAAAAGCGAGACCAAAATTACGCTTTTTACCCGCAAATCACTTTTTTCCCGCATTTTCGGGAGAAAAGTGACTTCACTAGAGACTAGTCCAAATTCTTTTATTTCATCAAGTTCTACCAATAACCCTGATTTTTTATTGTCTTTTAACAATATTGTCTTTTAATAGTCCATTAGTCCGACTTTCCAAGTCAAATCGTGTCCACAGTGGAGATGGGCATAAAGTACTATATGTACCGCGAGAAAATAGTCGATTTTTCCCGCGGGAAAAATATTCGACTTTTTGCCCGTGTTACATAATGTTCTATTAACCGACGAAACGACTTTGTGTTGTATGTTGCTATGCACGGAAAAAAGATTTCCTCCTTATAAACGATGCTCGGTCAGCACCGGAAATAACGGTGCCAGTCACCGAGGGGTAGGGTGACCGTCACTGTAGATGTCGATGACTAGCGTCGATATAAACGGTGGAGCCACTCTGAAACACAAGGCTATGGGATCGTAATAAAGCGTGGAACTGCTAGCATCATTGATCAGAATATCTCGGCACCTCAACTACGATGCCAGGCGTTGTGATTTACAGTGGAGCCAATGTTCATATGAGTTGAATCATTTTTTCGTGTGGAGGAAAGTGAGTAGGAGGGAGAATCCATTCCATATATGCATAGTCTCCCGACTCTCTCTCTCTCTCTCTCTCTCTCTCTCTCTCTTTCTCTTACTATCTCTCTCTCTCTCTCTCTCTCTTGTTATTTATATTGCTCACTTTATTCTACGTTTACCAAATTTGTAATATTATGTAGTGCAAATTCTCAAGAATACTATTTGTTACTAGTTGCATATACTCATGAAGCGAATTGTATTTATTAAATAATGTTATATATATATATATATATATATATATATATATATATATATATATATATATATATATATATACATGGGTGACTCTCGGAGGTCGACTTCAACAATTTTTTTTTTATTTCTTCGGTAAAAATACTCTCTCTGGTACGCAGAACACAGCGGTCTCGGATGAACTTCAACCCAAATGTGTCGGCCCGTCTCGGATCTTTGCGTATATTATTTTTATGAACTCTTACTTGTATTTTGCGACCAAAATGAAAATCATCGCGTGGAGGAATTCAAAATTAACTTGATTTTTCAATATTTTTCAAAAGTTATCAGAAACAGTTGCTTATTGCTCGAACCTTGAGGGTCTGATAGAATACATCAACGAAAAACGAAAATTGACTGCTTGTCATTTAAAATTTGGAATTGACGGAGGAGTGGGGTTTTTAAAAATTTGCCTGTCAATTCAATCCACCGCAGAATTCCAGGAATCATTTCATCGGTGACAAAAGTATAAAGATGGGATATCAGATAAAAAATTAAAAGATTCAGGAGTTAATAAATTATTTATTATAGCCTTAGCACAAATTTCTCAAGAAAATTAGGAAAATGTGTTGCAATTATGGACAGCACTTAATATTAATAATTTTGGAGGAACAATTGTTACTGACTTAAAACTAGCTAATATTCTGGTAGGCATCACATCTCATAGCTGTATGAACTCTTCTACTCACGTAGTACTATGCATTAAAAAATGAGCTTCATGAGCTTCAAAAACTGTATACAGCCTCCTGTTTTTGATACTCAACAAGGCAAAACGTTTCTGCAAATTATTCCTCCTGCTGAATTACATCTAATGCTTGTAACTGTTAATACTGTATATACTTATTTATTAAAGGAATGTGAACAACATGCGGATCAATGGGCTAAATAATGCTGTATAACGCGTGACATACGACATGGGAGTACAAGTTTCAATGGAAATTCATGTAAAATCTTACTTGACAAACTTGATTTACTGCGCTCTAGATGTCAAAATGTTTGCCCCTTGAAATATGTCAAAGATTTTGAGAAATTATGAGCTGTTGTGCAAGCCTGTTTTGGTAAATATCTCGACCCTTCTTTTGAAAATATAATTGAAGATTGCAAAAAAAAGCTACTGGGAGCTTGGTATACCGGTAACTCCAAAAATTCATGCTATTTTCTATCACGTACCAGAATTTTGGAAAGACAGGGGCACTAAACTTGGATTCTTTAGCGAACAAGCAATGGAAACGGTACAATGCAATTTTAAAAATATTTGGAGAAAATATAAAGTATCAAGTGAGCTACCCGAATATTCGCAGAGAGTTCTTGGAAGTCTCTGCAAACAGAATGGCCTCCATGCATTTTAAATAAAAAAATCATTTGTCTCCATGTGTTATTTTTTTCTGAAAATGTAAAGTAAATAAATAAAAGGCACAACTGAAAAATTCTAGTTATTTTTAAATTTTTTTCATGCAGTTATATGAATGATGTCAATATAAGAGGTATGAAACTATTAAGAAATGTTTTGACTGCTAAGAAGTAGAACATCTACTTAAGAAATAATAGTTTAAAGATTTATTAATAAGAATATCACGGTTAAACTCTGAAAAATATTGAAAAATCGAGTTTACTCTGGATGCCTCCATGAGGTGATTTTCATTTTGGTCACAAAATACTCGTAATAAAAATAACATACGCAAAGATTCGAGACGGGCCGACACTTTTGGATTCAAGTTCATACAAGACCACTGTGAGAATGTAAGTGAATTTATTCAGATTTCTTGAGACCCTTAGGTGGACAGTTGATGAAGACTAAATATGAACATGTAGTCGTGTTTTACATTTTTTAACAAATTTCAACCTCCATTTATTCAACGAAATAAAACATCTTCAAAAAATAGCAACAAAGGAATTTTTAGCAAATTTCCTGAATATTACATAAAAAATGGTATCCAAAATCTTGTAATGCCCCTTTCGATTAATTAAACTCATTTTAAAACTTAAAATCCTTAAAAAAGTTGGTTTGTTCACTCAAACCATTATACCAAAAATAATGAAGATACCTTTATTCAGTACAAAAGTGACTTCCATAGTCGCAAAACAGCAAAAGCGCAATATTCATATATATAAAAAAAAATCAAAATAACTTGAAATATTTATAAAAATAGACTCAACAATTCGCTGCGAGTTAACCAATATATTAATTTCGCCTACGTTTCAAATCCCTTTTAATAGATTCCTTATCAAGGCATATCTAAAGAACGGCTAGTTACTGTGTGGCATATTATTAATACTGCTACAAGCGATATAATTGCTGTGAGATAGTAACCAACAGTTACACAATTGGCAAGTGTACCTAACCAATAATGTAACAAATACCCGCGAGTGGCATTGGATCGGCAGGCGATGGAAAGCCCGATCTTGGTGTTTTGTGGTACCCTCGGGTTTGCCGCCTCGAGAAGAGCGACCGCTATTGCCGACAGCAGGGCGGCAGCACCATCCGAGGAAGCAGCGTCTAGAGCCGCGAGTGCTCTACTAGCCGCGCGGACTGCGCGCCCCTTCCTTCAGATCCGGTCTAGCAGCACACGAGAGCAGCCGCACGCATCGTGCTATCTCGCGCCACAGCTCTGGCGTCGCTGCACATCCATTCGCATTTATCGTGTTCGATTTTGTCTTAGCGCATTTGTTATAAGCTTGTAAATACTGTACATAGTCATTTAATATAGTTAGCTGCAGTTTACTCAGTGTGTGTTTTCCCGGTTACTCTCCGGCCTTTCCGACAATCCTGCACCGGCTAGAGCGGCGACCCGGTCTGGCATATTTGAGGGAACTCCTCGCACGGCCCGCACAGTTTCACCACTCGAAGGTGGACCGACAGTGTTTACAAATATATACCACAACGAGTATTCAACATCATATTTGAAATTCATTCATATCAATCATTCATATCAAACTTGAAATATTGTTAAGAGAATTATTTAAATGCATGTTTTTAGCAATAATAATTATTTTCAACGTAGTATTTTAAATAGACCAATTGTTTTTCAAACGTTTACTGTTAGGTTAGCTATGTTGGAGCTAGATGAGAGGGATTAGAGTTTCGTTTAATTGTTTATTTCAAATTTTCAAAAAAAAATTTAAAAATGTAAAAGTTAAGAACCTAAGAAAATTTGGAAAAATTAACTAATTTAAAGTTAATTACAGAATTGTATATATGAGTTAGGCCAGCCAAAATGAACAAATCAGTGCGCACCTAGTTCTTAGTTTTCCCTGCCGATTTTTATATGAAACTACCTATCGAAAAAAACCTCTAAACAAGTTTCAGTCCTTAAGGAATTTTCGAAAATGGCCAAAAAATGGTTAATTTTAAAAAAATTCTACAGAACGCCCTATAGCACCATTTGGAACGTACAAAAAAATGATTTCTTCATCTTTTTAGAATATTAAAGAAAAAAATTGTTTGACCACCCTGGTAGTTCAATGGATCGCCAATATAAAGCTAAATAAATAGACATTTAATTCCTTTTTTAGTACGTTCAAATTTGTTACGTATAACGGAAATTACAACTCGTACAATAAAGGTACTTTTTCGAAAATCATCCAGTTGGCACCACTGCAACTTGTTTCTATACAAACCATTTTAAATCTTACTTTCAGGAAACATAGTTCGAATATCCTAGAAAATAAAGCACTTGGTTTAGTTTTGTCTATTTAAAATTACGACAAAATTTAGGTGACAAAATGGGAGACCTAAAGATGCCAACTTTTTATCCAAATCTTCCCAAAGATTCTCCGACCACTCAAATTGTAGGTCCAATCCACTCAAATGTTATCGTACTCTGAGATACACATAGAATTATCCGTAATGAATAATACTTAACGTAAATAACGTCAGACTTTCACAGTATGACGTTTACTTTAGCTGAAAAAACCAGGCTAAAAAAATTCAGTCATACTATACGTACAATACACAAAGTTAAATCAAGTGCTTTATTTTCCAGGATATTCGAACTATGTTTGCAGAAAGTTAGACTTAAAATGATTTATATAGATACAAGTTCCAGGGATTCGAACCTGATGATTTTCGAAAAAGTAGATCGAACGTACCAAACAAGTATTTAAAGGTACTTTTAAGACGAAGAATTTGAGATGGGTTGGACCTAAATTCATGTTGATTTGGTAAAGTGACATACGATCAAGCATAACTAAAAACATACAAAATTTCTGGTTTATATTCAGCTTTGTATAGGTGATCGATTGAGCTTCCAGGTTGGTCTAACAATTTATTTCTTAAAGTTATAAAAAGACAAAGAAATTCTGTTTTGGTATGTTCAAAATAGTGAAAATTCTAAATATTCTACTAGGTTACACATGTACCCGTAGAGACTGAAATTTGTTTAGAGAGCTTTTTTGGTAGGTAATTTCTTATCAAAAACCGGCAGAGAAAACTGAGAACTAGGTGCGCACTGATTTGTTCAAACTCTCTTTTGCTTGCCAAGATGGCAGTTGATGTAAACTTGCCGTTAACAGAGGAGGTAACTTTAAGTTATTGTCAAAAGAAAAAGATTGTAATATGCTATTGTTTATTTTGTAACAAAGCTAATCATGCTAATTGTGGAATAAGAGATAAAAACTTGAAAAGTTTGCGTCGTATAGTGGGTGTTTGTGCATATACGCCTCACTTAACCTAAATAGATGACTTGCAGCAATTAAAAGAAAAATCTGTTCAGAAAGTAATAGAGACGTACGAATTAAAATGAAATACTATGAAAGAAAAGCATGATAAAAAACAACATGAAATGCGGAAAGAAATTCATAAGCCCAAGAACAAGAATAATTAAATTATACTAAGGACTGTAACTGCCAAAGATACTGAGCAGAGTAAAATTATACAATTAACATAACAAAACAATGATTTCAAATGTGCAAGCTTTGAGTTATTTGAAAAAACATTAAATTGTGAAATAATTAAATACTGCACTGAATGAACTGAACGTTCAATTAAAAGAAAACAATAAACTACTAACAGATAATAAAAAAGAACATAACCTCAAAATTCCGGAGACATCATATGCTCAAATAGAAAATAATCGAAATCAATCTAACACAAACATACAAAAAATAATAGTGAAACCGATGGATAAAAAGAAAATCTAAATTGTGCAAGATAAAATAAAATAAAAATAAAAATAAGTGAAATAAATTGATAAAATAGTAGTTGCTACAGATAAGTTAATTATAAAATGTGGAAAGAAATAAGTTGTAGAGGAGATAAAAGATATTATAAATAAAAGCTGTGATAATGAAGCCACTGCAGCAATCGAAATTATTAAAAAACCACGTATACAAATAGTGGGAGTAGAATACAATGAAAACAATAACAGTTTAGAATTAGTTGAGCAGGACATAAGGATAAGAAATAATTTAGAAGATAACGAAGTAATAAACCTAATGTATACATACGAAACCAAAAGAAAAACAGCTTATGGACGATTATAGATGAAGTGAATGCAAAGGTATACGGGAAGATTATGGCGAAAAAAATATTTGTGAGATACAATTGTCAAATCTACAATGATTTTAATTTGAATATATGCTATAAATGCTGCACTTAAGTTCACACAAAATAAAAATGGAAATGGAAGATTTTCTGCATTTACTGTACGGGAGAATATCTGAGTACCGAATGTACAAATAAAGAAAATTGAGAATGCAATAATTGTGTCCAGGCAAACGAAAAATACAAAACAAATAGACCAACAATTCATGCTGTAAATGATAAGGAGTCATGTGCCACATAAATTCATACTAAAGAAAACAATTAAGAATAGTGACAATCCATATGATCCAACGAATCAAAATGGCTATACCAAACATTATAAGTAGTGACAAGAATAATACTGAAAGTCTTGGAATTAGTGAATAAGATCAGAATGACGAAGGCTACCTAAATTGTATACAACAGGAACAAATATTATATAATATGGTGAGGTTTAATAACTGATTTTTGCAAACCAAACAGACAATTTTATTTGTCAGACAAATAAAATTGTCTGTTTGGTTTGCAAAAATCAGTTATTAAACCTCACCATATCAATATCAGCAAACGAAGATAATGATCTATTTTATACAGATATTATATAACTTAGAGACACTTAATGCAAATGTAAATAGTAGTAATAAGTTTTGTACGTTAATATAAGAAGTTTAAGTGCAAATATAGATATGTTGGAGATATTATTAGATACAATAAAATCTAAACCATACGTTACATATACGCGGAAACTTGGAATTTAGAAAAATATAATACGCATAAGTTAGATGGTTATAATATTTTTTAGAATGAAAGTCGTATAAACAAATCGGATGGTGTGGTTATGTATATTAAGAAAGGAATAACTCAAACAACTAAACTTGTAAATATAGGTAGATTCAAAATAATTACGGAAAACAACAAAAATATTGAGATCTGTACTTCGTGTAGATCACATGATATTCCTAAAATCGAATTTATAATAAATTTAAATCATTTTTTAAGGAATTGTATCAACAGTAATAACCATTTAGTAGTAGATTATTGTAATATTGATATATTTAAACTGAAAATTGTTTTTTAAAGCATCTTATAAGTTTTTTGAATATTTTTATTGTATTTAATTACGAGTACATTGCCTTATATGCAATTTGCAAGCCTTAAAGTCGTTTTTCTCAACACTTCATTTTTTACCTTAAAAACGCTTCTTCCGCGAATGCGATGGGTGAAATAATTTGAATCTTCACGGAATTATTGTTTTTTACATGAGAAAGATATTAGATCTTTTATATAACCGTCGTATATACATTTTCCACGCGGACATTCAAATATAATTATGTATTACTTTTTGATTTACGTGAGTAAATTTTGTATACGAAGGTTATACGAAAAATCGCTCTGACAATATTTTTCTAATGTAAAAAACAATAATTCTGTTAAATTTCAAATTATTTCTCAGCTGACATTTGCGCAAGGAGCATTTTTAAGGTCAAAAATGAACTGCTGAGAAAAATGACTTTAAAGATTGCAAATTGCATGTAAGGCATTGTAATTAAATACCATAAAAATATTCAACAAAATTATAAGATATTTTAAAATATAATTTAGAGCTATGTAACGTATAAAGTAAGCTTCAAGAAACTCTTTATTGAAGAAAAAATTTTGATTTTTTGATTCCTTCGAGTGCACTCTAGCCTTAAGGGGGCAGACCTGGGTTATACCCAGCAAAAGATTTTTGTTCTGGAGTCCACAAAACTTTCTATGTTTAAAAGCAATCATTTTGAAAAATTTTATAGTATCAAAACACAATACTATCTTAAATTTTACCGTTATAAAACCTCAAAATCTTGATCCTACACGTCACGATAAATTATTATTTTCAATACCGTATTTGTTAAAGGAACTTTGATCCTCATACGATTCGAGGTAACATGATAAATGAAAAATTTTTTCGTCTGTTATTCGACTCTTTTTGACATGTATTATAAAAAGAGCAAAGCACTTTTTAGTTACATTTTTTTATCATTTTTTTTCGTACATCCAAACAATTTTTTGAAAAATATTAATAAAAGTTTTTTTAAAAATCGATTTGATCTCCAAAGAAAATAATAAAATAAATTTTAACGAAAAAGTGCTCAAGATATCGATTATCAAATTCAGCTCAAGATATCGAAAAGATTTTCTTCGCGTGCGAGCGGATTAAGATCAAGGCGCAGAAACGCGTTAAAAATACGCTGACTGAAAACAGCAATACTTCACCGAATTCAACGTCGGGGATGGAGTACTCGTCAAGTCAGGCAGCACGTCGGACTTAGAAGATAAGAATATTGCGAAATTTTTCTCGATTTCTGAGGGACCGTACAAAGTTATGCAAAAATTCGGGATTCTATGTATTTTTTAATTGATAGGAAAAATGAAAAGGAAAATAAATATATATACAGATTACTTATTACAGTGGTAAGTAACACTAATAGTACAGAGTATAAAATACTAATACTACTATGCATCGCAGAGATGCACATTGGCATCCGTATGCAATCCGGTTTTATAATACGCAATATAAGTCACTTATAATACTAATACTAATAATAAAAAAATAACAATATATATATATGGGTGATTCTCTGGGAAGGCATGTAATGGTTTTCTTATCTCTACTTACTTTATTTGCATACAATACTGTTGAGCGGATTTTTTTCTACGACGATTAAAAATATCATAATCTCAATAACAATTAACATGCATGAAATTTTGTGTAAATAAATAAAGATAAATTTAAAACTCAATTTGCAAATATTAAATCACTTATTATAAATCATGAAGTTATATTCTAAAAATTTATATAAAGATTTTTTTTATTATTAAATTTTGATATGATTTTAATTATAGGTCCGGGATGCAGGGTAATGGATGCGCAAATCAAATAAAAATGTATTGCTATATGCTAGGAATGCCTTGGTATTAAACCTTGGCACGTTTATTTTAAAGATAACAAATATAAAGTATGTACATTTTTCCAATCCTTTATCGCACGACATAATGGCGCGGTAATGGTTCGCGTGCCTATCGCTTTACTTTCCCGAGGAGAAGTTCGTGCGTGTAAGGTGCACGGAAAGCGAATGCGTCCGCTACCGCTTTCCGGTGGCACATTACCTCGGCTTTTGCGTAACGCCGAAAATCGAGGTTAGAAGCGGGGCGTATTCCTCCCCATACACCCTGCACAGTTATTCAAGAGATTCGCACATATGCACTCACAAACACACTTTCATTCGCACACACTCACATTCCGTTCCCCTACCGACTCTATACTTCTATTATTTACTCTTTCTCTCTCACACTCATTCGCGAATCTCTCCCCGCTCCTACAATCGTCGCTCACACCACTCACTGCCCAATATTCGCACGTGTTTCAGCCGCTATATATATATATATATATATCTGCCTATATATATATATATCTTTCTTTGTCTACATTTTATTTTAGCTGTTATTTTATTTCTTATTTTCTAAGGTCTACATAGAGGTGAAAATTCATTATAATAAATTCTCATTTTAGTAGAACGTAAAACTTAATTATTTAATGACTGTCTGGAACTCCCATGGAAAAAAGCTAGTAAGAAATAATTTACACCTACATAAAGAGCGACGTTTGTTATAACATAAACAAAACAAAAAAAAATTTTGTTGCTGTTAACGATATGATTACGTATAATTTTAACGAAGTGCAATAGCACACAGAAAGTGTATATGGTAAAAAAAATGCAAAGGAAAAAAAAGGAAATGTGTTTCTACCTGACGTTATGGGTACGCCCTTTGGACGGAGCGTGCGCGTTCTCTTGTCCCTTCGAAGAGGTTCCCGGCCATCGGGAATTGGCCCGTGGTCTGTGCCTCCTTGTCAACCCCGTTAACCACTGGATTTGTCATTCTTCCCGGAGCCGGTGGTAGTGGTTTTCTGTATAATCGGTTGTTGGAATCGACGGAAATCTTCAGCTCAATATTGCGTCCTCATCGACGTTTCTTCGTTCCTTCCATTTTTATTTACGGAGTTTCCCCGTCGCTCAATTATTCTACGGCGAGTGATATCTGCTTGTCACAACGTGTCTCAAGGACTGATTTGAACAGATTGTGCTTATTTCAAATTTTAACCCGTATCGTCAGAAAATCAAGAAAAGTGAAGGAGAAATGAGCCAGACATACTTCTTTTTCAAAAAGCTTTTTTGTTTTTTCAAAAGCCTTTTGTTGCCTGCCTCCCCCCCCCCCCCACTCCCATTTCTTAGTTTTTCCTTTTTGAGTAGTTCTAATACGGAATTAGTTCGTGTGAGTGATTATTCGCGAATTTTGAATAAAAGTTTATTAAGCCTAAAAACGCTTGTAATTGTTTTACGTTCCTGGGCCTCGGATATTTTTTTATTAAATCTATTCTATTTTCTTGTGGTTTTATTCCCTTAGTCGAGAGAACAAAACTCAGAAATTCTGCTTCTTCTTTAAAGAATTCACATTTTTTTAAATTTAAAGTAAAATTCCATTTGATCAATTGGATAAATAATAACTCTAAATGATATAAATGTTTGGCATTATTTTTTGAAGTGCATAGCATGTCATCAACAAAAGTAAACATAAATGTTCCGATTCCGTTAAGGGGTTATATCCCCCTTATGCTCTAAAAAACAAGGCTTTGTTAATTATTTTTTTAAAGGACATTCGGACAAAAAGGAAATTTTTTATTGATATTTTTTTTACAAAATGACGGCTGTGCAGTGATTACCCTGAACCGCTTTTTCAAAAAGGTCTTCCGCGGCGAGCAGTACAAGTCTCGTCCAACTCCACCTATAACAAAAAAAAAATTTTCTATTATCTACATGAGTTTCGCTAGTAAAGTACACATGATTATATTTTTAGAATTTTTTTTCGCGAAATGGCGATTGTTTTACAAAAAATCGTGTTTTCGACGAAAAAATCGACTTCAATTGTTTATAACTTTTTTCTTGTTAATTAATCGCTAAAATCGCGTGTACTTCACTAGATAATCAAACAATGAAGCTACTGTTAAAATTTTAAGTCAATCGGACGTAAACTTTTTGAGTTCTACTGCTTGCCGATTTTGAAAACATGGTTTCGAGAAAAACGCGTTTGAAGTTTCAAAATGCTATAAATCTTAAGAATCGCAAAAATATAATCCATAATAATTTTTTTACCTTCAGTCTGCTATCCCTGCACCATATAATTGTCCTTCATTTCCTCTTCTTCTTTATTGTTGCCTGATGTAATACTGCGCCTGGCCTCTTTCGCGATATCGGACATACGATGCTCAGCGGTTTTGACGCGATTAGCGTCCGTTTCCACGCAAAACTCGTACATGTTTGGTCCAACAGTCAACCCAAGATCATCGTAAACGACAAACAGACCCGAGAAGCCGTCATTGAAGATAATAACGGCTACGTCAGTCGCAATGTCAACTATAGTCTTACCGCTTGACACCGTCTTTGGAGCAATTGACCACACTACAGCATTAAACGACTCGTTATTGTTCTGAGTTTACGCACCCAAGCAGCGTGACAGAAGGTTGTCGGAGCTGAGTTCATTATAAATGGGTTTTATTACATTAAAAACATCCTCATGCATTGGACTCTTGTGCTCGTACGTTGCAAGTGTACCAAGCGCTGTACTGCGCTGCCAAGAACACCAAGAGTCTACTCCGACGGGACACTTCTCGTGCTGTGTATTCTCCTTCGTCGACATTTTATGAAGTAACGTTGCCCAAATTTCATTCCGCATTTTTTCGACTGAATCGTAGTTTCTCCTAATAGTAAGTTCGTAATAAATAGAAAGTTCATCAATTAACTTTCCGGTCAACTTTCCTCGGCCGCTAGACCTTTCGTTGTGTTTTTCAAATTGCACAGACGCGTTCCCATGCGCTTCTGAACGTGTCCGACACATTCTTTTTTTCGACGATGAAATCTTTATAAGGTTTTGAGTCGACTATACCTTTATATGTTTTTGAATCGCCGTCGCCGATATATTTCAAATATTTGATATTATGAAGTTTTTCTGAGCGTTTGAACATTTCTATAACTGCGCCGATCTCCATTTTCCCGGCACTACCTTCATGGTTGGCATCACAGTTCTGTTTGTGTGAAGGGTATACCTCTTCGTATTCAGCAGTACCTTCTTTTTTTTGCCAATATTCACACACTTTACAGTACTTAGAATTTGCACACACATCCAATACCTTGCCAGTGTACCAACCAATCAAAGTCACCAATCCGAACAAATACGTAAACCCTCTCTTTCGCCAAGATCCATCGCCTGACACCGTGAGACCTTCTTTTTCATCTCGTTCGATAGAAATTTCTTTTTCTTTAATCGCTGATTTTTTCATAGATATAATTCGAACAGATGAAGTAGCAGTGGCGATATTAGATATGATCTTACTGTAAGTTGTTTGAAAAACAGGCTTTGCAAGATTCATCATAGAGCATAACTTTTTGATACCGTTGATGCCTATGCCCATGATGCGCATAGCTAAAATAATACGGCAGTTGATCTCATAAGCACGACCATTTATTACAGGGCAGCTGTTAATATCAGCATCACCACAGTTCGAACAAGACACAATAATTTTGAAGCCTAGTCCACGCTTGTTCGACTCTAAAAACCGCACGTCACCATTACATTTTTTGCATACTACTAATTCAGAAAGAGCAGTAAATACAGCGAAAAAATTGATGAAACAGTAGCCGAAATTATTATCAACATCGCGGTCACGGTCTAAATCAGTAGTTTTCAATTTCTTAGCCGAGGTACTAACGTGCTCCGAATCGGCTTCGAACGAATGGCGGTTAGGCGGGCGTCGATTACTAATTTTACTCCGTTTTGTACTTTTACTTCTTGTTTTACTGCCTTTGCGGCCACTGTACACCTTTTCACTCATAATTAAGTACTTGTAAATATAATTCACAGTTAAAAATAAAGCAAAACTCAAAATAACAACGTAAACAACGAGAACGGCTGATCGACTAAACACAGGGCAAGTGTGAGTAAACACGTGCTGTAAAGACGCTGTAACCGTCCTAATGTCATGTAGCGACCTCTATAATTTAAATTTAAAACACGATATCGATCGTAGATAACTTCTACCAATTTCCAAAGCCGCGAAATTCAAAAAAGCGAGCATCGCTAAAATAAGCAAAAATTGTGATTTTGGAGCATCAAAGCTGTTTGGAAAAAATTGATTTAAAAAAATTTTGAGTTTAAATCGGTACTTGGGCGTTGTAGACTTTGATTCTAGGATTGTTTTGGCAAGATTTAAGCCAATAAAAAAAATGGAAAAAAACAAAAAAATTTGGGAGATATAACCCCTTAATTACTACAAACAATCTGCGAATTAGAGCGGCGCTACTTATTTTTAAACCAAACGGGACAACTTCGAATTCGTAAATTCTTCTCTCAAACATAATTGCCGTATACTATTTACTCTCTTCGCTGAGAGGAATTTACCAAAAACTTGAAGTTAATTCCAAGCTCGACACAACCATAACTCCGAAACATTGTTGTAAAAGCTCATCGACACTCTGCGGTGATTCGTTATCATCCACAAGTTTTTCGTTTAATTTTCGTGCATCGAGGCACAAGCGTATCGATCCGTCCTTTTTAATTACGACGACGAGCGGGTTTATATATTGACTATTTGCTTTTCTTATAACTTTCCATTTTCCGGATTTCATTGCGAACTTTGTCGCGATAATTCAGCGGAACAGGATATGATTTTAACAAATATAAAGTATGTACATGGTACCTCGCCTTTTAATTTTAATTTATACTCGAACAAATTTAATCGTCCTGATTTTTTATAAAATGCCTTTTCATACTTCCATATCAAATGTTTTAATTTTTTAATAGAATTTGGATCTTGAGAAAAGCATTTGCTTAACTTTTCATCGATTTCAGAATGAGTAATGTCATACGGATCGATATTAAAATTTAATGAACCGTCGTCATTTTGACAATATTTCAATTCATTGTTTTGATTTTGGCATCTGTCTATATTTAGCTCTGGCCTGTTTTGTGAGTATAGATTAGCATTATAGGCATAATCTTCCTGG
The DNA here is from genome assembly GCA_949152435.1 of Gastracanthus pulcherrimus. NCBI lineage: Eukaryota > Metazoa > Arthropoda > Insecta > Hymenoptera > Pteromalidae > Gastracanthus > Gastracanthus pulcherrimus. The sequence continues at coordinate 71,225,945 of OX424574.1, forward strand.
ATTGTTTCTATGAAACGATGATCTAATTCTGATATGAATAAACATTGTCTATGATAAGGTATAATTTGAATTTTATTATAGACTCTAATCGTGATTTCATCTATCAAAGTATCTATGAGGAAACCAAGTTCTTTATGTGAATTGATTCCGAGAATACAATTTCTTATTATTTTTGGAATAATCAGGAAAATCAAATCCTTTATAAACATACCAACTTGAGTAGACACGTAAATTTGTTTTCTCAAGCGCGTTGATTTTGTACCCCTTGCGACTCGTATTATCGTTCCTACTATAGGTAGCGTCGGACAAATTTTAAATTTATCAATGTTCATGTTATAAAAGCTCTCAGAGATGCATGTTACTTGGCTTCCAGTATCGTCTAACGCTTTCGTTTCTATACCATCGATTTTAATATTAATTTCGGAACATGCACAAATTTTATTTTGTTCGTTGTCAACTTCGGACTCATCAAGCAAATCCGCTCGCGGATCATTAAAAATTGTGCAAATTGGATAGGTTAAATTAGTTGCATCTTGCTTACTTATTGTTAATATATTTTCATTGAATGACTGTTTATCCGATGCACCAGATGCAACTTCTATGAGTTTTTTGGAAATTCCCATGTGCCTGCTAAACAATCATTTAAGTCATCATCGAATGAGACCGTTTCTTTAGGTTTCGCGCCTTTTATATTTTTCGGAATAATTGGTTTGTCGGTTATGTCGGCTAGGATTGCATTAAGGTTTTGCACGGTTTTCGCTTACGTTTTTTGGTAATTATTTTGTTCGTTATACGGTTTGTATGGTTGCTTAGCCATATTTTGATAATTAGCCGCGTTACCCGCAAAATTTCCTGTATTCCCAGCGAACCTTTGTCTTTGATTTGGTTGTTTTTGTTTTCTCTGCTCTTGAGTATCATCTTTAAATGATAGAGTTCAAAGAGTTTGCTTTGGGTAGTGATACTCTGAGATCGTACGAATATCCCAGTCGAAATGATTTGCGATTTTGCGCACGAGCTCCTGTTCTGAATAATGTTTTTCGAGTTCCTGTGCAAAACCCCAAATATACGTTGCGTATTCTAACCTACTTAATTTTGCCGAATGATTATACGTATTATATTTTACATTACGCGCCCATTCGTCTTGGATGTTATCGTTTCAAAATCTTTGTTTAAATTTAATTTCGAAATCTTTAAATGTTTTAATTGAATCTTGAACGATATCGTACCAAGCAGAAGCCGAATCGCCCAACGTTTGTCCAATCGTATATAGCGTTTTGTAAAAATCGAGATTCATGACATCCATATATCGGCTTATTTCTTTTAAGTATCGCATTGGTTTTTTCTTCGACTCGGCTTTAAACGTAGGTGGTTTCAACTTGGGACCTTTTACACCCGACGTGTTTAAAGTGCTTTCGCCTACTCCCGGATTTACCGAACACTCTCCTATCGATGATTTTATATGGTTTATTTTAGTATTATATTCCTCAAATTTATCTAAATATAAATTCATATCCTGCTCAAGTTGTGATTTAATTTTTACGAGATCATTATCGCTTAGCAAGAGAGTGTCTCAGGCTTTTGAGGCCTCTACTTCTAAACCTTTAACTTTGGACTCGACTTTCTTCATGCTTTCTAATAAGTTTTCATTAACCGTTAGCAGTCTATCAAACTTTTCGTTCCACGCTGTTTTATATGTTAAATATTTTTTATCGAAACTTGCATTGACTCGCCTCTCAATTTCATTACAAAAATTCTAATTTACTTGGTCTCTAGCCACTGTTTCTATTTGTCTAATTAAATTATTACCATAACCGTCACAAATTTCCTGTGCGTTTTCAACTTCAATCGCAACTTGAACAACCTGCAAGCGCGCAGATATTTTTTCATCGATCATTTTTAAAATTTTTTCTTCTAGAAGTTTCAAAGATTCTTCACCGTTTTTTGGGGTTAGCGTTGTCTCTATCTCGTTTAGTTTTTGTTTTATACTACCGTAGTCTACATTTAAAACGGAAAATTTTTGAGAATTTTCAAAATTCTACCACCAAAATCCTCTATTCTTGATTCAAGCGCCTCGATACGTTTCTCATACTCGTCGGATTTTTAGTACGTATTGAATAATAATACGCATTCTTTGAGGGATCGTCGACTACCGATTGGTTCCCATCATTGCCTAATAAAACGTCGCGGAGCGTTTTATTTAGTTGTTCTTCCAAAACTGATGAATCACAGTTTGGTCGAACATATGCATTTCCTCGCGTACGCAGAGAGATTTTGATACTGTAGAGAGCCTTGAATTAATTTTGTAAATATTTTAATTTATCTTGATGAAGTTCAAACAATTATTTTTGTATGTAATACAATTGTACTATGTAGTTCACTAAAGGTTTTTATTTTGTTTATTTATACTATAAACACCATGTAGGCATACTTATTTATACTAATCGCGCTTCAGGGGTAGGTCATCTACGTGATCTACGTCAGAAAAATTATTGACAGAGCATATTTTTATGTATCTTGAGCTGCTGAACACGAATCCAACCCTCTATTTTACCGATACCTTAAGCGTTCGTCCCTAACCTCAAAAAACACCCTAAAATTGCTGTTTCACGCGATTGAGAGGTGGGTCCTGCGATCTACGTGAGGAAAATTATTGATAGAGCGTATTTTTATGTATCTTGAACTGATGGACATGAATTCGATCCTATTTTTTACCGATACCTCAAGCGTTCGTCCCTAACCTCAAAAAACACACCAAAATTGCTGTGTCACGCGATTGAGAGGTAGGTCCTGTGATCTACGTGAGAAAAATTATTGACAGAGCGTTTTTTTATGCATCTTCAGCTGCTCAATACAAATCTGACCCTCTTTTTTAACGATACCTCAAGCGTTCGTCCCTAACCTCAAAAATACCCTAAAATTGCTGTTTCACGCGATTGAGAGGTAGGTCCTGTGATCTACGTGAGGAAAATTATTGACAAAGCGTACTTTCATGCATCTTGAGCTGCTGAATACGAAGCCGACCCTCTTTTTTACCCATACCTTAAGCGATAGTCCCTATCCTCAAAAAACACCCCAAAGTTGATGTTTCACGCGGTTGAGAAGTAGGTCCTGTGGTCTACGGGAGGAAAATTATTGACGGAGCGTATTTTTATGCATCTTGAGCTGCTCAACGTAAATCTGACCCTCTTTTTTATCGATACCTCAAGCATTCGTCCCTAACCTCAAAAAACACCCTAAAATTGCTGTTTCACGCGATTGAGAGGTAGGTCCTGTGATCTACATGAGGAAAATTATTGACAAAGCGTACTTTCATGCATCTTGAGCTGCTGAATACGAAGTCGGCCCTATTTTTTACCCATACCTAAAGCGTGCGTTCCTAACCATAAAACACACCCCAAAATTGCTGTTTCACCCGGTTGAGAGGTAGGTCCTGTGATCTACATAAGGAAAATTATTGACAAAGCGTATTTTTATGTATCTTGAGCTGCTGAACACGAAGCCGACCCTCTTTTATACCCATACCTCAAGCGATAGTCCTTATCCTCAAAAAACACCACAAAGTTGCTGTTTCACGCGGTTGAGAGGTAAGTCCTGTGATCGACGTGAGAAAAATTATTGACAGAGCGTATTGTTATGCATCTTGAGCTGCTCAACACAAATCCGACCCTCTTTTTTATCGATACCTCAAGCGTTCGTTCCTAACCTCAAAAAACACCCTAAAATTGCTGTGTTACGCGGTTGAGAGGTAGGTCCTGTGATCTACGTGAGAAACATTATTGACAGATCGTTTTTTTATGCATCTTGAGCTGCTCAATACAAATCTGACCCTCTTTTTTAACAATACCTCACGCGTTCTTCCCTAACCTCAAAAAACACCCTAAAATTGCTGTTTCACGCGATTGAGAGGTAGGTCCTGTGATCTACGTGAGGAAAATTATTGACAAAGCGTACTTTCATGCATCTTGAGCTGCTGAATACGAAGGCGACCCTCTTTTTTACCCATACCTTAAGCGATAGTCCCTATCCTCAAAAAACACCCCAAAGTTGATGTTTCACGCGGTTGAGAAGTAGGTCCTGTGGTCTACGGGAGGAAAATTATTGACGGAGCGTATTTTTATGCATCTTGAGCTGCTCAACGTAAATCTGACCCTCTTTTTTATCGATACCTCAAGCATTCCTCCCTAACTTTAAAAAACACCCTAAAATTGCTGTTTCACGCGATTGAGAGGTAGGTCCTGTGATCTACGAGAGGAAAATTATTGACAAAGCGTACTTTCATGCATCTTGAGCTGATGAATACGAAGCCGACCCTCTTTTATACCCATACCTCAAGCGATAGTCCTTATCCTCAAAAAACACCACTAAGTTGCTGTTTCACGCGGTTGAGAGGTAAGTCCTATGATCTACGTGAGAAAAATTATTGACAGAGCGTATTTTTATGCATCTTGAGCTGCTCAACACAAATCCGACCCTCTTTTTTATCGATACCTCAAGCGTTCGTTCCTAACCTCAAAAAACACCCTAAAATTGCTGTGTTACGCGGTTGAGAGGTAGGTCCTGTGATCTACGTGAGAAAAATTATTGACAGAGCGTTTTTTATGCATCTTGAGCTGCTCAATACAAATCTGACCCTCTTTTTTAACGATACCTCAAGCGTTCTTCCCTAGCCTCAAGAAACACCCTAAAATTGCTGTTTCACGCGATTGAAAGGTAGGTCCTGCGATCTACCTGAGGAAAATTATTGATAGAGCGTATTTTTATGTATCTTGAACTGATGGACACGAATTCGATCCTATTTTTTACCGATACCTCAAGCGTTCGTCCCTATCCTCAAAAAACACCACTAAGTTGCTGTGTCACGCGATTGAGAGGTAGGTCCTGTGATCTACGTGAGAAAAATTATTGACAGAGAGTTTTTTTATGCATCTTGAGCTGCTCAATACAAATCTGACCCTCTTTTTTAACGATACCTCAAGCGTTCGTCTCTAACCTTAAAAATACCCTAAAATTGCTGTTTCACGCGATTGAGAGGTAGGTCCTGTGATCTACGTGAGGAAAATTATTGACAAAGCGTACTTTCATGCATCTTGAGCTGCTGAATACGAAGCCGACCCTCTTTTATAGCCATACCTTAAGCGATAGTCCCTATCCTCAAAAAACACCCCAAAGTTGATGTTTCACGCGGTTGAGAAGTAGGTCCTGTGGTCTATTGGAGGAAAATTATTGACAAAGCGTACTTTCATGCATCTTGAGCTGCTCAATACGAAGTCGGCCCTATTTTTTACCCATACCTAAAGCGTTCGTCCCTAACCTCAAAACACAACCCAAAATTGCTGTTTCACCCGGTTGAGAGGTAGGTCCTGTGATCTACATAAGGAAAATTATTGACAAAGCGTATTTTTATGTATCTTGAGCTGCTGACCACGAAGCCGACCCTCTTTTATACCCATACCTCAAGCGATAGTCCTTATCCTCAAAAAACACCACAAAGTTGCTGTTTCACGCGGTTGAGAGGTAAGTCCTGTGATCTACGTGAGAAAAATTATTGACAGAGCGTATTTTTATGCATCTTGAGCTGCTCAACACAAATCCGACCCTCTTTTTTATCGATACCTTAAGCGTTCGTTCCTAACCTCAAAAAACACCCTAAAATTGCTGTGTTACGCGGTTGAGAGGTAGGTCCTGTGATCTACGTGAGAAAAATTATTGACAGAGCGTTTTTTTATGCATCTTGAGCTGCTCAATACAAATCTGACCCTCTTTTTTAACGATACCTCAAGCGTTCTTCCCTAACCTCAAAAAACACCCTAAAATTGCTGTTTCACGCGATTGAGAGGTAGGTCCTGTGATCTACGTGAGGAAAATTATTGACAAAGCGTACTTTCATGCATCTTGAGCTGCTCAATACGAAGTCGGCCCTATTTTTTACCCATGCCTAAAGCGTTCGTCCCTAACCTCAAAACACACCCCAAAATTGCTGTTTCACCCGGTTGAGAGGTAGGTCCTGTGATCTACATAAGGAAAATTATTGACAAAGCGTATTTTTATGTATCTTGATCTGCTGAACACGAAGCCGATCCTCTTTTTCACCCATACCTCAAGCGATAGTCCCTATCCTCAAAAAACAGCCCAAAGTTGCTGTTTCACGCGTTTGAGAGGTAATTGAGATATCGGTAAAGAAAAGGTTGGATTCGTGTTCAGCAGCTCAAAATACATAAAATAGTCTTTTCTTGGAATTTTTCGGAACTCCTGTGATTTCTAACAGCTTAATCATTACGTAAAGTACTATTTCTTTAAGGTTAGGAAACGTGCAACTCTGTTTGAAAACGAAATTTTAAAAATAACCACACCCGAATGAAAGTACATAAATAATGCTAAATTTTCCATATTTTGAAATATTATAGTTTAAAAGGAATTTTGGGTAGGGCGGTATTCCGGTTGACGTGGAACGTCAGATATATATATATATATATATATATATATATATATATATATATCTCAGTTTTCTCTTCCGATTTATTATATGAAAGTACCTATCAAAATAATCTCTCAGAACAAGTTTCAGATCCTAATGTCATCTAGTAGAATGTTTTAAATTTTCAAAAATGGCTAAAAAATAGTTATTTTCAAAAAATTCTAGAGGCTGCCCAACAGATCCATTATGAACGTACCAAAAAATGATTTCTTCGTCCTTTTATAATTTTCAAGCAAAAATTATTAGACCACCCTAGTAAACGGATCACCTATTCAAAGCAGAATATAAACCGGAAATGTTGTTGATAATGGTTCTGTTGGGCAGCCTCTAGAATTTTTTGAAAATAACTATTTTTTATCCATTTTTGAAAATTTTAAACATTCTACTAGATGACACATAGGACTTTATGATCTGATACTTGTTCTGAGAGCTTATTTTGATAGGTACTTTCATATAAAAAATCGGAAGAGAAAACTGAGAAATAGGTGCGCAGCGATTTGTTAATTTTGGCTGGCCTAACTCATATATATATTATATTTTATTCGTGATTCTTTGGGAAATCGAGAACAAAATTAAAATTATTTCGACAAGAATGTTCCTTATATATATATATATATATATATATATATATATATATATATATATATATATATATATATATATATATATATATGTGTATATATATATATATATATATATATATATATAAGGAACATTCTTGTCGAAATAATTTTTATTTTGTTCTCGATTTCCCAAAGAATGTTCCTTATATATATATATATATATATATATATATATATATATATATATATATAAGGAACATTCTTGTCGAAATAATTTTTATTTTGTTCTCGATTTCCCAAAGAATCATGAATAAAATATAATATATATATGAGTTAGGCCAGCCAAAATTAACAAATCGCTGCGCACCTATTTCTCAGTTTTGTCTTCCGATTTTTATATATATATATATATATAAAAATCGGAAGAGAAAACTGAGAAATAGGCCTTATATATATATATATATATATATATATATATATATATATATATATATATATATATATATATATATATATATATATATATATATATATATATATATATATATATATATATATATATATATATATATATAAGGAACATTCTTGTAGAAATAATTTTTTTTCCTTATATATTAGGTTAGCACCCCTGAAACTTGTGTCTATCTGGCTGGCTTGACTCGTATAGATATGCATGATTCTTTGGGAAATCTAGAATAAAAAAAATATTATTTTGGCGAGAATTTCCTTTTAGTATGTAAAGTCCATATATTTAAAGTTGTTTCAAGCTAAATATGACTTTATTGCAAAACGTGAATTTTAATAATTTTTTTAACAATATTTTATGTTATTTTGATTTTTTTATATAAATATTGCACTTTTGCCATTTTGCGACTGTGGCAGTCACTTTTGTATTGAGAAAAGCTGTTTTCATGATTTTTGGTGTAATAGTTCGAGAGATCAAAACAACTTCTTGCAGGATTGTAAGTTCTAAAATGAGTTTAATTAATATAATCTAAAGGGTGATTAAAAGGTTTTGGAACCATTTTTTTATGAAATTTCGGATAATTAGGTAAAAAATCTCTTGTTACTACTTTTTAAAGAGATTTAATTTTATTGAATAAATGGAGTGTTACGTTTATATCATCGCCTAGTATACATCTTCTCGTCGTCAAGCTATGTGTATATTACCATACTGAATCCTACTTATCGACCTACGCTATATAACGAGTATCCTACCCCATTTACCTCATACTCCACGATGACACACTCACCCACCCCAATATTTTCCGAATTTCCTTCCGCGACCTATCGTGAACTCGCACTTCCTATTTTTACCACTATCATATTAAATGTCATTTTCGCTATCCTGCTTTTGCTAATGTCCCGACTCTCAGGTAAATTACGCAAGTATTGACCAAAACTAGAGGCGAACGCGATTTAATTTCATATTAACTTCGCGCCATATATTCCTTGCGCGCGACGTAACAGGAGGATGACATTTGCTAAAAATGTTAAAAATGACTACATACTCATATTTAGCCTTGAACAACTTTGAATCTAAGGGTCTCAAAAAATCTGAAAAAATTCACATACATTCTACATACCAAAAGAAACATTTTTACAGATGAAATAGAAAATTTTATTTTTGATTTCGATTTCTCAGAGAATCTGCTATATATATATATGCGTCATGATAAAACTTTTCGAACAAACCTTGCGCACTCATGTCAGGGGTTTCGCCGACGATTGTTTATATGAAAGTAATAATAAAAATAGACAAAAGAAAGCTGACATTAAAATATTTAATTTAAGTGGTCGGTGCATCATTAAGGATATTTGGATGAAAAGTTACGATAGATTCAAAATTGTGAGAAAGGCAACATTTTTTCACAATATTGAATATATCGTAACTTTTCATCCAAATATCCTTGATGATGCTCCGACCACTCAAATTAAAGGTTTAAATGCCAGCTTTATTTTTACCGTACGTATAATTTGTCTTAATGTATAATACGTTACGTAAATTACGTCCGACTTCAATAGTATGACGTTTACTTTAGGGGAAAAAAGCAAGCTGGAGGAAAAATTCACAGTTATGCTAATAAGTTCAATGCTCAACACTAAATCAAAAGCATTCTTTTCTAGGATCGTTTAACTATATTTTCTGAAATTTAAAGCCAAAAGGGGCAGGCAAAAAAGGGTTACCAATTTAATGATTTTCAAAAAAGCACCTATTTTCAGGAGGCTGTATCTTTAGCTACAAAAAAAAACAATTTGAACGTTTCAAAAAGAGAATTAAAGATCTTTTAAAGACGAAAAATTTAAAATGCGGAAGACTTTAATTCGTTTCAATTTCGTAAAATGGTAAGCGACCAAACATAACCTAAAAGACGCAAAATTTTAGGTTTATATTTAGCTCTATAGGGGTGACCCTATTAACTTACAAGGGGGTCTAATAGTTTGTTTCTTGAAGTGCGTAAATAAAGAAAAGTTTTTTTGATACATTCATTTTTTGTCCACTTTTATAAATTCAATACACTACTAGGTCGCACAGGGGACCTTAGATGCTAAAATTCTTTTTTAGCAATCGCCAATTAGCTTGGAAAATTTGATCACAGCTTGAAATATTACTACAGGTAATAATGAAAGCTCTAAGAGAATCAAAATATCTCGAGAAAAGCGAAACGTGCAACGTTGTTGTTTACGAAAAAGAGATAAATCCCGACTCTGAGCTTGCAAGTACTGACGAGATAAATAATTTAGTAAGCATAGATCGATCTAGTGATTCGAATAAGAAACTAAATAGCCCTAACCTTGTAAATTGTATTAAAGACAGAGTAATCTACGACATTAATGTGTCACGACATTAATGGTCTTATAACGAAATTAATGCTTTGATAAATTCAATCGATAATAAAAATATTAACTTAACTACGCTGTGGCATTTGGGTGGTCCCCAATTTTCAAACCTTCCATTTTCATTCTTGTGTAACCCTTTCAAAAGTTAAAAAGTGTTGAAAAAATAACTCTTCTGCAAGACAGTAGCTTGACGTTAAGATTTAAAGGCTTCTACCTCATATTCAAAGTTTTTTAAGTACTTTTATGCACTTTTTTTCATAATTTTGGTAAAAAAATTATTAAAACGTTATAAACCAAAGCAAAAATTCTTTTAGTAACTTACTGTATCACTAGAGTACAAAGTCAATTACATCCGCGCCATCAAAGACAATTTTTTCCCACGTGATGAGCCATATGCATCAAAATTTAACAAAAAACAGGCTTTGAACATTTTTCAAGAACTCTAATTTTTGTTCCAAATAGAATCTATATAAAAATTAGCAAACGTAAATGTATATAGAAAAAGTAGCAAATGTAATATAGAAACTGTTCCAGTCTCGTTATTGTGCAATTTTTTTGGCTATTTAAATATCTATAGTTTGATGTAGCTTACTTCCAGTAGTTTATTTTATGGAGATTTATACATAATTTTAATTGAAAGCTTATAATAAGACCTTTAATTTAAGTGGTCGCAGCATTTTTGAAGATATTTGGATCAAAAGTTATGTCTGTTTTAATATTCTGAAAATTTTGTGGTTGTAAATTGGAGATCACGTTCTAGGAGCGTATCTTGCATTGTCCCAATTCACTACCTACAATTTTCAAGTCTCAAAGACGTAAACTATCGGAAGTAAATTGCATAAAACCATGACATTAACCATTTAAAATGCTAGAAAAATTGCACCATATTGAGACTAGAACAATTTCTATACTGAAATTTTTATACGGCACGGATGTGATTGACTTTCCATTTCAATAATATGGTAAGTTATTAAAAAATTTACTTAGAAAACTGCCTTGCAGGAGAGTTAATTTTTTCACATTTATCAACATTTGAAAGAGTTACAAGAAGCAAAATCGAAACTTTGGACCACCCTACTGTGACATGTTATATTTGGACATACTTCAGCGAATTATCTCAGGACGGTACAAAGGTTATATCCTGAATTGAAGGATATTAAATCAGATGATTTTGCAGAAGTAATAGATAGCTACGAATCCTGTAAAATTGCTAAGGTAAAAGATTGCCTTAAAAATCGGTTAGACTGAGAGCTTTGCAACCTCTGGAAATCATACATAGTGACGTATTAGGGCCGATTAGCCTGGCTTCTTATAAAAAGTGATACAGATTTGTAGGCATGTTTATTGATGGTTATTCCAGAGTAGCAATGGCTTACGATGAAAAATAAAAGTGAAATCGGTCTGCTTAGAATAATTTATCAAAATGACTAGGAACATATTAGGAAAGAATGAAAAAGTATGTTATTTTCGATACAAATAAACAAAAGAATATATGTGTTGTTATACAAAAGATAGATAAGTGGGGAGCCGAACTTCAGCCTGCGTGTCCTGATATACCTACTCATAATGGGGTGGCAGAACACTACAATCAAATTATAATAAACAATACTCGCGCTTAAAGGGAGAAAAGTAGCCTCTCGTACTACGGTGCGTGGTGACTACTTTTCTCCGTATACGCATTTGCCTCTAAGCTGCCAGAGAATATGTAAGACTTGATATGAGACAGTTAGTGCAGCTGCTTACGCATATAACAGAGCCCCTCAGAATGGCATGATTCCTCCCTTACAGAAGTTCGTCCCAATCTATAAGTTCGATATATCACAGCTTAAACACTTCGGTTGCTTAATATATATTAAAGTCCAAAGAAAAACGGGACTAAAATTCAGATACGTAGGTAAAAGAGTAATTATTATAGGTTATACTAGAATAGACTACTTGTTTCTGAAGCCCGAAGACGGAAAATTTTATAAAAGTAGAGATGCGAGATTGAAGGTAGTGCATACACCTTAAATTTGAGAAATTATTATTTTTATGCTTAATAACAAATTCTCTAATAAAAATTAATATTTGTTTAAAAAATTGACCCTTTGCATATGAATATAGTGTACTATTTCATCGGAGAAAAAGGCCCAAATATCGATTACAGGTCCAGAAGTCAAGCGTCTAACTTTTCATGAAAAATTCACTGATATAGTCCAGTGGCCGTAAAGTATAGCATCTCACTGTAAGTGTTTTTTCACTTTGTTTTTACACTGGCTACCTGCAGTACCAAAATCTTGAAGCTATACCGACTCTAAGACACTTTTCTAGTGCTATATTTAATTTTAATGCTTATAAATAATATAAATGTAATGGTGTTCCACATTTAAATGAGTGATTATAGTAGTTGTACGTTTTCAATTTTCGAGATTTTGGTAGCAAGGGTAGCTAGTGTTAAAAAAAAATGAAAAAAAACTTAAAAAATTTATATCCGCTTACAGGAAGATGCTATATCACTGGACTATATCAGTGAATTTTTCATTAAAAGTTACACGCTCGACTTCTGGTACTGTAATTGATATTTTGACCTTTTCCTCTAGTGAAATAGTACATTTTATGCGTAAAAATAGGATAAATTTTTTACTTGAGTATAAATTTTCAATAAATTTCTTTTAACAAGCACTAAATATAATAGGTATTATTTAAGATTTAAGGTGTATGTACCCCCTTAATGAACACTATATATATGGGGATAAATATATCGTGAACAGTGTTAAAGATTGGGTAAACGACTATGACACTGTAAATAAAGAAACCAGGCTTGTTTAATCAGAACAAGAAAATGATGAAAAAGACGTAATCTCAGATTCGGAGGGAGAACTCAAGAGAAAACGAGGTCATTCGAGAAAAGAGGTAAAGAGAGCTTGCGAAAGCTCTGATCTTAGCAATCAATCTTTCCCCTTCAATAATGTATCAGACAACTTTATCCTTGCTCTGAGTACTATGAATATCAGAGAGAGTGAGGAAACAAAAAGAAACGATATCGACGAAAAGTGCCTTGCTTTACTATCTGAAGTCAAAAATTACCCCAGAACTTATAGAGAAGCTGTAACTGGGCCTGAAGGGAGCATTCCGGGTAATAACGACTTAATGTAAGATCATATATACTTATATTAATACTTATATATAATCATATATAACCATATAAGAAAATTATATATGAAGATATATCGATGGGTCCTAAGAGAGAAAACTTATCTTACGCGTTACGATTAGAAAAGACCTATCTCGTACGTTACGATTAGAAAAGGCCTAACTTGCGCGTTACGATTAAAAACAGACTATTTCTTTTGAGGTAATTTGTTGCACTAACTTTGAGGTCATATAATTATTATAAAATACTTTCAATTATAACTTTTATTGACTTTAATACTACTGATATAAGATTATCATCTTCACGTAATTAAAAGTAAGGTGTCAAATTATTTTACAACAAATTTTCAGAATTGAATAGAGCCTACAAAAGAACCTCAAAGGAGATAGTCGGTTTCTAATCGCAATACGTAAGATAGGTCTTTTCTAATCGTAACGCATGAGATAGGTCATTTCTAATCGTAACGCGTAAGATAAGTCTTTTCCCTTAGGACTCATCGATATGAAGATATATGAATATATATGATCATATGTGTAAATATTAATCCATGAACGAGCATAATCGAATTATAGCAACATATAAGCATATATATACTTTATTGTCATGTATGCCCATATATGGCTTTATACCATATATATACCTTTATGGATATATCAACAGTTTCATTTGGATGTTCGAAAGGATCCATATATAGTCATATGCAAGCATGTACAGTCATATATAATCGTATATAGTCATATGTGGCATTTATATAATCATGTATAGTCATATGTGGCATTTATATAATCATGTATAATAATATATGATCATATATTAGCATATATAGGCATATATGAAATCAATTTTGTCAATTTTCGGATTTCGTTTTTTTAATAAATATGCTAATCAGAAAATATTTTTAGAATCATAGTATTATAGCTTAGTATCTCAGTTTAAGTGTTATCATCTGGGTGATACTTCCAAAAAAGGTAACTTTATATTAGTTCATTGCAGTTTTTAAAGTCCTATAATGAAAAATCCTCACGATTAAATATTTTAATGACAAACAACCGTACATGAGCATATATGTTCATATATGATCAGATATGTTCATGTTTTGCCATAATTCGTTTATGATCATATATGAAACGTTATATATGATACTATATTATCATATATGAAACGATATATATGAGCTACATCAACCTTGGATTGGGCTCAATAAAGTATGGAAGCTAGTACGCAGACCTGGTCTGGATAAAGATGGAAATTTACCAAATATTGTCGATTTGAGATGGGTATTGAAAGGCAAAATAAATGAAACAGCGTTATACGAGGCTTCAAGCAGCGCCTCTGTCCCCGGGAGCTGTACTAGCTCGGCAGAGGCGGCCATCTTGGGCTTGCTTCTCCCCCACTTCGAGGTGGCGAGGAGCGAGCCAGAATGAGCTTGGATCTCGTGTCGTACGCACACATCGTCCAAGCGCCGCTCGACGCTCGAGTCGGTCTTTGTACATAGAGTGACTTCAATAAAGCCTGATCTACTTCACACTCATCGTCTTTTCTCTCACCTTTCCTGGGAACGATTTACAAAGTGGTGACCCCGACGTGATCCTACAAGGTGAGAGTACAAAGTGCGCGATTTCCCGGACTAGCTGCTTACATTTCGTAGTACGCTGTCTCGCAGGACGTCTCCTCGAGCAACCCCACGTTTTCGCGCATTCCGGTTAACTCTCGCTTCGCAAAAGGCGCGGTGCCATTTTATTCACCACGCACGCACGTGAGAGCGAATTTTCTTGCCCCAAGCAATCTTTCTTGCCCAGGCGTCGCGATTCCTCGTTTTTCCGAGAATCACGCCCCCTTTGTCCGTTGTCGGCAACAATGAGAACGCCAGCGTCGCCATCTTGCCGACGTGGTTCCGGTCGCATCGAAGGCGATTTCCGCCCTCCCTTTTGTACCCGGAAAGGACAACGTAGTTGCCGACTTATTCTCGCGAGTCGAAACGATCAGCATGCCGAAAATCCTCGACCCGGCTACGATCGCTGAAAGCAGCGATCCGACACCGAAATGCCTCACCTAATTCTCTCTTCGAACGTAAACCTACAGTCTCTCGACATAGAAGGACACTCGATCCTCTGCGAGACGACGACAGGCGTGGTCAGGCCCTACCTACCTGAACCGCTCCGAAAGACGGCTTTCGATATCCTTCACGGTCCCGCTCATCCCAGCATCAGGACGACGTCACGCCTGATGTCTCAGAAATTCTTCTGGCCAAGGATGAGGAAAGACGCCGCACGTTGGGCACGGGAATGCCAGCAGTGCCAAGATAAATCGACACAATCGTGCAACGTTGGGTGATTTCACCACGCCGGATGCCCGTTTCGACCACCTGCACATCGATTTCATCAAGTTGCCGCTCGTCGGAGACAAGCAATACTGTCTCACGATCATCGACCGTTTCACTAGGTGACCCACCGCCGTTCCAGTTCCGAATCAATTGGCCACCACTGCAGCCAAGGCCCTGATTGATCACTGGATCTGCTATTTCGGCACGCCTCTGACGGTCACCTCCGACCAAGGTCCGCAGTTCAAGGGCAAACTTTTCAGCGCCCTGACCCAGTTCATCGGCTGCAGCCGACAACGCACCGCTCCCTACCATCCTCAGTTGAATGGTATGGTAGAGCGGTTTCACCGAACCCTCAAAGCGGCGCTCATGTGTGACCCGCTCACGCCATGGCCTGACGCACTCTCAACGGTGTTGCTCGGCCTCCGCTCGTGCTTCAAGGAAGACCTACAAGCATCTTCAGCCGAGATGCTCTACGGCCATCCAGAAGCCGACGCTCCAGCCTTCATCAAGGACCTTCGCCGCCTGACGCAGGCAATCAAAGCAGTCCCGGCCTCGAGACACGTCCAGGAACACCATCCTTCCGTCTACAAGGATCTCCGGACGTGTACGCACGTTTTCAAGCGAGTTGACACGATTCGCAAGCCTCTGCAGGCCCCTTATACGGGCCCACACAAGGTCATCCGGCGCGTCAGCGAGCGAGCTTACGTGATCGACATCGCCGGCTCACACCGCACGATCTCCACAGACGGCCTAAAGCCAGCCTATATAACAAACAATGAACGAAATAACAGAGTCTTACAGCTCGACTAAGGAAAATTCATTGATAAAGTCATGGGAAAATTCTTGAAGGAAAATAAATATCCTCAAAAATCCCAGATGATCTCAAATCAAAGTCATAGCAGAGAGAATTGAAAGAGAAAAAAAGTGAAGCGACTCAGCCTACTCTTTCGAAAGCTTTCCCGTGTAGCTGTGTAGAGAAAGTATTGGTTCGCTGCTGTACGTGAAACTCGATCAGACATTTCGTATACGGTGCGGTGCACTACGTATATAGTGAATGTATTGAGTCGTCACCAGTTAATCCCACCGACGACTGAATGGCAAATATTGCAAAGAATGCTGCGATATTTGCGTAGGTATTTTCGATAGGTACGAAAGCTCTAACATTGACGTATCGAGGTAAGACAGGTGAATTGCAATTTTATACAGATGCGAGCTTTTCAGACTACAAAAACTCGCTTGGTGACACCATTGCTTGGCGCACTCTCAGACAACCAATAGTGATACTTTCTACGTTCCAAAATGAGTACGTAAGGATGAGTGAAACTTGTCATACTGTGTTAGCTATGAGTCAGTCTATTAACTTAATGTTAGATAGGGAATGCTGTCCAATGAACTTGTACTGTAATTGCTAGTTGGCTATAACTTGTGTAAAATCACACGATAACAATAAATTGGTTAAATTAATCTGGGTTTCCTCTAACAAACAAATTCCTGACATCTTTAAAAAAACTTTAACTCATGAATCCATTAATATTTAATTAATCTTATTCTAAATAATTAATATTTATTTCATATTTTATAGGAAATCAATCTTGCCTTTTGCAGCCTCAATCTGGTAGAATGAAAGGACATAAGAAACTTTGCTTGAACTTGCGATTATTTAAATACAGTATAAAACTACCAAAACTAGATTGACCAAGGGAGAGTCTAGACCTTTCGGGTCACGAAATTTGATGACACTTTAGGATGTGTTTTTTGTACCTAAAAATGAAGCCTAGCACTCGTAGTTTTTTCTAATGGGCTTTTTTCTCGCGAGATTAAGTCATTATACATCAAATGCGTATACTTTTAGTAGACAGAAACACGTCTTATTCTCAACGTAACTCTGCATGATTTTATATTAAAAAATAAACCCTAAAACACAATAAAACTAGGTGAAAAGAGCTTTAATTTAAGCTTTGTTGCGTATAAAAATATTAATCCGAGTAAAAGTTATTAACAATCGAATATGATGACTATAAATGCATGAATATTGGACGGAAATTAATTGTTATGAATTCGGTGATTTTTCACACCTCTTAAGTCACCATTCTTAATTGTTAATAACTTTTATTTGGATTAATATTTTTATATGCAACAAAGCTTAGATTAAAGCCCTTTCGCCTAGTTTTATTGTGTTTTAGGGCCTTCTATACTGTAAAAGCATGCAGAGTTACATTGAGAAAAAGACGTGCTTCTCTCTACTAAAATTATACGCATTAGGGGTATAACGACTGTTTTTGTGGATAGGTACGACAAATAATTGCGCTCCGTGTAATTATTAGCAATAATAAAAGTGACTTTATTAAAAGATATAATTACAGCGAGGTGGGGGGGGGGGGGGGGAGAACCTTCTCCTAAGCAATCCGCGGAGCAACTGGATGAGCGAGCGCGCTTTTCGGAGCGTCGCGACGCGCGTTTAAAGAGCGGCATTGTTAAAGGCCCACCCTGATTGGCTAATGAGCGAGAACAAAGAAAACTCCCTCGTTAACCGACAGAATTTGTATCGTGACTTTAAATATGCCTCGAAACGCAGACAACGACATTTCTCGAAAAGAAAGGCCCATTGAAAAAACTTCGGGTGTTATGCTTCGTTTTTAGGTACAAAAAAATACCTCCAAAAGTTTCATCAAATTTAGTGACCCAGGGGGTATGGACTCTCCTTGTGAGTACTAGCATATAGAATGCATTATATGGATATACTATACAAATAAGGTGTAAAGACTAAACAGTCTTTAATGTAAAGTAACTAGTTTATTGAATAATAATGTCATGTAAGCGACATAAATAAGGTTGTAAAAAAAACTCTGACATAACGGGAGGGAGTGTTAAGATACATATAGGTATACTACGGTATGCCTCCGCTCTTTTTTGTACACTCTCTATTCCCCAATTGAGGCACGATGCGTCGTGATTGCTAGAGCTTTATTTTCAAGTCGCTTTGAACCTCAATATTTTTTCAATGACTGCAAAACGAAATGGAAAAAAAGACAATTATTTAATTGAATTAACTATACTTAGACTTGTAGGTTTCATAGTTTTTTATACGGAAACTGTATATAAACTGTTATATATTGCATGATGCGCTTAGTTGCCAAGGAGTACAAGTGACATTTTGCATAAATTTCATTAATTTGCTTCGTACTTTGTGACATGTGAAAAGTCATACATAATTTTTTTTTTAATAAAGCAATATAAGAACAGCATACAAGCTAGAAAGAGATATACACAGGGGAAATGACAGGTCATATTGCATTGTTTAAGGATTAGTTTACTATTATTGTTAGACACAACAGCGAGTCTCACACCGACGGAACACATCACCGAAACCTTACACATTATAATTATTATTAACTAGTGGTACATGTATTGTTATTTAATTCTGGGTACGAGAGGGAAGAATACAGAGAATCGACATCACCACTACACAACGCCATACACTTTCCCACTAACAGCAGCAGAGAGGAGGATGAGTGTAGCAGTACAGTACAGCTGAACAAAGCTACCCAGGAGGGCAGTGCCGGCGATGATGTCCACGCCTTCGTTCTTTCTCTTTACAGACAGCCAGTGCCAGAGAGAGAGAGATGAAAGAGAGAGAGAGAGAGAGAGACGATCCCAACAGCTGTACTACCATAGCAGCCGACGACGCCGCTGGAGTACAACGGCTGCGCACCGTGGCTACACAGTTATAGTGGTGTAGATCGCGGCTATACACGCGAACCACACCACTAGAAACACACATACCCACACACTAACACACCGGGTAGAGAGCGGACGACGAGGAGAGCGACACCAGAGTACGCCGCAGGCCGTGCTGTGGGATATAGCCAGAACGAGAGAGAGATTGATTGATTGAATGATTGATATATTTATTGAATGACTAGGGACTCAAGGTCCATAATAGCCAAAGCTGGATACAATGTATTGTACAAGTAATTAATATTAGTCTAAATCGCGCGAATCGTACATACGCCCCGTACATATATGTCGTAGATTTACTAAAAATAAAATAACAATATAATAAATATAAAAAAAATAGTGACGAAATACAAAATAAATAAATATTAAAAAGAGTAATAAATTTACAAAAATCAATAAAATCAACATGACTAATATTAAAAAGAAAAACGGAGGTACAAAAATCATTACGTCGATGTTACATTTTTTCGAGTAGATACTTATACAAACAAGTTTTAAAACAAGGTTGCCTAAATTTCGAGCGGATTTCGTGAGGAATACTATTCCATAAGTACGCAGCCCCTATATAAAAGGAGTGTCGAAGACACTCAGTATCAAAGTGCTTAATTTACAAATCAAAAGCTGAGTGCCGCTTGCTACCTCGCTTTTCTGTGGGTATAAATTTGATCTTATCCGCGAGATACAATGGAACATTGGTACGAAGGATCGAAGCCATTAGGCATATAGCAAGAAAGTCACGTCTCATTTCAAAATTAAAAATTTCATTCTTTTTATAGACTGGCGAGATGTGCTCAAATATTTTCACGCCAATGGCGAACCGTAACGCTGCATTCTTACATCTACTCAATTTAAGGGTGAGCTCTTTAGAAAGGTCTAGAAAAATACCTGTACAATAATCGAAGTATTGGAAAATCAACGTTTTAATAAGCGTGAGATTGGTGTTTTCGGGTAAATACCCTTGACATTTCTGAAGGCGAGCAAGGGCGGCAAAACATTTCCTGGCCGTAACATTGCATTGCTCTCTCCAGGAGAGAGTATTGCCGATAGTAACACCAAGTACTTTAAAAGACTCGCAGGGTTTAATTACGACCCCATTAAGCGTTATGTCAGGTAAGTCAAGGTTATTGATTTGACGTATGTATCCTCTAGAGCCTATCCAAATTGCCTGTGTCTTAGTGGCATTAATAATTAGCCCGTGCTTAGCGGCCCATAAGGAAATTCTCGCAAGATCTTCGTTGACTTTCTTGATAATGTAACCTGCTTCTGACACTTTCCCACTTAAGTGGATGTCCAAGTCATCAGCATACAAATGGTGCTTGCAGTGCTTGAGGATACTGGGGAGGTCATTTATAAAAAATGAAAAAAAGGGGGGCCCAAGTAGGCTCCCTTGAGGAACTCCGGCAACTCTGTCTAGGGGGACTGAGGACTCACGGCTGTGTAAGGCGACTATTTGAGAGCGGTGTGATAAAAAAGACTTAATCCAGTCACAGGCAGCATCCGAAAAGCAAAGAGGACGAAGTTTTTCAATAAATAGGTTAATATTAACTAAATCGAACGCCAGAGAGTAATCGATGCCAACGCAAAGAGTAACGCGTTCATTATCAATCGCTTCTTGGAATTCATCTACCATTTGGATTACAGCTGTGTGCGTGCTATGACCTTTCCGAAAACCTGACTGAAAATTATCAAGGATATCCCTATCTGATGCAAATTCCGAGATTTATTTATAAGCTACACTCTCTAGAATTTTCGACGCTGAGCACAGTATGCTAATCGGGCGAAAATCTGATATTTCGGTGGCAGATTTTTTCTTCGGCAATGGACGAACTATGGCCCTCTTGCACTCTGACGGGAAAAAACCAGATTGAAGAGACGCGTCGAAGATGTTCATGGGCGGTCTCATGATAACCTGAAGACACTCCTTCAAGTGCCTGAGCGGGATTTGATCAGGGCCGAGAGCGTTAGAATGAGCCGAAGTGAATGCCTCCATTAAATCGGAGACTTCTACGTGTCTGAAATAAAATTGAGAATCAGGGGAATTCCTAGCGGTCGGTCGGAGGTCATGAAGCGGTGTGGGGTTCATTGTGCCTACGAAGTGCTTGTTAAAGGTGTCGGGATCTGCCAGCATCTGCTGACTCTCAGATGGTTTGTTGATGCCAAGTTCATTAATCACCCTCCACATATCCTTAGAGCCAATACAATTGCGGAGTTTGTCCTTATAATAGTGATGTTTGGCATTCCTAACGTAAATTTTCACCGAATTACGAAGGTGTTTATAACGCGCGTGAGCTGCTGGCCCTCCATTTCTTTTGAAAGTTCTCCAAGCATTGTTACGCGCGGAAATTAATTTCTTAATTTCGGGTGATAACCAAGGAGATGACTTATTTTTTGGTGTAAATACACGATAGGTTGCATGAGCGTCATAAACAAGCGTTAACGCACCAGTTAGAAATTTAACTTTACTATCTACCTCGACTTAAGAGTCAATCAAGTGCCAGTCTACTGCTGCAAGATCAAGGAGGAGATTTTCCAAATTGAAATTTTTGTAAGAGCGTCGTTTGATAGAAACGGGATGTGGGGTGGAATAGCAAAAGAGAGGGTGGCAAACAAAATATCATGCTTAGAGATACTTAGCTCAAGCGTTTGGAGGAATGAGATGACTTTGGAGCGGTCCGATTCACAAGCGTAGTCATTGGTGGAGTGTGATTCATCAGTATGATGAGTAGGGGTGAAGGGTAGCGGCTCGAGACAACAACTAACGAGGGAGTCAGAGAGAGTGCTTCGAGAAGATGAGTTGGAGTGCCAATCGATATTAAAGTCACCCATGATAACAGTAAAGTCATACGAGTTATTGCAATTTAAAATAGCCTCTTCCACATTCGACCAAAACCCTGCTTTGGGTGGGCTATAGACAGTGCCACAAAGAATAGTAAAGCAACCTAACTTCAATTCAAGAAAAAAAAATTCCGGTCTTTTTGAATACTTAACAGGTTGAGCAGAGCGACAGATTTCTTTAACGGGGATCGATTCATGCACATAAATAGCTACGCCGCCGCAACGCTTGCCTATGCAGTCTACTCGAAATAGATTGAAGTGTGTAATATCTACCCTAGCCGAGGAGAGGCTGGGTTTTAGATAAGATTCACTAATGCCCAACACGTGAATGTTGTTATCGTGTACTACCGTTTTTAGATCGTGGAGGTGAGCATCAATAGATTGAGCATTTGAATGACATAATGTAAGGAGCCGCGTTGTTGGATCGATGGGATTATTCCCTGCCATAGTCGATCTTTG
Source organism: Gastracanthus pulcherrimus (assembly GCA_949152435.1). Classification (NCBI taxonomy): domain Eukaryota; kingdom Metazoa; phylum Arthropoda; class Insecta; order Hymenoptera; family Pteromalidae; genus Gastracanthus; species Gastracanthus pulcherrimus. The sequence continues at coordinate 71,248,312 of OX424574.1, forward strand.
ATATTTTACGCTCTATTTTGTTTCTAAGCAATGTACATTTAGATTTATCAAACGCCGAATGTGCTGTATTATAAATCTTAGCTGAGACACAGTTATGGCAGCAATACTCGCCCTCACTCGCGCATATTTCCGAAGCATGCTCACCCGCAGAATAGCTGCAGCAGTACCTGCTTTTACATTCCATGGCTTTATGTCCGAATTTCAAGCATTCGTAGCGTTATAAAATAGACACATGATTCGAATAGCGGTACGATTTCCAAGCGATTTGCATTCTAGATAAGTTCTCTAAAACTCTCCTAGATTCAGGTGCAATTTCAACTATGCAAGATCTGTGCTTTTTATTTCGAGCAGGATACATACAAATCATCTTTATATCATTCACAGAAAATTTAGAAAGATTAAGCTTAATAATACTAAGTAAAATTTCCTCTTCATTACATTCAACGGGAATATCATGGATGATGATACGCGGGTTTAACTTCTCCTCCGGCTTTATTTCGAGTCCAACTTCCGATAAAGCAGGACAATTTCGTAGCATCTCTATATGGATATTATCAGCTTCGAGAACAATAGCGTTATTCTTTGTATAATTAATGCGCTTAGTTTTGAGGCGAAGCTGTACCGGATCAACCGATTTAAGAAAGGTCTCTTTCGTCTCTGCCGCGGATTTGAGGCTATTTTTTACATTATCAATCGGACCTATAACAACACGTGTCGCCGAAGAAATTGGTATAGGCTTCCCACGATCAAGCACCACCTTATTCGAATAAATTGATTGCCTCTGAGCTTGTGAATTGTCAACACTGGCAAAAGAGCGCGGAAAACTAGTCGCGTTACTACTAGTACTCGATACAGACTGAGTAACTGTTTCGCTGATTACTTTTACTTGAGCACATGCGTCTTCGAGCATTTTCCAATAAGATCGTGTAGCGTTTTCGATTGCTAATTTATTTGTGTACGCATTAGAGATAACAGTGATCGCGTGACAAAAACAGTTAACTGCATTGCGCAATTTTTCCTGTTTCTCCTTCACAATTTTTTCGGTTAAGATGCAGTTAAAAATCGTCTTGCGTTGCTTGCATATCTCGTTGAGAAGTCCCGTAATATCGAGTGCGGAGAGAGACGCCGCATATGAGGTGTCGAGCGCCCCTGTTGGAGACCTGAAGGCTTCCTTAGACTCATCATCGTTATCACCCATTATCTACGCATACAATGTCACTACTAGTGCAGATTGATAGATCTTAGATCGCCAATCCATCGACGATGCCTCGAAAAAGGTGCAGGCGTTGCCAACGTATCGTAGATTGAATGCGAAGACGCCTCTCGAGGCAAGAGTACGGGCATGATCAGAGGAAAATTCGCAGAGCACAAGCCCGACACATAACCTCCAAAGTGCAGGACAGCAAAGGCAAGCAAAGCAGAAAAGGATGTTCAAATAGAGAGCGATCTAAGATGCGTAAATCAATACTCAGAGAGAGAGAGAGAGTGAGAGAGAGAAAGAGAGAGAGACGTGGGGAAGGAGAGGGCGTACGGCTCGTAAGCCTAGTCGGCGACGTGTGTCTACAGCAGCCATGGGGGAATAGAGGTGGCGCTGGAGCTACCCATAGCCTGGAACCGGGCCAAGCGTTTTCCCCCATTGCCGCGGGCATGAGCATACAAGCAATGTGATTCAAATGGCTATGCATAGCTACGCTCCTGGCCTAGATGGCAGCATGCTTCAACGATAACTCTAATATAATAATAAATTTATATTGCGCGCTCGTCCCCATAATGATTATTGAGCCGGATATTGATGTTAGATACTTAATCTAGTTATAGCATGTTGGTTATCGGATAACCTCTACCAATGCTAAATGATAGGGGGATGAGGTAGTGGGGGTTACTTGCCAGAAGTGGGAGCCGGAAAAGCCAGAGGATCGAGAGCGAGGTGGTTTAGGACGAAGCGGTCCTCGCCGACTCGCTGCTGGACCGTTCTAGAGTATAGAAGTCTTGTAGAACCGTTATTCAATAGACGCCGTAGGAATATTCATTTTTGCAAAGTTTATAGAAGAGGTTAGCACGTGTTGAGATGTTGATAATTAAGGAAGTCTAGTTGTTTATAATTAATAACGGTAAAGTAATTAATTATAATTTCGCGCTCTTTCCTATTCTTGAAATTGATTTGTTGGAGTAAACTACCGCGTACGGTGAGTGGTTTGCTTTATGCCTAGCGTATCTTCGAACGATTTTATATTATTTTCAGGATTTGTGTTAGACTGGTTACGTTGCTAGCGAGCCAGATTATTGCCAATAATAGTGTCAGATATATATATTCCAAATAACACCGCCCTGCCCAAAATTCCTTTCGACCTAAAAATTTTTAAAAATATGGACAATTTAGCATTTTTTATGTACTTTCATTTAGCGCGTGTCTATTTTTAAAATTTCATTTTCAGACGGAGCTGCACGTTCTCTAACCTTAAAAAAATACTACTTTACGCAATGATCAAGCTGTTAGAAATCACAGGAGTTCTGAAAAATTGCAAGCAACAACTATTTTTATGTATTTTGAGCTGTTGATCACAAACCGTAATGTTTTGGACACGTAATTTTTGGGGATTTTTATTTTTGAGCCTATTATTTTCTGAGTCTTATAATTTTTTGGCTACATAATTTATGGTCCTTTAAGTTTTTGAACTGTATACTTTTTGTGCAATATAATTTTTGTGCTTTATTATTGGGTCTTATAATTTTATGCACAATATCATTTTTTGATTCTCAATTTGTTTAGCCACATAATTTATTAAATACCGGACTACCATGAGTTATTTCACGTTGCACGCTATATGATTTTGCCCATTCAAACGCATCTTTCTCAAACTCACGGAGTATGTGTGAAAATATAGTATTTATTACGCCTAACTTCAAGTGCAACTCTGGGGGAGGCAGAATATCTAAAAATATCTTCACCCGTAATTTTTGTCATTTTTTGCGTTAGCTTGATTACCTCATGCGTTACTCAAATTTATAAAATTTTGCAAACAGTTTCCGATAGTTATATATAGTCCACGTTTAGACAAATTATTTTTATCTGAATAGCACCACGTGCACGGAAACATACTTGTATGTGTCAGTATTTCTACCAAAATAATTACATATTTAAGATCAAGAGCAATAGTATCATTGAAGTTATTTATTTTAAATTTGGACCACAACTTCTATACATTATCATAATTTTTCACCATACCCTGGCCGAAAGTACCGCATTTCCTCCCGGCTCCTAAACTGAAATGTGTCATTTTCGGCTCGGGTATGGTGAAAAATAGTATACGCACCACGATAGGAAAAATGGCTACCCCATAGCACGTTTACCACGATTTCCACGTGCTATCGACTAACCAATACTTTTCCTCCCTAGATGCGTAATATACTATTCCTGAGATCATGGTACTACAGCAAAAATAAATAATTGTTTAAGGCCAGATTTTTTGAATTTTTTAGTAGCGATTCCGCCCTTGTAACTGTGACGAGTAGATTTTACCACTTGATTATCAAAACCTACCTCTACATAATATCTGATAAAACAGAAAGATATACTTTTTGTAAACTTTAGGTGAACTTCAGGAATTGGTCGTTTTTCTTTAATATATTCCATAATACGATCAAGACCTGTATAATATATAATACTTCCAGCAGCATCGGTCATAGTGTTAGCTTTCGCATTAATAAAACTTTTAACTTCAAAATATTCATCTACCACATGATTATAGTTTAGAAATTTTGCTTCCTCATAGAGGAAGCTTTGAGACGGTAAAAAGAAGTTTTGCTAAAAACATGCTAAAAACATGTTTTGAGACATTAAGAGTCCAATACACTATATTTAGAAAAAGTCTGTAAGTATGTGTATATGTATGTGTGTGTGTGTGTATGTGTGTGTGCCTGTGTGTGTTTGTGTATGTCTGTGTGTGTGTGCGTGAATGCGTGTGTGTGCTTGTATGTGTCTGTGTGGCAGTGTGTGTGCGTGTCTGTGTGTGTGTGTGTGGGTGTGTGTGTGTGTGTATGTGGGTGTGTGTGTGTGCGTGCGTATGTGTGTGTGTATGTGTGTGAGTGTGTGTGTATGCCAAAATTAATGTTTCATGGCTCAATAAGTTTATTTTTTTTAAGGAAGGGGTCTAAAAAAAAATATTCGTTATGTTTCGAGTTCTTTTTTGTTTTCTAGCGATTTTTTCGATTTTTAAGTTTTAGTTTTCGGGTTTTTTTGTGTGTTTGAAATAATATTATCGATATCTGAATATATATATATAACATAGAAAAATTTTGAAAAATATTGAGGTGATTAGGAGTATGGATAAGAATATTTTGTAAACATTGCAAACCTTTATAGTTTTTTTTTCGCCAAAAAAATCATTTTGTAAAAAACGTAGATTTTTTGGCGAACGATAATTCCAGTAAAACGTCATTATTCCTTCTGAAAGTATCCAGAAAGGTAGCTTTTTACTATCTCTTAAGACTGTTAGAAGTCCAGATTATAACGACATTTACATGTCAAGTTATTTGAGGTTATATTCTTTTTTTACTTCTGTTTTTTATTATTAATATCTCGAGAACAGCGCGGTCATCTTTTGTACATTGATGCTCGTTTCTTTCGCTTTTTAATGAAGATTTTGAATTGGAAAGAAATTTTCAGATTTATAGATCCGTTTATGTTTTACAATGATTTCTTTATTTTACGATATTTTGAAGTAAATTATTTTTGTATATTAGAAATAATATGATTGTTTAAATATTTCTTTCTTTAATGGCTATGGGTCTCCTTTTTTATAATACGTCACGATATGTCACAATGTATATGTGAAATCTATATGTTATTTTGTATTTTGCATTTGTATTTTATATACCTGTTTGTTGTGTTTTGCGATGTTGGTCAAGTGAAACCTATCACTTCTTTACTATAGCGTCCCAGAAACTTATTTATTTATGTATTGTTGTTACTCAAATTAAAATATTCTTTTGTAAACATATATCTTTAATTGTAACCCTAAGCTCTATAATCGCTATAATTAACAACAGTTATATTACTTTTCAAATTACTGTTGAAAATGTTATAGTTAAAAAAATCAAGGATACTAATGTAAAATCAAGGATACCTATGGAAATTTTCAATACCAGACACACTACGATGACAATAATACTAGTAACTTTTGCAAACCATTGGTTCAGGCACTTTCACTTTTAAGCTTTGATCATAGCACTATACTACAATACTTATTTGTCTTTTCTCTCACTCTTTTCCCATGCAATCAACAAGTTCGAGTATTAATATATTTAATACCAATAGAGATATCAAAATTAAAAAAAAAATAAAACCTCAGAGTCATTTAATTTTATAAACTTGATTTATTAAGTTTTATTATGATTTTTCTATTTTAATATTTTGAAATTGATAATTCAATTGATAAGCACAAGATTATAATTGTTTGTAATTTATCTTTTGACAAAAATTGACGATAAAAAAATTCACGTTTTTGAGATATTATTAAGAAAGATATATGGTAATTTAAAATAATGTATTAGAATAAAGAAATTCATATTCGAAAAATTAATTTACTTTGAGTAATTTAAGTGCCAATGAATTGGCAGCGGTTTATTTCTTTAGATCAGTCTCAATAATTTTAGAATTATTCATAGCAATACCAATGGTTGATGCTATTCTACACCTTATTTTATAGCTCAAATTAAAGCTAGTTTTAATTCTCGAAAATCTTTGACAGAAAACAAAGGTTCAAAACAAAAGATTTACAATTTTCATTTACACTTTCTCTCAATTTCCTACCAACTTGTAATTGTGAAAGTAATACTTTGAAGATTTGTGTTGTTTATTGTTCTCATGAACAATACCTTTTAGTACTGAAGAAGCTAATTGTTCGACATATTTTGAACTGAAGGATTGGACAATGATCTCACTTACAGTACTTATGCGTCAATTAATATCACGATGCATATTGGGCCAGACATAGTGTTGCCTCATTAATCGGTCGGTTGCTTTAGAGCCGGGGTGCGCAGTGTTGTGGAAAAAATCAAACAGCGACTTGCGAAGAGACCCTTGGATGTAAGGACGCAAACATTCACCAGTTAGGTTGCAATAAACAGTGGTGTGCGCAGGACCCCACTGGATACGCTTTAGGGTTAAAGGATAGCTTGGAGATTCACAAATTTCCTTCAGCTGTTCAGCAGCTTCTTGACTCGCCGCTAGATTCTCCAGATCTATCTCAAGAGGAAAACGAATTGAGTCTATACGAGACAGCGAATCAGCAACTACGTTTTCTGAACCCCGAATATGTTCGATATGGGTCGTGAACTGTGAGATGTAGTTGAGTTGACGAGACTGACGTGGTGAAGCTTTCTCTGACCTCTGCAAGAACGCATACATAAGTGGCTTATGATCGGTTAGTACTTTGAAATCGCGGCCCTCAACTATATCCGAAAAATACTTTATAGCCTTATAAATGGCCGTTAGCTCTCGGTCATAAGCACTGTAGCGTTGTTGCGAAGGTGAGAGCTTTTGCGAAAAGAACGCTAAAGGTTCCCAGACGCTATCGAAAGACAATTGTTCGAGTGCAGCCCCAATCGCCACATCTGAAGCATCAGTAATTATACGAATTTCGGCGCCGGTGCGGGGGTGCACTAGTAAGGCAGCATTAGCAAGGTCGTATTTGATCTTGTTAAAAGCCTCTTCGGCCTCGACAGTCCACTGAATGACACGCTTATCATTTTTGCGCGAGTCGCAGAAGTAAGCATTTAGAGGTGCCTGAGTTGTGGCTGCATGGGGAATGTTTCGGTGATAGAAAATTATCATGCCGAGAAAACGCCGAAGTTCAACCACCATACGAGGCTTCGGGAAGTTGAGGATCGCTTCTACCTTGGTCTTGGTGGGACGAATACCGGCAGCATCTATTAAATATCCGAGAAAAACTAGTTCTTCTACCGCGAAAACACACTTGTCCACGTTTAGACGTAAATGAAATTCTCTTATACGCTCAAAAACTATTTTCAAATGTTCATAATGCTGCTCTAGAGATTCTGAAGCGATCAAAATATCGTCCATGTAAATATATACATAATCTAAATCACCTAGAGCACGATTTATGTACCTTTGAAACGTTTGACCAGCATTTCGGAGCCCAAAAGTCATAAATAAAAATTCGAACAGCCCGAATGGTGTAATAATCGCTGTTTTCTCTACGTCCCCAGGCGCCACCGGAATCTGGTTGAACGCCTTAAAGAGGTCGAGAGATGTGAAAACTTTCTTGCCATGAAGAACGTTCGAACAGTCGTGAATATGAGCGGTCGGGTATCTATCTGGTATCGTGACAGCGTTGAGCCGACGATAGTCGCCACAAGGTCTCCAGGAACCGTCTTTTTTTGTGTCATGTGCAGAGGACTTGCCCATGGACTAGAAGACGGGCGACAGATGCCCGCATCGACCCAGGCCTTAAACTCAGCTTTAGCAGCTTTGAGTTTGTCTGGAGGAAGGCGACGCGGCCGCTCCGCGACAAAGGGGACCTGTGGTAATGATGTGGTGACATACGTCAATTTTCTTCGGAGGAATGGGTTTAGCTACACCCGTGATTTCTGGAAATTGGGCCAACAGCTGAGCGCATTTAGAATTGGTGCTATGATCTACCGAATTGACTGAGGGAAATGAACTCTCTTTCAGAACCCCGAGAGAATGAATGCTCGTGAGAGAATCGACAAGACGTCGCCTGCGCAGGTCGACCAATAACCCGTAGTGAAAGAGCAGGTCGACTCCTATAATAGGAGTCGGTATATCCGCTATACAAAAGTTCCACCGGATTGGACGATGAACCCCTAAATTCAATTCCCTAAGCGACTCGCCATAAGTGTCGATGCGTGAGTTATTCGCCGCGAACAATTTAACCTGGCTAGGTTTCCCGTGAATTTTTTTGTCTGCGGGAATAAATGATATATCCGCGCCCGTGTCAATGAGAAACTGTTTGCCGGTAATACGGTCGCGTACTAAGAGACGTTTAGAAGTTTGATGACCTTCTACGTCCGTCATCCCAACGGAAGGTCGCATTATTCCCCCGAATTTTTAAACTCGCTAAATTTGGGACACCAACTCTTGCATGCAGTTGGATTTTCCGGATATTTCGCATTAGCACGACAAAGACCGGAAGGGTTGCGACTGTGCGATCGGTTGCGTTCCTTACTATGTGAATCGGACGATAAGGCACGAGGTGAGCTACCGGTACGGTTTGCAGAGCTGATACTATTGGAGTTTTTGCTCCAAATATTAAGAAGCAACTCCAGCTTTTGCTCAATGCGTTAGAACGTTTGGTCCGAGCTGGATGCGTTGTCCGATGGTTTGGAAGGCGCGTTAGAGGTTTTTGCCGTAACAGCATTTACATGTAAAGACCCTAGGCTCGCGTTCTCGGCTAGTCTATCGGCAGCTTCCGCAAGCTTGTCGAGCTCCGTACCGCCCGAGGCAAGGAGGATCTCGCGATGAGTATTAGGAAGTTGCTCGAGAAAAATAGTCTTTATCACGTTGTCGTCGCACTGACCATTGTTAAGGCTACGGAGCCGGCTTAAAATGCGCGAGGGTTTCCCATCCGTGAGAACTTAACCTTTTAAAAATTTACGCAAATTGTGTTCAGCCGACGAAGCAAACGTGGAGATTATTCTCCCTTTTACATGTTGATAGATATCATTCGAACGCAGATCTAATAAAATTATGTCCTTGAGCGACGACATAACCTCTGTATCGAGTGCGAGATAGAGATAATCAACTTTAGTAGACTGTGCGGTGATATGGGTATTTCGAAATGATGCTTCTACCTGCAGGAATCAAAGCTCTGGATCCGAGTGAATTAGTGGCGGAATTTTCGGAACGCGAGCACTATCAACCCGGATTGACGTAGCTCCAGTCGCCAGAGGAAATTGATTTGCCGAACTATCTGCCGGCTCATCGATCTGGGCTGTTTTCGCCTCAAGATCGGCTTTAGCAGCATCAAGTTCGGCCTGCATGGTAAAAAAAAATTATTTCTAACCCCACTAGCTTTAGCCTTACGCTACATGCGTATTACAGGTTACCCTACTCCACGCACGCAGGCGTGTTACAAATTAATAAGAGCTATGCTCTAAATCACCTACAGAGTTTTTTTTTTTTTTTTTTTTTATATATACAAAAATAAATTTTACCATGCCCTATGCAGAAGACAAAACATTATGATAAATACGCACAACTAAACTAAATAAGATCGAAAAATGACTATCGGCTTAATTATATCGGCATTTATATTAGTTAAACTAAAGTTATCGTAATTTATTCGATTGCATAAGGTTTTTATTTATTATAACCTAACCTAAAATATCGAGTAATACTCGAACGATTCTGCGAAACAACCGTGATTTCAAACAAAACAACAAAAAAAATTATTTTAACTTGAAGCTCGGTTCCGAGAAATGGACACCCAAATATTCGAAGCAACTGTGTGCGTAACGTATTTCCAAGATGGCCGACCGCTAAATACGAATGTCGAAAACACGCGCGCTAGGCGCAAGAGCGGTTGATTCGTGGAAGTTCCACGCGATTTGAATGCGATACGTGGAAACGCGCTAAGCCCGAGCGCGCGCTAAACTTATGAACTACGCACGCGAATACCTCGGAAATTTTTCGCAGCTGCAGGGCCCCAGGCTCCGGTGACAATGTCTGCATCGTTGCTCGATGATCGGCGGTGCGGGAAATGAGACGGCAATGCTAGCGCAGAGCTGCTGCATGGCGAGCGCCTCGGAGGCTGCCCGCGTAAACAGGCTAAGCGCGGCGATGACGGTGTGCTGTTGCAGGGCAGTCGCCTAAAGAGGCTAACCGCGGCGATGACGCTGTGCTGCTGCAGGGCGGTCGCCTAAAAAGGTTAACCGCGGCGATGACGGTGTGCTGCTGCAGGGCGGTCGCCTACACACACACACACACACACACACACACACACACACGCACGCACGCAGGCACGCACGCACACACACACACACACACACACACACACACACACACACCAAGCTCGAATGAGCTGCGTTCATTGATTTTATTGATTGTTTATTAATTAGACTTACTGTAAAAAAGGATTTTATTGAAATCCATGGTTCTCACACATTAGTACTACTGTAAATATTTATTGTTATAGGGACATTATACATAATTACTATACATAAACTTGAATTAGATTATAAGGTTGGATAAAATCCATTAGTAGTCTCGCATCGACTTTCTACTAAAAAAGTATAGGCTGTTCTTGTACTTATAAACTATTAGATTGTCTTGATACGTATTAGTCTGTTCTTGTACTTATTAATTCTTCACTCGTCTTGAAGATTTTGATTGCTTAACTCATCTTGAGTAATTCAGATCATTGTAAAGTTGAATAAAATATTTTACTTAATTAAATATACTGTTCTTGTAATCATTAATGATTTATTTGTCTTGACAATTTCAATTCAATGTTGATTAACTGAAAATGATTCGTAGGCCTCGCATAATTATTAATTTGGATTAAATAGTTTGTTCTTGTCCTACTTGAACATTTAGTTTGGTTGATTTTATATTCAATATTTGAATGGTTCAATAGATTTGGTATATGTCTGGATTGACTCGCAGTAAATAAAGTTAAGATTATTGTGATTTACTATGGAGGACTTTGTAAAATCACAGAGCGCTCTGCTTTACAAAATTTATCGTTTTTACGAAAACATTACAAGGAAAGGTAGAAAGAAAATGACTAGGGTGCGACTACAGCACAAGTCAGTAACATTGAAGACATTTGTGAAAAATTACAGCTCGCTCATGAAAATATTTTAGCAGATAAAGCAATTGACTTGACACGTATATATTTTACTGATAAGTTTATTGAATTGGTGACAGAGAAATTTTTGGAACGGAAGGGCGAATTTTTAGAGCATTATAACGCACTGAGAGGCAGAAATGATAGAAGCAATGTTGCCAAAAATCAATTTGCCAAAATTCTCAGGTGATTATAAAAATTGGACATCGTTGAAAAATTGTTCGAATTGCTGCTAGGGGCACACCATCTAACTCATATTTCGAAGTTGTACTACCTAAAAACTAGTCTTGAAGGTGGAGCTTTGAATGTTGTTAAGGACATTCCCTTTGGAAAAGGTAATTTTGACTTGGATTGGACAGAGTTAGCTGATCTTTATGAAAATAAAAAGCGACTGGTCCACTTACACCTCTCTTCCTTATATTCTGTAAAACCATGAATGCTGAGTCTGCTTCTGAGTTCAGGCGATTATTGAATGAAACTACTGAGTCTATTTTAGCTTGAAAAGCCATCGGTAGATCGACTGACCAATGGAATGATATTTTAGTTTTCATGACAGTAACAAGCTTGATACGCAAACTCGCAAGGAGTGGGAAACTTCTATCGGAAAGTTTACTGAGCGTCCTAAATTTGATAAATTGACAGGGTTTTTAAGAGCTAAGTTAGGATCATTAGAAGCTTTAGAAGCAAGTGATAGAAGTAGATCTTATATCTCTCAAGGTGAAGCCAAGGCTATTTTTTATAATAATCACCTAAATCAGGAGCAAACAAATTTTCTTCAGTCTCCAAAAATTTTCATGTAGCAGTAAGTAGTAGTAACTTCAAATTAAAATGATCGATGTGATATAAACTTCGTTTCATTTTGCCACGTGAAAAATTCAAAGTTTTGGCAGTGTCCCAGCGACATGCTTTTGTAAAGACAAGAACGTTACTACAATTGTTCGGATAGTCATTTGATTGATAGTTGTTCTTTGAAGAATAGATACAAAAAATGCAATAGTAAGCATCACACAATGTTGCACTTTATACATCGCCAAAGGGAAGAAAATGTTTCTCTTCCAAACAATAATAGTTCAGTCAACAGTTCGTATCCTCCAAGGTCTCAAAATAGTAATTCTCCAGAAGCAAGTACATGAACTGATCACTCAGGTGAATTGCAGTCAAAACCAGAAGAAGTTTTGTTAGTAACATCGTGAATATATATGTAGTCAATGAAAAAGGTGAACAAGTGTTAGTACGAGCAATAGTTGGCGTGAAGCACAGTCCTCGTTTATATCTAAGTCAATATGTTAAATATTGCAAGTGTAAAGGATAAGCGACTTTTACAATTAAAACTTACTTTAATTCAACTTTCAGTTGCCATGTCACTACATATGCTTTGCCCAAAGTGAGTAGCTTCAAACCAAACAGCAGAGGCAAGGAGGTGAATTGGGATCATCTGCAAGGGCTAAAGTTGGCTGATCCATGCTACAATCAACAATCAATCATCGAGTCATCGAGGTTCTGCTGAGAGCGACCATTCATGCCAAGATGGTAGAGAGCCAGGTATCAAGGGCAAGGAAAATGAGTCAATCGCAACACAGGACCAGCTGGGCTGGATGATTTATGGAGGATCTGACGATGAAGGACATCAATTGCTAGGGATGCCAACTGCTTTACAATGCACAGATGAGCTGGACGTCAATGAGCTGCTGCAACAATGCTAGAAGCTGCAGGAGGTTGCAACTACTAGAATAGTCTCATCGGATGCACAGCTCTGCGAGCAATACTTCAAGTTAACTTACAGTCAAACTGCAGAAGGATGGTATAGTGTAAGGTTACCGTTTAAAATTGATAATGTGCCAGATTTGGGTGACACTTACCAGCCTGCACTTAGGTTGTTAAAGCGGATAGAAGAAGGGTTCCAAAAGGATAAGAAATTTGAAAAAGCTTATCATATTTTCATGCAGGAATATTTGGACATGAGTCACACATCTCTCAGCTCAGATTCTGCTATTGATATCTCTCGTTGCTGTTTTTTGCCCAATCATGGTGTGATAATGGAGAGTAGCTCGACTACTAAGCTTAGGGTTGTCTTCAATAATTCCATGAAAACTCGATCTGGTCATAGTTTGAATAACAGTCTTCATATTGATTCCAATTTGTTGTCAGATTTGTCAATTCTCGTTACAGCTTGGCGCAAGTATAAGTTGTCTTTCATTGCAGATGTTGAAAACATGTTCATGCAGATTAAAGTTCACCAGAATGACCAAGATTGGCAGTTGATCCAATGGCGATTTGATGTGAAGCAGCTGGTAAAGATTTAAAGGTTGATATCCGTAACCTATGGTGTAGGTCCCAATTTATTTCTAGCTAGTCGTCTTGTAAAGCAGCTGGCAGTTGATGAAAAACAAAAGTTTCCTCTAAGCTCGGAAGTTTTGTTGTTTAAAGTTTATATGGACAATGTAGTCTCTGGAAGTCATAGCATTGAAATTGCTCGTCAAAAACAGGTAGAATTGGTTAAATTAGCCACAGTGTGCGGTTTCAAGCTGGAAGCTACATTGTTGGAAGGGCTGTCGAGTTATCTTTTAGCTGCTGAGCCAAGTCATTTGCTTAAGACTGAATCATTTGGTATATTAAGACTTCGTTGATTGCCAGTGGTTGATTTGTTCACATTTAGTATTGAAAATGATGTTGATGTCATTCAGTGGCCAAGAAAACTTGCTTTTGGAAGTTGCAAAGCTCTTTGACCCGTTTGATTTGTTGGCTCCAGTAATTATCACTGTAAAAATATTTTTACAGAAACTTTGGCTTTTGAAGTTAGGATGGGATGACTTGTTAACTGCGACTGAAGCAGATTAATGGAGTGATAAGTATACACAGCTGGTTGATTTTCAGAAAATTGAAATATCTCGTTGGAATGTTTATACACCTGATGTTGTATTATTGCAACTTCATGGTTTGGCTGACGCATGGAAGTCTGCTTATAGTGCGGTAGTTTATGCGAGAACGGTTAATAAGGATCTAACTATAACAGTCGCATTAGTTGAAGCTAAATCCAGAGTAGTACCTTAGAAAACGTTGAGTATTCCAAAATTAGAATTGTGCATTGCACATTTACTTGCTAAGTTAATAAATAAGATTTTCCCTCAGTTCGAGCATTATAAGTTGGAAATTTATTTGTGGTCCGATTCACTGAATACGTTGCAAGGACATTCCCTCCAAATTGCCACCATTTATCGCCAACCACTGTTCAGACGTTTACACTTGGGTACCCGAAGCTAGCTGGTCAGATGTTAAGACGAATGCAAATATGATGGAAAAGACTTGACTGGTTATCACTGGGGCAGGAAAAATGGCCTGTTTCATTAATCCAAATTGAAGCCAGTGATCAATCAACGAGAGTCTGGTCTGTGGGAAGCACTTCAGCTGCGCTTCTAGCCTCAGTTGCAGTCAATAATATAGCTTTAGATAGTAGAGTTGTCGATGGGTTTTCACAGCTGTTTGAAAATATTCCTCACTTTATAAGCTTTTGAGAGTTACGGCTTATATTCTAAGATTAGTAGATAGAATTCGTAGGGTATTGAAACAAGATACTCAGTCGACTATATTTGCACAAAGTTGGTACAGTGTCCAATCTCAGAGCAGTAATGTATTGTTATCAGCATTAAAAATAGCTATGGCGCGTTTTGTATGTATATGGGGCGAATCACGTCAACTCTCCTACGCGGCGCGCGAGCGCTTAAAACTGTTGTTTTCAACTCGCGTTTGCGGTATGAAAAAAAAATATATAAAAAATATCCAATAAACTATTTCGATGTATTTTTTCCTCAGCTTTCCAATGGTGTGGTCAGATGTTCCAAAATTTTCCATTTTCCTTAAAAAAAAACACAAAACGTGTTATATCTCGAAAAGTCTATTTTTAATATTTTTTTTAATACTTTTAATCGAAAGCTGATGTTTTTCTACATAAGAAACGTTCTTTTGCACAGAGTGCCCGATTATATTTCAGTGAGTAATAGAACGCCGAAAAGTAGAAGTACCGCGCGCGACTTGGCGCGGCGCGGCCGCCGTCACCGCCACATCATGCTTACTTGTAAAACTAGTTCTTTTTTCAGTCGGTAGGTGGCTTAAACATAAAAAACTTTAATCTATAAATGAATTGTCCCAAGAAATTCATATATACGACGATGTTTTCTTTTAAATTTAGATTTTTTTATGATTAAATCATAAATCTATTGGTTACGTATTTCTCCGGTTTATTGTAGCAACTACAATGGGTTCAACCTGGAAAATGAAATGCATAAATCCTTTCTCTCGAGAGAATCACCCTACGTCTAAAGATCTGTTTGACTTTCCTTCAACTTTTAGAAGTATATTTCCGTTTGTACCCGAAGAAGCGAAAATATGTGGTACATGTCGTAGGCAAATTTACAAACGTAAAGCAGATTTACCTATTTCGGATACAAAAAAAGCTAACATAAATTGTTGTGATAAATATCATAAAGCTGGCGTAACGGTTCTCGAACAAATTAAAAGAAAATTTTCTAATACTATATCGAAGCAAGATAGAATTCAGCTACTCACTCTTGCTCCCGATTTTTGGTCTCGTAATGATTTAATCAGAGAGTTTGGTTGTACTGAATGGGAAGCTCGGGATGCAAAAGAGTTAGTAGCTGAAAAAGGAGTTTTCTCAGTTCCTGAAAAAAAACGCGGCAAAGTACTTTCGGTGGAAACTACAAATTTAGTTAAAAGTTTTTATGAAAAGGATGACATAAGTCGAATTATGCCAGGCTTGAAAGATTGCATATCCGGAAAGCAGGACAACGGCAAACGAGAACACGTTCAGAAAAGATTACTTCTTGGCAATTTGAACGAAATCTATTATTTATTTCAAAAAGAATACGAACACGTTAAAATTGGGTTAACAAAATTCATACAATTGAGACCAGTACACTGTGTTTTACCTGGAAGCAGTGGTACACACAATGTATGTGTATGTGTACATCATGAAAATGTTAAGCTCATGCTAGAAGCTGCTGAGCTAGAGTGCTTAACGAAAAATAGTAAACTATATCTTACAAATTATCATGATTGTATTCAGGCAATCGTTTGTAAAAATGCACGTGATGAGTGTTTCTTGGGTGACAGTCTAAATTGTCCTAATACGTCTGCATTACGAGAGCATTTGATTGAATGTTTTGATAAAAATAATGTTTTTGAAATTCAATTTGAATCGTGGTTTCAAACAGATCGGTGTACGATAGCTTCAAAAAGTGAGAACGTTTATGACTTTCTCAACACGCTGGACGACAAATTAATGAAATTCAAGACTCACGATTTTTTTGCTAAGAAACAGTCACAGTATGTGAATAAGTTGAAAGAAAATCTTCAAGAAGGGGAGTTTATTGTCTGTTTTGATTTTGCGGAATACTATGCATTTGTAGTACAGAATTCTACGCAATATTTCCATTGGAATAATAACCAGGCAACTATTTTTACAGTTGTAATTTATTACAAAGAAAATATTGATCTTAAACATGTAAGCATTGCTGTAATTTCTGATAATCTAAACCATGATACTGTTGCGGTTTATAAATATCAAAAAATTGTCATACTTTATCTGAAATCTAATTTCGTAGTTAAAAAAATTTATTATTTAACGGATGGAGCAAGTCAACATTTTAAAACTAAGAATAATATGCAAAATCGTCTGTTTCATGAAAAAGATTTCGAAATCTCAGCGGAATGGCACTTTTATGCTACCGCGCATGGCAAAGGTGCATGTGATGGTATCGGTGCGAACTTAAAAAGAGGTGCAAAACGTGCTAGTCTACAACTTTTATCCAAAAATAGAATTTTAACAGCAAAAAGTCTTTACGAATGGGCTAGAAATTATTGCAAAGAAACCAAAGTATTTTATAGCAATAAAGATGATTATGAAAAAACTGTTTTAGAACTCAAACCAAGATTAGATAATGCTAAATCTATACCAGGGACTTTACAGTATCATGCTTTTATTCCATTGAATCAAAACACATTCAAACTACAGAAAACGTTTTTAAGTTCTAAATATCAAATCTTTCCAAAGAAAGACACTAAGAAAAAAGAAAATAATGTATCCAAACCCGCAACAAAGACAAAGAAAGCCACGAAGCTAAAGACTTTGAAAGCCTCTTCGAAAGCCAAAGTAACAAAAAAACGATTAATAAAAACAAAAAAATAACTAAATTTAACTAACAGGTTTAAAAGAAATTATAAGGTATCAAAATATGAAAAGGAGGACCGAATCCAGCGGCCACCGTCGAGCGCGAAGTCACGCGCCTTGCCGCTGCGCGCGGTACTTCTACTTTTCGGCGTTCTATTACTCACTTAAATATAATCGGGCACTCTGTGCAAAAGAACTTTTCTTATGTAGAAAAACCTCAGCTTTCGATTAAAAGTATTAAAAAAAATATTAAAAATAGACTTTTCGAGATATAACACGTTTTGTGTTTTTTTTAAGGAAAATGGAAAATTTTGGAACATCTGACCACACCATTGGAAAGCTGAGGAAAAAATACATCGAAATAGTTTATTGGATATTTTTTATATATTTTTTTTTCATACCGCAAACGCGAGTTGAAAACAACAGTTTTAAGCGCTCGCGCGCCGCGCTAGGAGAGTTGACGTGATTCGCCCCATATACATACAAAACGCGCCATAGCTATTTTTAATGCTGATAACAATACATTACTGCTCTGAGATTGGACACTGTACCAACTTTGTGCAAATATAGTCGACTGAGTATCTTGTTTCAATACCCTACGAATTCTATCTACTAATCTTAGAATATAAGCCGTAACTCTCAAAAGCTTATAAAGTGAGGAATATTTTCAAACAGCTGTGAAAACCCATCGACAACTCTACTATCTAAAGCTATATTATTGAAAACAACAGTTTTCAGCGTTCGCGCGCCGCGCTAGGAGAGTTGACGTGATTCGCCCCATATGTTTAGTGCAACATTCTCACTTTTCGAAAGAAATTGTATTATTGATACAGAGTAAGCAGCTAGCAAATTATTCGACTCTGGTGAACTTAAATCCATCTATAGAGGATAATTTGTTATTAGTAAGTGTACGTTTGAAAAACTCGTTGTTGTCTTTTGACCACAAACACCCAGTCATTTTGCCGTTGCAGGGCCATTTCACAAGGTTAGTTATTCAGGATTGTCATATTAGAACGATGCATGGTGGATGCAGGTCACACTGGGCACACTTTACAACCAGTACTAGCTGATCAAGGGAAGACAACGGGTTAACGCAGTCATACATAATTGTGTAACGTGTGCTCGTTACAGAGCTACACAAAACTGTCAGCAGGTGGAAAATTTAACCAGTCAAAGGACACGTATTAGTCGTCTATTTAAACAATTAGGTGTTGATTATGCAGGTCCGTTTCACATACATACATCGCCCGGTAGAAGGTACTCATCGTACAAGGGCTACATTTGCTTATTTTTTTGTTCAATCACACGTGCTGTACATTTGGAGGTAGTTTATAATTATTCTGCACAGGCCTTTTGGCAGCATTTTGCCGGTTTACTTCAAGACGTGGTCATTGTCAGTTATTACTCAGTGCTTAAGGCACAACGTTTGTTGGAGCTGATACTAAGCTTAAGAAGATGTATAGTAATGCGTCAAGTTATGGTCAGCAATTAGCTTCTGGTTTGGTTAGAGAAGGAACCGAATAGAGGTTCAATCCGCCTGGAGCCCCTAATTTTGGAAGTATTTGGTAGGCGGCTGTAAAGTCCACTAAATACCATCTGCGGCGAATGTCATCGGTGAGGCTAAATTAACGTTTGAAGAATTCTCCACGTTGTTATGTCAGATTGAGTTTTGTCTCAATTCACATTCGATTTGTCCTGTATCTGATGATCCCGCTGACTTACAAACGCTTACTCCGGCGCTTTTCTTGATTCTCACTGATTCATTTGTTGTTCCAGAAGCAGATTGTACAAAGGAAAATATACCATCTGTCAAACGTTGACAGCTGCTGTAGCAGATGCTCCAGAGTTACTGGTGACGATGGTCTCATGAATATCTGCAAGGGCTGCAGAGACGAAATAAATGGATATCCCCTACGCATGATGTACAGCTGTGATGGTCTGACCCGGGTGGTCACCCTACACACCACCAAGAGCACTCTGCAACGTTCATTTACATAGATGGTCATGTTGCCAGTTGATGTTTGATTATTGTTAGCTTGATTGATGTATTATATAGATTCGTTTAAAAATGTTATTATTGAAATTGTAATATTTTAAAGTTATTGAGAAACTTTAAAATTTATTTAAAAAGTGTCTAATTCAATAATGGATTAATTATTACATCTTCTGCGAAGATGGGTGGGGAGAATGTTAAGGATTATGTGTATATATATATGTGCATACACATAATCCTTAACATTCTCCCCACCCATCTTCGCAGAAGATGTAATAATTAATCCATTATTGAATTAGACACTTTTTAAATAAATTTTAAAGTTTCTCAATAACTTTAAAATATTACAATTTCAATAATAAAATTTTTAAATATATATATATATATACGAGTCAGGCCTGCAAAAAGGAACAAATCAGAGCGCACCTTGATCTATGTTGTCTCTGCCGACTGTTTATATGAAAGTACCTATCAAAAGAAGCTATCGAAATAAGTTTCAGTCCTTAAGGTCCTATGTGTGACCCAGTAGAATTTTTTTGAATTTTCCAAAATGCCCAAAAAATGCGTATTTTGAAACAATTCTACAGAACAGCCAATAGCACCATTTTGAACGTATCAAAATAAATTTTTTTTATCCTTTTACAGTCTTTAAGAAAAAAATTGTTAGACCACCCTTGTAGTTCAATAGCTCACCTATACGTAGCTGAGTATAAACCCGACATTTTGTACTTTTAAGTTATGTTTGATCGTATGCCATTTTACCAAATCAACATGAATTTAGATGTAGCATATCTCAACTTCCTCGCCTTAAAAAGACGTTGAACTCCTTTTTCGGTACGTTCAAATCCGTTACTCATAACCAAAAATAAAACCCATACATTAAAAGTACTTTTTTGAAAATCATCATGTTGGCACCCCTGAAACTTGTATCTACATAAACCATTTTAACTCTAACTTTCTGCAAACATAGTTCGAACATCCTAAAAAATAAAACACTTGGGTTGGATTTATGTATTGCACGTACAGCATTACTGAATTCTTTTTCTTGTCTGTTTCTTCCAGCTAAAGTAAACTATTAAAGTCTGGCGTAATTTATGTGCATCCAAAAGTAAGCTAATATTAAGGCCTTTAATTTAAGTGGTCGGAGTATCTTTGAGGATATTTGAATAAAAAGTTACGTTTAGTTTAATACGACGAAAAAAATTAGCTGACAAAACGGGAGACCGCAAGATGCCAACAACTTGCGCAATACATTGTTACCATCTTGCGATCTCCCATTTTGTTACCTAAATTTTTTCGTAACTTTAAATTCAGCATAACTTTTCATCCAAATATCCTCAAAGATGCTCCGTTCACTAACTGGAAAAAACAGTTTGTTTTTTGGGATGTTCGAACGATGTTTCCTAAAAGTTAGAGTTAAAATGGTTTATATAGACACGAGTTTCAAGATTGTCAACCTGATGATTTTCGAAAAAGTACCTGTATTGTACGGGTTGTATTTTTTGTTATACGTAAGAAATTTGAACGTACCAAAACTGGAATTGAAGGTCCATTTAAGACGAAGATTTGAGGCGTGCAAAACGTAAGTTAATGTTGAATTGGTAAAATGGCATACGATCAAACATAACCTAAAAAATACAAAATTTCGGGTTTATATTCATCTTTGTATCGGTGATCCATTGAACTGCCTGGGTGGTCTAATAATTTTTCTCTTAAAGATTGTACGAAGGCGAAGAAACCGTTTCATTCGTTCAAAATGGTGCTATTGAGCGTTTTGTATAGTTTTTGAAAATTTCCATTTTTGGGCATTTTTGAAAATTTAAAACATTCTACTAGGTCACACATGGGACCTCCGAGGCTGAAACTTGTTTTAAAAACTTTTTTTGATATTTACTTTCATATACAAAATCGGCAGAGAAAACCGGGAACTAGGTGCGCACTGACTTGTTCACTTTGGCTAGTCTGACTCATATATATATTTATGTATATATGGACCAGGTTAGTGAAAATTGTAATATCAGCTAAAGTTAGTTATTTTATTTTTTCCACCGAATTTATATGGTAAAGTGCACATAAAAAATACTCTCTCTATGTTTTAGCCCAAATTATAAGGATTATGACCTCCTGCATTTTTGAATTTTTATAACTGGCGGAAAAACAGTCATTTTCAAAAAATTCTTTAAGGCTCTGTCGAGATACGCTATTTTGGTGCTCCTGTAACTTTTTTCTATATGTGCCTTTTTAGCACAAACTTTCAGAAAAAATAGTTTCAATATCATAGAAATAAAAGCAGTCTCAACTTTCATGCTTTTAACACTTATTACAATACTGTAAAGTTTTTTTAAAGCTTGTTTGTTTCCTCCAAGAGGAAGCTTTGTAATAGAAAGCAAATAGTTTAAAAAAAACATCTTAGATACACTATTTTTAGAAAATGTATGTGTGTGTGTGCGTGCATGCGTGCACGCATGTGTGCGTGCGTGCGTGTGTGTGTGAATGGATGTGGATTAGTATTACTCTGAATATTCACGGTCAAAATTAATATTTCAGGGCTCATTTTTGTGTTCTTTTTTAAGGAAGGGGGCTCAAAAATATTCTTTTTTGTTTTTCGATCACTTTTTGTTTTTTTAGCGGGTTGAGTAGGGTTTGGTTACGTCTTCTGAGTTTTAGTTTTCAGATTTTTGGTATGTTTGAAATAATATCATTGATTCAGTTTAAATGCATTTGAAAGAACATAAAATTTTCTATCTTTTCTGATCTGAAATGTTAAATAATCTATTTTCTCTTTTCAGTTACACGCGGAAACGTCGTATTTATTGAAACGGTGATATATATAAAATATAAGATGGACAAATTTCTGGAACAATTTAAGGTGATTAGAAATACGGAGAAGAATATTCTGTAAAAGTTTCAAGTCTTTATCCTTTTCTTTTTTCGAGAAAAAATCGATTTTCTTTGGCTCTCGATAACTTAAGTAAAACGTCACCATTCCTTCTGAAAATTTTCAGAAGAATAACTTGTTACTACCTATCGGCCGAGTTCTTTCCCAGATTAAAACGACTTTTATATTCCGAGTTATTTGAGGTTATATTTTTTTCAAAAGATTTTTTGATTACTTATATCTCGAGAACGGCGCAGTTATTTTTTGTCAACCGACGCTTCTTTTTTTTCGTTTTTTAATGAAGATTTGGAATTAAGAAGACATTTTAGGATTCATCGAGTTGTTTTCGTTTTACGACGTTTTCTCTATTTTACGAGATTCTGAAATCGATAAGGTAAATTATTTTAGTATTTTAGAAATACTATGATTGATTCTGTTTAAATGCACTTGAAAGAGCATAAAATTACCTATTTTCTCCTATACGAATTTTTTGATAAGATATCAGCCGTTTTTTGTTGTACACGAAAACATAATCTTTTGTTTAAGGTTGCTCTATCATCATATCTACCTAAAAATAAAAACATTTTTACTACAATTTAATCATTCCTAATTATATTGAAATTTCTTTTATCAAAATTACTTTATTGCAAAGTAGTTATCGCCAACTTAAGAAAGATTCAACAAAACAGTGGAGACCTGTTTATTTGTTATCCGACTTCAATTTTGAAGGTCTCATTTTGTTCCTTGACCAATTTCAGAGGGACTTGACGAATCGAAATCAGAAAAAAAATAAAGATTCTTCGATTTGTTTTTGTTTTATAATGAATTTTCTATTTTAGATATTTTTAAATCAATAATTCAATTTATGATCATATGCTTATAATTTTTTGTAATTTATCTTACGACAACAATCAATGATAAAAAACACACATTTTTTTACTATTAATAAGAAAGAAATAGAGCATTTAAAGAAATATATTAGAATAATGAAATTCATATTGCAGCAATTTATTTAGGTTGAGGAAGCTAAGTAAGTGCCAATGAATTGAAAGCTGTGTATCTTATTTTAGGATTCGTTTTTGTTTCTAGGAGTTTTTGATTCGAACATCCTAAAAAATAAAACACTTGGTTTGGATTTGTGTATTGCACGTATAGCATGACTGAATTCTTTTTCTTGTCTGTTTCTTCCAGCTAAAGTAAACTATTAAAGTCTGGCGTAATTTATGTGCATCCAAAAGTAAGCTAATATTAAGGCCTTTAATTTAAGTGTTAGTTTAATAATGATTTTTAAGTTTTATAATGATTTTTCTATTTTAGATATTTTTAAATCAATAATTCAATTTATGATCATATGCTTATAATTTTTTGTAATTTATCTTACGACAACAATCAATGATGAAAAAACACAAAATTTTTTTACTATTAATAAGAAAGAAATAGAGCATTTAAAGAAATATATTACAATAATGAAATTCATATTGCAGCAATTTATTTAGGTTGAGGAAGCTAAGTAAGTGCCAATGAATTGAAAGCTGTGTATCTTATTTTAGGATTCGTTTTTGTTTCTAGTAGTTTTTCGATTCTTAGATTTTAGAATTTCGAGATTTTTAGTACGTTACAAATAATAGCTTTATTTAGTGTAAATTCAATTGAAAGAGGATAAAATTACCTATTTTTTCGCCTTAAAATTATAGATAAGCTTATTCTATTCTCTCATTAATCGAAAAAACGTCACATTTCTTTCAAACGATTATTTTTTAAAAATTGTATGATGGAATATGAAAAAATTTGAGGTAATTACGAGTAGTATACTGACAAACATATTTAGTTAAATTTTGGAATCATTTTATTTTCCCATACTTATACATCTGCCTGTAATAGTGTCACGTTTACTTTACATGAGAAAATCAAGCTTGAAAAAATTTTGACAGTATTACAACAACTGGCATATTCATGAATTTTGTGGTTGGGGAACAAACATGGCGTATTTTCAAAAAATACTTAATTTAGAAGAACGTTATTTCTGGCTCTAAATGAAGATTCAGGACGTTTAAAGAAAATTGAAGGTCTTTTTTAGACAAAGAAAATTAGACGTAGTAGACATTAACCATGCAGAAATGTTAAAATGGCAAAGCACAAAACATAACCTAAAACTCGCAAAACTTTGACTTAACATCTAGCTCTATTATAGAAATGGCTAACTGAGCTTTTAGAGACTCAAATATATTTTTTTTTCTTTTAAAATTTGACAAAGAAACGAAGATAATATATTTTGGCGAGTTTAAAATTGTCAAAACGGAAGCCTTGTGAATTTTCCTAAAATGGCTGCATTTTCGCTAATTATAAAAATTAAAAAAATATCAGGATATCACAATCCTTATTATTTAGGCTAAAACTAGGTGAAAGTAATGTTTTTTATGTGTACTTTCACATAAAAATTCGGTGACAAGAATCCAAATACTGAACCTGAGCCGAAATCATAATTTTCGCCGGCCTGACTAATGTATATGTATACTAGGACCCCCCCCCCCTACTCGCTCCACTTGCCAACCCCCTTTGTTCATATATTAAACTCGTTATTAATCTATCTATGATAGAATTTTTTAAAAATATTTTCATAGGGGCGGTCGATGACTCAAGTAGTAAATGCGGGGGCGGGTAAGGTATTTAAATTTTTTTTTTCGTATTTTTTTTATTTTTGAAACTGAATGCGTTGTATCTCAAGAATATTGTGTAAAAATTTCAAGTTGATCGGAGCAAAATTGGAGGTGTTATGGATATTTTCCTACCTGTTTGATTTTCATACCTGCTCGGTTCGAGCGCGCTATTGTTACCTGGCAGCTGCTACGCTCCCTATATTATACCGAACCGTTCCTCCTACTTTCTTTTATAGAAATTTGAAGACAAGTATAAACATGCTCATACTTGTACCGTATATTTAATCAGTGTAGAGAATATAATTTAGTTTAGCAGTAAACTTTCTATCGAACAGACGTACACGTGCGCTCCAATTTTTCGCATCATTTTCGTGAAGTTTTGTGGAAAATTATTGCTACAATGCCAAAAAAAGTTAAAATGTGTGACTGAAAATCAAGTGGTTCGAGGTTATATCGATCTAGAAAGATTGTACCGCCGCAAAAACGTAAAAGAGAAGACATTTCAACAAGTAGCGCGTCAGCTAAAAAAATAAGAGTGACCCTTGAACATCAAATTAAGGAGGATCTTGAAAAACACTATAGGATAATAGTATTTCTATTAGTCTTTTCAACAATTTCTACGCTAGTAAAGTGTGTAAAATGTGATGGAAAAGTAAATTTCCATTCGACTAAGCGAGAAGGCCTTGGATTTAATATCAACGTGTCGTGCGAAAGCTGTTCCGTGATTACAAATGTTCTGTCTAGTGAAAGAATAAACTCCGGTGCTTACGAAGTTAATCATCGGTTTACTTTCGTGATGAGGATATTAGGCATAGGATTATCTGGCTGTGATAAGTTTTGCGGCTTGATTGATTTGTGTAATAGTTTTTTATCAAGACCGACGTACAATCATTACATGCAAAATATGTGCTCGACTGTAAGAGAAGTAGCGAATCGATTTTTTTTATCTGCTACAAAAGAAGAAAAATCTGCTACAGCGGATGAGAAGAATACTCAAGATACTGACGAACTCACGGTATCAGGCGACGGAACATGGAAAAAAAGAGGCTACTCATCTTCATTCGGCGTCACATCGTTGATCGGTTACTTCTCATGGAAAGTTCTTGACATTCTTGTCAAAAGTTTATACTGACACGAATGTAAAACTTTGGAAAGTAAATTAAATTCTGCCGAATACGAAGAATGGCATGAAAACCATGTAAATGTTGGAAAATGTAAGTCAATCATACTGGTGCAGCTGGAAATATGGAGGTCGAAGCAATCAAAACCATGTTTCAACGCTCGGTACAGAATGGTGTGCGATATCGCAACTATATCGGCGACGGTGACTCTAAAGCTTACTCCGGGTTAGTGAATTCTAAACCTTATGGTGATGATTTTTCAATAGTGAAGAAAGAATATGTAGGACATGTTCAAAAAAGAATGGGCACTCGTCTCCGTGAAATAGTCAAGAAGACTGTTGTAGATACTGAAACTAAGGCTGGAAAGAAGATAAAAAAAGTCTATCTGGTAAAGGGAGGCTTACGGCTAAGATGATTGACAAACTGACGGTATACTACGGTTTGGATATTAGACGCTACTCTGATTCCGTGGAAAATATGAAGAATGCTATCTGGGCAACGTTCTATCACTACAGTTCGACAGACGAGAATCCACAACATGAAAAATGTCCGAGCGGCGCGGACTCCTGGTGCGAATGGCAAAAAGCTGCAGCTGCTAATGGATTGGATTCGTTCAAACACACGTACAGGGCTCTTCCAAATGATGTTTTGGAGACCATCAAGCCTATCTATGAAGATCTAAGCAAAGATGCTCTCCTGAAGCGATGTGTCGGAGGCTTCACGCAAAACAACAATGAGAGTTTGAACCAACTTATATGGCAAATCTCACCAAAGCACTTGAGCGGAACCTCTGTGATAGTTGAGATTGCGGCTTATGTGGCAGCCTGTGTCTTCAATGAAGGTTCTTTTGCTCTGCTATCCTTCATGCAAGACATGGGAATCAGTAGTGGATCAAGTGCTCATGAATGGGCGCGATCAATTGATCACATTCGTATAAACCGAGCAGAGCGGGAAGACGAACATCAAACTAGCAAAAAGATGCTTTAGACATCATAGATGACAGCAACATCCTCTATGGACCTGGCATCAATGATTCAGTGTGAGGTAAGCCGATAAATCTCGCTTATTAACGTTTTATTCCAAATTATTTAGTGTTCAAAACTTTTAAGCGTTTTTCCCAAAACTCAAGTTTTCAAAGTCGGTGCCCATCATAACTTCAAAACTATTGCACCGATCCTTTCTAAATTTTAAACACTATTTCTTTACATTATTTATGAGGTAACGCTGGAGCTTTTTTTTCCAAATTCGTTTATATTTTTCATTTTACAATAACAAATTAGCCGTTTTTTGGCAAAAATCGCGTTTTTGCATGTAAAGTATTCCCGCAAAGTGAAAAATAGAAATTTCGAAAATCCCTCCCAGTGTTACCTGGAAAAAGCAATTATCTGACGAACGAACTTTGGTTTTTTGATTTCAGATGATCCAGCACCGAGTTATGACGGTCACCGCAATTCAACTTTTTTCTGGGACGCTTCCGAATAATTGATGCCATTGCCGTATTTTTCAATATTTTTTCATCAAAATATTCCACAATATTATTTAAATGGACTACAATAATGTAACATTGGTTTTAATAAATAAATTTTAATTGAGTCGTGAAAAAAAATCACAAATATGTACCTTTTTTTGCATAAATTAACCTTACCCCCCTTAAGGCAAAAGCCGCTGAAGGTTCGTGAGTACGAATCCTTATCAGTCCGAATTTTTCTGGGTCTTTTTTAAAGAAAATGTGTTATTACGGTCTTTCATAACTTATTAAGGGTAGTAATACACGTTTCCAATTTAATAAACTTTTCTGATTTAACTCATGTAATATAATTATTTCAAATATTATGGTCAAAGAATAAATGAGAAATAAGTAGCTTTCAGTTAAAAAAGCTTTATAATACTAAAAAAAAATTTTTTTTAATTTTTCTATAGTATTAATATTTTGAATTCATTTTTATTGTCATTTTTTTTTGAATGTAAACGATTATACAAATAAAATAGTGAGTCGAGTAATTACAAACGGCGAATATTTGCCCACGAAGCTCCCGGCATTATAATTAATTTACGAGGAATTAGCTTATGTTCTACAAAGATTATTTGGTGAGGCTTTTCTATTATTAATCTGTTTCAACTGTAGGTGACTGCCATTTCGAGAGTATGGTGCGTGCGTAAAAGAGCCATTCGAGAGTGTGTTAAATCGGTGGGATTAAATTATTCGAACTTAATTAATATAACGAGGTAATTGGGTAATTTGGCTAAGGTCAGTGCATAAATTCAATATCCTAATAATTGTAAAGGAAAGTTAGTTTGGGGTTTTGAATATCAGATTAACAAATTATAATACGTATACTTGTGCTATCTAGCAATGATTAAGAGGAAATAAATATAATTTTGTAGTCAAATATCACCAATTTATTCGATTAGCTAGTACCTAAGTCTATGCAGGTTAGTATAAAATTAAATTACAAATTATAAGGTCAAGCAGCTCCGTACTCGAGGTGGATCAACGAGGGTTACGTCGTTTGTCCCGGCGGTGATCAACGAACTTTCTCGTGAGAATTCGAGGAGTCTAGGCGAAGGTGATAAATTGGGCAAAGGTTGAGAAGTATTGTCTTACACTATAAAAATAATAGTGATTGTTGCTTAGGATAAAAATACAACATCATAACTTTAATGTAAATTATAACTCAAAAGTAAGCCTAAATTATTTTTTATTTATATTTTGCGTCATATTTTTGCTGTAAAATTTATTAACTCATTCTATATCCATAATTCCTTACGGATTTTGGAACGTACCTCTTAGTACACCTACTTCTTAGTTTTATTCTTTTGGATAGAAAGTAAGGAGTTACTGTAAAATGCGACGTTAAATTTTTCTTAAAATAGGGTTTTTAAGTTATTTATTGAAATTATTAGATGAATCTAACATTTTGCATATACACATGATTATTGAAGTTCTAAACAATACATTTGTAAGATAAAAGGTTGAAAATAGAAAATGATCACAGTCAGTCAATTTTCATCTTTATGGCCAACATTTTGAACAAAATTATTGGTAATTTACATAGCAAGGGAGTAAAAATATTAACAAAATCAAGCAGACTTTAGTTCTAATAATGCTCCTCGAAATCGAAGACCTGCCTACGGTCAAAATCAAAATAATTGTCAAGATATTTCAAATAATTCTAGGAATACTTTTAATGGCAGGAAGGACATGCTTAAGCACGTTGTCCTAACCAGGAAAAGTAACGAATGTTGAATTTTCACTAGCGAATTCAACATATCAAATAAATCTCTTAGAATTTGTGAAGATAATTCAGTTTTAACTTCAGATATCATTGTTGGACGTATTCTTCAAGATTTAAATACTTTTGAATTTGAATGTACCATGAATGATAGAGCATGTTATTGTAAAATCGATTCAGGTCCTAATGCTATGATTGTATACACAAAAATTATTTCTTCAGATTATTCACACTAGGTAAAAAAATTCTAAAATATTCCACTGGTGAAATTATTCCTGTCAAATTCCGAACAATTGTCCAAATTCGATTAGGGGAAAAAGTAGCAAAATGATTGGTTGTATGTTAGAGATATTAGTGATGATTGCATGGTATGATGTGATTTCTTGAATAAGACTGGTGTTTCAAATTGGACACAAATTCAACTGGACGCCGAGTTGGTACCTTTTTACATGGAGCCGGCGATATATATAATACTTTATGCCCATCTCAACTATGGCCACTTTTTGACTTGGGAAGCGGGACTAATGGACTGTTAAAAGGCAATATTGTTAAAAGACAATCGAAAATCGGGATTATTGGTAGGACTTGATGAAATAAAGGAATTTGGACTAGTTTCTAGTGAAGCAAATGCGGGAAAAAAGTGATTTGTGGGCAAAAGGTGGTTTAGGGAAAAAAGTGGCCATTTTCATTCAGATGGGCATAAATATAATTTTACATAAGTAGCAGATGACACAACTAGAGTACTAGACGCACCTAGATACAACCTTGTTGCTTTACCATAAGTGAGAATCCACACAAGCGCAATCCCGTGCTGTGCTGTATTGTGATACGCCGTCTGATTTAAGAACGGAGAAGTCTGTCTAAATCTATATCAATGGTCATTCAATTAATATTTCATAACTATCATTTAGATTATTTAATAAATGAACAATTTTGATGAAAGAACAAAACAAAAAATATTTATGGTATATGAATTAATATTTTAAAAGTATTTTAATAAAGGAGGATGCCCTTTAGGTGGCCTATGCCAACCCTAGATTAAACATTGATGGGGGACTAATTAAAACTGATATGATCACATAGGATTTGCAAAATATTGAGCATTTAAACAAAAATTTCTGTCGTTATAAAGTGATTATATAATATAATTCTCTTAATTTTAATTACTTAATGTCCGATAAAATCTTGATTTTTCTCGTATTTAATCGACTTTTACCCTCTTTTTTTAGGTTCCCTTCACTTCTCAGTATTAAATTTATTTTAATATTCATTTTTTTACAAACTCTAAACAATGAATTTAGTTTTGTACGACCTTCCGTGTTTCGTGACTAATTGCTACGCATCCGTGGGCATCCTCCTTAAATATTTGAATAAAATATTAAAACAAAAAGTATCAATTAAGGTAATGAGAAAATTTGAATGTACGATATTAATATATGAATAAAGTGGTTAAAAACTAATAAAGTAATAATAATTCTTTTTGTAATTAAATAACTATAGGTTTATTTATTGAGATTTCTAATAAAATAATATTTAAATAAAGTTAGTTCTTGCAATACACAGCTTATATCACTTTATATATAGTATATCGATCATTATCATGTATACATATATAGGTACGTATAAAAGTAAAAAGAACAAAACGTATAAACATTCAACAAAAATTATACGCATTATTCTATATAATACTATAATAAACTCTAAATATTTTATTAAAATATTTAATTTATTAAAGAATCTAAATAATATT
Organism: Gastracanthus pulcherrimus; assembly: GCA_949152435.1. Lineage (NCBI taxonomy): Eukaryota > Metazoa > Arthropoda > Insecta > Hymenoptera > Pteromalidae > Gastracanthus > Gastracanthus pulcherrimus. The sequence goes on from OX424574.1 coordinate 71,278,960, forward strand.
TTTAAAATAATAATTCAACGACCATAGATACAGATGTAGATAGACTTGTTCTAAAATCGTACCGCAAAACAACACAGCACAACAGCACTGGATTGTGCTTATGTGGACTCTCACTAAACGACCCCTTACCTCCAGAAGTATGTTTTGAAAAGGTAATTCTTTGTAATACATTTTTCTAACTAATCATCTTCCTTACCGTAAATCAAACACACGCAAAATTTGTCTGCTAGTTATAATGATATTGTTGTACAATGAATCATACTATTATACTAACTGTACTACAACTATAGACTACAGTGTATAAGTGAGATAAAATTTGGATACAATTGGTAAAGTATACTTAATTCTTTATATTTATGCGAAGATACAAAAAAAAACTATTTCTCTATATACAATAGTAAAATTGTGTTTTTACATTATCTTAAGCTTCTTCCATCATTGATAACTAAGATCAATATTTTATTTTGTTTTATTTAATTTATTATCAATCGGCAAAACTACCCTTTTTATATGTTAAAAATATGTTAAAAACATTAAAGTTCATACAAAAATTTCGCTTTACAGTTAAATGTTCTAATTCTTTTCTCTATCTTATTAAAAGAAAAAATAAGGGTTGACGAGCGGCACTAGCGAGGGGGATCCCCCCCCTAGTATATATATGCATGATTCCACGTCAAGTGAGCAAGTGAAAAATTTAAAAACTCTGAAACTTTAAGAAAATGATGTATTTCATACACAAAATATGTAAAGAAAATTTAAAATCCTTACCTCTATTGTTTCAGGATTTGTGCCAAGCTCAGAAAAATGATTATTTACATTATTTTCATTTATCTCAATATGTATGTATTTTTATCCCGAGAAATATAAAAGATAATGTATTTTAGTCCGTATGTTTAGGAAAGACAATTTGATGCAGAATATGATAGTATTTTTTGAATCACTAAATTTGATGATTTTGATTGGTACAAATTTCTGCCAATACACCGATGAAATTTTAAGATGAGCGCCACAAGCAATTTGGTTAAAAAAAATTTCAATGATAGTTTTAGATGTATGTTTTAAGATAAAACAATATTTAGAATGGTACTCAATTATAAGAAAAAAATAAAAGAAATTGGCTTATTTTATCAGAAACAGATTTACATATTAAATCCCATAAGAGTCTAACTTTGGTAAAGTTAGTAGCTTAAAACATACATCTAAAACTATCATTGAAATTTTTTTCACCAAAATTGCTTGTTGCACTCAGCTTAAAATTTCATCGTTGACTTGGCAGAAATTTGGACCAATCAAAATCATATTTACATGAAATGGGAGTACTGCTGATACTTTTATATATGAAAAGGTACTTAGGCAGACTTTAGCGTACTTATGCAGAATCACGCATAGGTCCACTATGAATAATATATATATATATATATATATATATATATATATATATATATATATATTATATATATATATATATATACGCTGACTTGACATGAAATCATCCATATATATACTACGCGGGCTCCTTTGCGCTTTTAGCGCACCAACCCCCCTCATTGGGCCGAACAGAAAAATCAAAGACATTATCGTTCCCACACCACCTAGCCGTAGATAATACCAATCCTGGATGCGGAGGAACACTCCCGGTCCATACCGGAATTAAAAATCCTGAATTCCTGGACTCTATTCGCACACGGCACCGGCAGCGGCGTAATATCTTTATAATATAAAGAGAATATATATATATATATACATGTATCTATACATATGCAGAAACTGAGACAAATATGTCCCTTAAAGAATTCGTCCCAAGCAAGCTGTAAAGAAATAACCCTAAATCCCAGACAGCCCCCGAAATGTATTGAGACATTTTCCTCCATGTATGTTTAACCAAAAAATCCAAGTACTCTAAAAACTCTGGCTGAAGTTACTATAGTACTTATATATATCAGTACTTATGCGGACAGTACTATAGTAACTTCAGCCAGAGTTTTTAGAGTACTTGGATTTTTACTGATATATATATATATATATATATATATATATATATCAGTACTTATGCGGACAGTACTATAGTAACTTCAGCCAGAGTTTTTAGAGTACTTGGATTTTTTGGTTAAACATACATGGAGGAAAATGTCTCAATACATTTCGGGGGCTGTCTGGGATTTAGGGTGATTTCTTTACAGCTTGCTTGGGACGAATTCTTTAAGGGACATATTTGTCTCAGTTTCTGCATATGTATAGATACATGTATATATATATATATATATTCTCTTTATATTATAAAGATATTACGCCGCTGCCGGTGCCGTGTGCGAATAGAGTCCAGGAATTCAGGATTTTTAATTCCGGTATGGACCGGGAGTGTTCCTCCGCATCCAGGATTGGTATTATCTACGGCTAGGTGGTGTGGGAACGATAATGTCTTTGATTTTTCTGTTCGGCCCAATGAGGGGGGTTGGTGAGCTAAAAGCGCAAAGGAGCCCGCGTAGTATATATATGGATGATTTCATGTCAAGTCAGCGTGTCCAAACCTCAAAATGTCGAAAACTATGAAAAAATGTTGGTACTCATATCCAGAATGTGTAAATAACAAATTCAGAGCTCAAGATGTCATATTTCAAGGGTAATTCAACGTTAAAAAATAAATATTTTCCATGTTTTGAAATGTTGACAACTTTTATTGATTTTTAACTCAAAGACTAACCACTTTTAAGAAAAAAATGTAAGAACGTTTTCAGTTGTAAATTAGTTAAGGAATCTAGAAAAAATTGTGGAGACCCTATTCTGACATTTTGCTAAATCATGCATTGTGATGTATTGTAACATTCGGATTCCAGGTAATTGCCATAAATATTTTCAAACAAGAAAATCTTAAAATTTAGCTTTTTATATTACCATTCGTTCTAGATTTAGTGCGAAGTGGTCTGAAGCTGAATTTTGTGCACAAATGAATCATAAGGAATTTGATGCAAAATATAGTATAAATCAAAATTCTGAAAAATCTACTTCTGCATCGCAGATTATAATTTTTGGTTTAAATGGCCTTTATAATTGCTGCTACATCACATTAAAATAAACATTCCAAGTTAATGATTTCATCTACAGAGCATACAAAATATTCACATTTCAAATAATAGGACTAAACGTGTGATGATAGTTACTTAATATAAATACCAACTAAAAGTGCATTATTTAGCTGGATTTCGAATACCACAAGACATCAGAATGAATAATTTCACAAAATGCCACAATGCAGTCTACAAATTTTTCTTTAGATTCCTTACCTCATTTCCAACAAGAACTGATCTTACTGTTTTCTCCAAAGAGGCTAATTTTTGAGTTAAAAATCATAGATTGTTGGTAAAATCTAAAATAAAATGGAAGAAAATTAATTTTTCTACCTTGAATTGCCTTTGAAATATGACACCTTCAGCTCTGAATTTCTTTTTACACATTCTGAGTACCAACATTTGGACATTTTGATGTTTGAACATGATCACTTGACATGGAACCATCCATATATATATATATATATATATGTATATATATATATATATATATATGTATATATATATATATATATATATATATATATATATATATATATATATATATATATATATATAAAGATTTCGCCGCCGCCGTGGCAACAATCGAGGCCTTCTCCATATCTCTCTTTTTCTATGTTAATTTGGTCTATTTTCGAAATTATTCGTTACTTTTGCGTTATATATGAAGTATTTAACGTAGTTTACGTTAATTAACGTTATTCTACGTTATTTTACATATAAGAATGGATGCCTTCTCCATATCTCTCTTTCTCTACGTTATTTTGTCTTTTGTTTTTGAATTTGTCGGTATTTTTACCTTATTTACGTGGCATTTAACGTACTTTACGTTAATTAAAATTATTCTACGTTATTTTACAGGTACGAATCGAGGCCTTCTCAATATCTTCTTTTTCTATCTACATTATTTTGGCCTATTATTTAGAATTTTTGGTTATTTTTACGTGATTTATGAACTATTTAACGTATCTGACGTTAATTAACATTGTTCCACGTTATTTTGCATATAAGAATCAAGGCCTTCTCTTAAATCCTTTTATACATTATATTGGCATATTTTTTAGAATTTTTGATTATTTTTACGTTATTTATGAATTATTTAACGTAGTTTACGTTAATTAACGTTATTTAACGTATAAGAATGATGCTCGACGTATAAGTCCTATTGAAGCTGCATGGAGAATTGAAGAATTGCCGTTGTTAGAAAGATGTCATACAATTATTTGCTTAACGTTTTATACTGAAAATCAACAGCAAATTGTTTTTGAAGAAAATAACGAAAAGAAAGCTTTGGAATAAAATACAGGTATCACACTAAGACTTACTGCATGGTTGAAACTGAATCAATCCGATAAATAATCCAGAAAAATTACGTATGCTGATATACCAACATTTTACGTATTTTATACATTAAACAAAATTTGGATAAAACGAAAAATATTTTGGAAAGCTATTGGAAGGTTAAATAGTATAAGTCCTAAACATATTGAAAAATTCGATTTAAAATTAATTTCTAAACAAGTTTCTAAAATTTTTGAAGAATCGTGTAGTATTATGATGTCAAAATAATTAAGAACATTTTTAGCTTGATTTCTTATTGCTGATACTATACAATATTCATATAAAATTTGGAATGAATTTAAGAAATATTTTTTTGTAGGGTTTTCTAAACAATATTGAATTCCGGACATTAAATGAAATAAACAAAATTTTAAATTTAGAAAATTTATCATGTGCTGAGATTGGTTTTCCTGAACCAGAAGGAAATATTGAAATTGAAAAACGTGTCGTTATAAAACATTCATATATTCTTTTTTGGGCGGTAGAAAGTGGGGTTGGCATGCTTCGCGCGCAGGGGGCGTAACCGCATAGTATATATATATATATATATATATATATATATATATATATATATATATGGGTGGTTCTCTGACTAAAAAAAATGGATTTTCCAAAAATATTTTTTTTATGTTCTTATAGTATGTATGAGTATCCCTGAATTTTTTCAGATTTTTTCCATCATTATTTTCCGAGTTACAGAGGGACAAACTTGGCCATCTAAGCATTTTTTGTATTTTTTGGCCATACAAATTAATTTATAACTCCTCAGGGAAGCATTTTTCACAAAAAACGTATACATACTTTTTTTGTAAAATTTTCTGTAGTTTGCACTAAAAATACTTGCAAAGTCATATATATATATATATATATATATATATATATATGACTTATATATATATATATATATATATATATATATATATATATATATATATATATATATATATGTTATAACTATCTTATATGCCAATTAAACCTTAAAATGCTGATTCTGAGAGTTCGATCAAAGCCTCGACCACCAAAAAATTCATGGAGATACCTTTTTATAGTGCAAAAGTCCCAGTATAGGTCCCAGAATGGAGGGGAGCCTGTATCTTAGTCTAAAAATTAAGATAATCATCAATTCATGCTAAAAATGATTAAAATCATAGTTAAAACTAGTTAAAACTATGATTTTAATCATTTTTAGCATGAATTGATGATTATCTTAATTTTTAGACTAAGATACAGGCTCCTCTCCATTCTGGGACCTATACTGCGACTTTTGCACTATAAAAAGGTATCTCCATGAATTTGTTGGTGGTCGAGGCTTTGAACTCTCAGAATCAGCATTTTAAGGTTTAATTGGCATATAAGATAGTTATAACATATATATATATATATATATGACTTTGCAAGTATTTTTAATGCAAACTACAGAACATTTTATAAAAAAAAGTATGTACACGTTTTTTGTGAAAAATGCTTCCCTGAGGAGTTATAAATTAATTTGTATGGCCAAAAAAAGCAAAAAATGCTTAGATGGCCAAGTTTGTCCCTCTGTAACTCGGAAAATAATGATGGAAAAAATCTGAAAAAATTCGGGGACACTCATACATACTATAGGAACATAAAAAATATATTTTTGGAAAATCCATTTTTTTTCGCGCACGATTTGTCAGAGAACCACCCATATATATATATATATATATATATATATATATATATATATATATATATATATATATATATATATATATATATATATATATATATATATATATATATATATATATATATATATATATATATATATATATATATATATATATATATATATATATATATATATATATATATATATATATATATATATATATATATATATATATATATATATATATATATATATATATATATATATATATATATATATATATATATATATAATGTTTTATTCAAGCTTTTAAATGTGTTTTCGTTATTTATACATATAATCATTGTTATTATTGTTGTTTATCGAAGGTCGAAGTTCAAGTGAAATCGGCAGATTTAGACCTTGTTGCCTATAGTCATGATGCTTCCATTTCTCCCTCCTACATTATGAGAATGTAATAAGTGAAGTGCGTATGAATCATAACTTTGTTTATATTTAAAGAAAAATTAAATAAATTAGCTATTGCATTACTTATGAATAAATTATAGCACTAGTATTGCTTTTATTTTTTCTGATATATTTGATCTACTATTAAAATGCAATATTAGTTATATTGATAAATTTTGATTTTATATATGATTCTGAAATCATAAAAGGTATTTAAATAACAAAACAAGGAATGAATAGAATAACTGATGCGAGTAGCGCATAGTATTTAACATAGTATTTATAAACTTCTGAATAGTTCGATATTGTCGATATATAGAAAGAACATGGAATTCTGAGTTTATGATTCTTTGGTTTTGGGAATATGATTGGTTCATACATAAGTTTCTTATTGGATTTCTTTTGAGAAAGCAAAGTTACAGTACAATTAGCAACGTATTTCTTACATTCATGAAATTAAACACTTATGTTATAATGTGAAAGTTATATAATTATGTAGGGGAGAGCGGGGTAATTCCGGTCAGTGGGTAATTTCGGTCACCCTTTGTTATAGATAATCTAAACAGATTTCGTAATGAATTCTATAGTATTTCAAATAATTAATAAGTGTTAAATAATTATGCACATATTAAGTTTGCTGATACATTTATTATAAGAGTTCCCGCCTATAAAATAAATTTGTATGCATATTTTGTGTTACTAAATAAAGTTATTTATTTCTACTTTATTTATTAAAATACCTTACTATATGAAATGGTGAAAAAGAAATAGTATAAACCACTATTTTTTTTAAAATACCAGTTTAAATTATGTAAGCAACATGGGGTAATGGCGGTGACAATGTTATTTATATGGACGCTTCTGAAAGTGTGATTAGATTGACGTTGCGCTGCGCTATGGTCTGAGCTACTTTTAGTAAGTTAAAGGCTACATATTTCACAGAAGAATGATGAGTAATAATGTTATTAATCTGATTTAGGTTAATTTAATTCACTGGTAGAAATATTTAAACTATTAAAGTAAATTTTTAAAAGTGACCGGAATTACATCATAGTCCGCGGCAAATTCCGTAAAAATTCTTTTCTCTTTCTTGCCCTATAAATTCAATAGTTTTACTTTTTCACTGATTCTAATTAATAATATTTGAAGTCAATTTTTCAAATTAATCACATAATTTTTTAAAGTTAAGCAAAATAATCTGAAAGTGGATATAACAAGTATTTTCTGAAAGGTGAGCGCGATTACCCCCTTCTCCTCTGATTAATATTTTGTATCTGTTTACGTTAAAAAAATTATGATTAAGTGAGATAAAAAGAATCTGATCTTAAAACTTACATAGTATTATTGACTTGGTCCCAAGCAAGTATTCTAGTAACCTCGAATCTTCCGTGAGTAAGAGGTACGACTTGCTTCTTCAAAACGTTTACCCATACTATATGCTTATAGAAACCTGCAGGACCATCTCTTACGGGTGCTATAGCTACGTAACTGCTACCATTAGTCGAAAAAAAAGGAGATTCAGGTGGAGTATCAACCCAACCACGGCCTTCGCCCACAATTTTTTGAATGTCCTATTAAAAAATATAATGCATGGATTGTTGATATAGGTTTTTATGTATGTTTTTATTTAAAAAATCTACTAGTACAACTATGTGATTATACCACGGGATATAAGTGATCTTCTCTTAAATTCAGTTATAAACAGTTTTTGGTAAGTGCAACAGTGAAGAATCAGCGCTGGGCTCATTTGGATTTTAAATGACGGAATCCCTAGGTCCTAGTGATAGAATTTGACATTGTGCTCAGCTAAGTTCAGATCGTTGGTGCAAATCCCGCGAGCTGTTCTCAAACCCACCCGACTCTGCCGGATTATCTAACCTGTTGAATTTCGTTTGCTTTGGTTTTCTTGCAGGTCGGATGGAATTAAGGGCATATGATCGCCATATCTATAGTAAACACATATATATAGTAAATGAGGAAAAGTTTCCATCGTACTTACTCACCAAAAATATACTTAAATAATATTCGAGATGTGTGTTCTTTTTACCACTTCTATGGAATTATCTTATTTAATAGTAATTATTTATAAGTGGAAAAAAAAGTCCTAAACATTTCCTTCCATATAACCTCGAAAATAATGTTGTCATACGAAGTTGCCGCTCGCCTGCGCTCGACGAGCCTCGCGTTTTTTCTTTCAAAGTCCGTGACCTATCAAATTTTTGCGATCGCAAATTTAGTTTTCGTCTAGCGCATGTTAGAACCCTCGGATCATCACCAAACAATATCATTCCATAGATGAGGTAAAAAGGAAGCAATCGCACCTATCGGATTTCGATTTCCTGCATTTTTCGAGACGTACGTATGGAGGAAAATTTTCCCCATTTACTATATATATTAGTTGACTGTAACTATGGCAATCGTAGGCCCTTAAGAATACCCCGCGGCATTTTACGCCAACAATCTGAACTTAGCTGACCACAATGTCAAATTTTATGACTAGGACCTATGGATTCTGTCATTTGAAATCTAAATGAGCCCAGCGCTGTGAAGAATGTTATACCAAAGCACGTGATGCATAAATATACTAAAATGAACCAAATATCTTAATTAAAACACTTTAAACACGTTTTTCTGGAAATAGAAAAAATTCACGTTTATCCCATAGTTTTAGACACAATATAATTAGAAACAATATAATTCATCTATTTATTTTCTGTAATTTTTAACATACCTGGCATTTCCAAAGTGGGCTTTTGCAAATGGTTACAACAGAAAGATTTTGTGGACGATTCGTCCATGTAATGCAGACTTCTGTCGGCGAAATCCAAGAGGCAGTAGTAAAGTAGTGTTCACTAAAATGTTTATTGATTACAATTTTTATTATATCCCTAGTAAATAAAATCAAGATAACTTTAATATATAACAACGTTTTATATAAAGGCAAGAACGACAAGAATGTTATTTTTTGTTTTGTAAATCCTTAGTTTGAATATACGACTTTATTTGATTTGATTTTTCTCAACACGTGCATGAAAAATGTTCGCCTGAGAGGGAGGTAATGACCATCGTATGTAACTGTGTGTGTGTGTGTGTGTGTGTGTGTGTGCGCGCGTACGTGCGTGCATGCGTGCGTGCATGCGTGCGTAAGTGTTAGTGTGCGTGTGTGCGTGTGCGTGTGCGTGTGCGTGTGCGTGTGCGTGTGCGTGTGCGTATGTGAGTGTGAGTATGAGTGTGTGTGTGAGTGTGTGTGTGAGTGCGTGTGTGTGTGTCTGTATGTGTGTGTGTGTGTGTGTGTGTGTGTGTGTGTGTGTGTGTGTGTGTGAGTAGGTGTGTTTTTTGGGCGCATCTCTGTATATAGAGGTGTAGGTGTATCCCTGGTTAAAAAAAATTGATGAGATCGGATAAAACCGGATTGAATACTTAAGCTATGAAGTAAGATAGTACGATTTTATCAGGAATCATCACTTATATTCTGTAGATATAATTTATAAGTAATTTTCATTATACTACAATATGTACTGATTATGGTAGAATTTAAAAGAACCTAAACAAGTTAAAAAAATGTAATTTAAAGATAAGTATATTGTTCACATAAACAATTTTGTGTTTTATACATATTACAAATAACGTTATTTGAAATATACATAAAATTGATGTCAGTATTTAACTGTATTTATTCGGATAAAAAGGTGTTAAAATAGAAGAAGGGCAATTTCTGAGTTGTACGCTTGATGCGTTAACAAAAATCATTGTGTATGATTATTAGCAACAAGAAACATTTTTGTTTTTCAACAATAAATTGTTCTGTACTAATCAAAATCCGTATATGATGAGATAAGACCGGATAAAAATTGACTAACATCAATATTTTAATATTGTTTCTGAATTATTATAATATTATCGTTTTGTTACATAATTAATACTGTCCATGCATCAAGTAGTGCTTTTTATTTTTTTGATTAAACCGTATTATTCTTAGTAATCAAAAAATTAAGTAGATAAGATCAGATATGATTAGATAAAAATCTTATATCATGAATATTTTAATTTGTCGTTTAATTTTTAGAATATCATCATTTTGTTATATAAATGCATCTTAGAGTTATTTATATTTTGTATTAAAGCAAATTATTCCAGATTATGTTCCTTATCACTAAAACGTTAATAGAAAATAAAATAGATAAAATCGACGTTGCGTAATTCTTACATTATCGTTTCATTATTACATAAATGTTGCTACTCCGGGAAAAAACATATTAACGTGGTCACTAACCGAGATAGGATTGAGTACTAATTAATCGATGTCATGTAATTAAAAAATATTAAATAAGTACTGAATGTTTGACTTATCGTACATGTTATATACGTATTATTGAAAAAATATATCTCGGTGATAGAATAATTATGATTGTAATCGTATCCGTATGCCTTATTATTTTGTTATAGAGTAGATTTGAGCATGTGTTAGGATTCGGTTAATGTAGGAACACGCTGGATTGTGGGCAATAAAGGCCGGTGGAAAAATACGTATAAATAACTATTAAGTTCATTAGAATGATTTCTATGTCCAATATTGCCAATACAAATTTTTTTTCTGTTATAAAATTGCTCAAAGTATCCGAAAATGAAATAAAAAAATCGAGTTTTGCGTAAAAATTTTACTATAGGACCACCTTAAAATGACTATTTTCAAAACAACGGTCATTTAACATCACTTGTACTGATACTGAGTGTCCCAACACTAACACTCTGCCAGGTCCGGCTTTATATATGCCCAACGCAAAAGTTTTGTGCCGAATTCTGCGTACATTATTTTATTATAGAAACTTAATTAGCATTACTGATTTAAATTGTTCTGTATTTATATAAAGTTCTATATAAAGAGGTTAATACCAAAAATTGAACATAAAGCTTTGAAAGGATAGTATTATCTAGTTATATAAAGGCCTGTATAAAATGGAAAGTTGTGTATAAAGCAGTTAATATAAAAAAATGATATCGAATGATATCGAAATGATAAAGAATATCGAAAAATGTTACATAAAGTATTTAAAAAAAAGTTTTATAATTTTATAAAGAGTTTTATTTCATTAATATAACTTTATTTAAATGAATTGTTGTTGGATTTAATCACAAAGAAGCTAAGGGGAGAAAAGTTCATTATGTACATTAGATACGGCCCTGGTGCTCGATGCTTATTGACTGGTGCGTCAAACCTACTTCAGTATCAGTGCGGTGGGAGCATGTACCCCAAGGGTACCGGTGCCAGGAGATTGGACTGTAATTATATTACGAATGACACTCTATGCCCAAACTTGGAGAATCTAAAATTAATATTAGCGGGTGAGTATGTACAAAAATGTGTTTTTCTAATTTGGCCCAAAACATCTAACTATCTCGGAAATTCGATTTATTTGCTAATACACATTTTATAAACGTGCTATTTAATAGAAAATAATCTTTATGAAGCGTTCTTCAATATCCATTGTTAAATAAAAAAGTTCGTAATATACGAAATTGTGGAGCTTTTGAATTTTACTATATCTAATATGTACTACTCAATACTAAGGGTTTTCGACGTCTCTGAACCCAAATATGATATTCAAATTTTATACTAAGGGTTTTCGAAGTTTCTGAGCCCAAATATGATATTCAAATTTTAATTACATTTTTCTATAGGGAAATAAAACTACCGCGATAGTAACAATGCTCTCTCGACTGCTTTGCTTTCTTGTATAATATGAATACTATATCAATATATATGGACGATTATCAGTAAACTGGTAGTTTTGACGGCTTCAATTATAAAAGCTGTTAAGAATTAAAATAATTAAAATCTTACGATTGTATACGTCAAATATAATATTTTTATATAATTTCCAAAGACATTATGAAAATCAGCACCCTTTGTACAATAAATTCGTTAAATATACTTAAGATGTCAGCTACGTGGAATAATTTCTCTTCAAATTTACAGTGAATTTGAGATATAAATTGAAGTAATTTAAAATTCTTCTTCTCAAAATATAGGTATGTAAACGTGAACATTCTGTACTCAATCAGAATTATTAAGGGGACATGTCTGGGTTAAATCCAAAACATACTTTTTTTAAGAGTCCAGAAAACCTTTTATGTTTTGATGCAATCATTCTGAAACTTTTTATGCTTTCAAAACACAATAATATTTTACATTTTGCCGTTGTAAAACCTCAAAATCTTAAACAAACACGTCACAATAAATCACTGTTCAATTTCATACTTATTAAAGCAACTTTGATCCTCACACGACTCGAGGTGGCACGATAAACAAAAATTTGTTTTATCGGTTATTCGACTCCTTTTGACATGTATTACAAAAAGAGCGGAGCACTTTTTCATTAAAATGTTGTTTATTATTTATTCGGAGATTCAATAGATTTTTTTAAACAAATTTTTTAATATTTTTTAAAAAATTGATTGAATTTTCGAAAAAAAATAATTAACATAATTTTAACGAAAATGTGCTCCGCTTTTTTGTAATACATGTGGAAAGGCCTCGAATAAGCGTCGAAAAAAAATTTCCCTCACCATGTCACATCGAATCATGTGAGGATCAAAGTTCCTTTAACATATAAATATGGTATAGAAAATAGTTATTTATTGTGACGTATAGCATCAAAGATTCTGAGTTTTTACAACGGCAAAATTTAGGATATTATTGTGTATTGATAGCATAAAATTTTTCATAATAATTTTTAAAAATATTTTCATATTAACTCTTAAAAAAAAGTTTTTTTTGGGTTCAACCCAGGCCTGCCTCCTTAAATATTTAATTTAAGCTCTTAAAAAAATGTCAGATCCGTTGCATCAAATATCCATGTGTATCTGTTGATACATTTTTTGTACATGAATTTGATGTACTACACCTATATATACTTATAAAATCTATAATATGCACCTTCAAATGGACACAAACAGGTCCGTCAATAACAAAGTGTGGTGTCACAGCTGACGAAAAACTGTTTCGGGATATTCACCCATATCAAAAATATCCGACGAAGGAGCAGCTTCCCTGAGTCACATAATAAATTTAAACCGCCCATACCCGTCTATTTTTATATTAATCTTCAAACATAGGTAAACCCAAAAGAAATGTTTTCGAGCTCAGAAAACTTTTTATGATTAAATATTTCAGGGAAATATTTTTTTTATTTCTAACCAATTTTCAAATAATATTTTATTATCTTTTTTCTGTTATATATATGAAAAATTTAATCATAAAAAGTTCTCTGAGCACGAAAATTTTTTTTATTATTTTTTTATGTTTAAATATATATAACAATTTTCAAATAATTTTGTATTATCTTCTTATGTTTAAATATATATATATATATATATATATATATATATATATATATATATATTTAAACATAAAAAAGATATATATATATATATATATATATATATTTAAACATAAGAAGATAATACAAAATTATTTGAAAATTGTTATATATATATATATATATATATATATACGTGCTTGTTACTTGCACGATTATTGTTAGTACTCGCTATTGCAAATACATGTTATTGTTAACCACTTGTTGATTCTCGATTATTATTCTTCAATATAGTTTATTTGTTTTTTTTAATTAAAAGGCGCGTTAATTATTTCTACTCATAGACCTTTTCTACGCCTTTCCTCGATCTAGTTAGGCCGGCGACGGAAATTGGCTTCCACGCGTGTTGCGGTGATTAATTTTAGCCGCTCCTCTCCTCGTTTCCCGAGCATTTACGGCAATGCTTTCGCATGACCTCTATTTCTCCACAGCCATAACACTTCATGGATTGTATGGGGTCAAATCTCGGTTTTCTTCCGACTGGCGGTGTGCCAGGGCACTTCGGCCTCTTGGTTTTCCACCCCCTCGTGCTGGGGATCTATCAGATCCACGCCCATTATCTGGCGCTTTAAGATTCATGTTAACCCTTCCCCCCTTTCCCTTGCTGTGCGTGGGCAGCTGAAATTGCTTGAGCTTCTCATCTAGCATCTTGACAAAAATTGCCGTGATGTCAGACGTCGAAGGCCTTGCCTCCTTCTTCGTTATGGCCTCCGGCCTGATCTTCTTCGTTCCCTGGGCTGATTTGTACGCCATTTCTGGTAGTAGAGAGGCTTCGGATAGTGGTGGTGGACAAATGTTCCTTTCCCGCTCCATCGTCTGCTCAGCGTCCAACGCAGCGTCCAGCAGTAACTCTACGCAAATTGGCTTCACTCAACAGCCTTTGCTGATACTGCCGACTTGTACCGTACCAGCGCCTGGCTGAAGCGGTGAAATCGTTCCAGGTTCTCCAGTTCGTCCGGTTGTTCCTCTACCAGGTCACTGCATTGTCTGTAAAGAGCTCATACAGAGCTGCCAAGAATTCATCGTCTGACAGGTTGCTTAGCGCGTTACAGTCCTCAATTCGCGGCAGGAATGCGTCTATGCTCTGGTCTTTCCTGCCAGAGAACTTGACATTCCATTTCCTGACTATTTGGCCTACGTCTTTGTTGCTTCCGAACCTAGACGTCTGCTCAATGATTTCTGGCGCGGATATAGGGCTGGATCTACCGAGATTGTTTCGTCTGCTCGCAATTGGCTGCTCCATTTGCCGACGATCATCGACTGTAATTACACGACTACCTTTCCCCAGACTTCGGATGTCGAGGGCGGTGGCGCCGTCTGTCTGCGAGATTCATCGCACTCCGTATCCCCAAATATCGTGAACGTATCTTGGAAGTTCATGTGCCCGGTACGTCTAGCGTCCTCGTGCCTTGTGCAGGACAGCCACTGTTCGCACTTTATTTGATCAACCTGCTACTTGAGCGATCTCACTGTGGAGATCAGCTCCGACATCACGAAAGATACGTCTTTAGGTATCTGGAATTCGTTTTCCTGTGCAGACATTAGAGTAATCATCTCTTCATCCGATTGTTTGCTCGGCTCTTGGGTGCCTGAGTTGGCTGTGGGCTCGTCTTCATCATTGGTTATCATGTTGATCTCTGATGGACCACGGAGTGACTTTCCCAAGTTCCTGTGCACTTTCGCGTCCGAGTTCAGCGTTGCCTACTTATGTTCATTTGATTCACCCCTATGTGTGCCGTCCTTGATATCGGCGGCAATCGTTGCGTCGATAAATTTACGCCTGAGTCGAGTTCGGTCGTTGATGTTCTCGGTGTCCTCGCCTTGTTCTTCAATGAAATCATTGGCCGTGTAATTACCGATGACCTATTTCTGCAAGCGGTATGCTTGGACATTCAGTTATATCGCTGTTTCTGTTACGATGGACATCTTGTGATCTGATGGATAACTGTCATCGTTCTTGGTTATCTATCTTCTTTTGCTTTGCAAGATTTCAGAGTTCGGTAGTGTGTGCAAGGGTATTACAATCCGGTGGTACCAGAAAAAATTTACAATATAATTTTTCTCGTTGTAGCTGAGTGTACGAATTTCGATAATCCTATCGTTTGCCTTTCTCAGTTTTCGCTATTTATTCGTTTTATCAATCCAATCAATCATGGGTATATTTTCGTAAAACTGAATAAATATTAAAAACAACAAAAATTTTTACTCGTCACTAAACACTTCTGAGTTTAAATCTCGCTTTCAAAATTGTAAGTGTGTGTAAAATTTTTCGTAAACGAAAAAACAAGCTCAGTCATTGTTTCTCTTAATTTTTCTGTTATAATTATCTTTACCCCGAAAAATATATAAAGAATATTTTATGAAGAGAAAATCTAAAGTTGAACTAAACAATTTCTCCAATAATAGTGTTCAAAATGCTTTCAACTTAAGGTCACCACGTTTTCAAAATCTTATTTCTTAATTTCGAAGAAAATAAGATTTCGAACAAAAACAGAAAAATCAGATTTTTGGAAGTATTCGATTTTCTTAGCGAAAATTGTCGGTTTTTTCTTAAATCATTTGTTTAATAATAAAGAAAAACTGTGGACTTATTTCTCGTTTCGGTTTCCAAACATTCTGAAAAGGAGCGCTTTATTATTTTATTTTCGAGGAAAATTGGAGTTTTATGTTCCAAATAGTATTCCGGAAAAAATTTAATTTTTTAAAAAAAATTTTAATTTAAAAAAAAATTTATTTATAAATAATTTTTTTCTATTTTTTAAAACAATAAAACATTATTAAGAATTTTTCATATGCAAATTTTTTTCAAGTTGGTTTAACCAGATATATTTATTAAAAAGAAATAAAAATCCGGATTTTGAATTTTTCAATTTTATTGTTTATTATCGATAAACACTTTTCTAAAATGAGAAAAAGAAAATCCGAAAAAAAAATGATTTTTCCTAAATCACTGTTTATTAGTGTTCGGTAAAGAATAATTTTGCAGAAAAATAATTTTCTAAAATGTGGAAACGAAAATCAAAAATGGATTTTATTCCTCTTATAAATTTCAAAATCTGAAAAAAAAAATTTTCCGAAATTATTGTTTATTAACAATTAATAAATAATACTGTTGCAAAAAAAATTGATAAATAATAAATTATCATAAAAAGTGGTGTTCCCGGGTGGTCATCAATCCAAGTACTGACGGCTACCAACGCTGCTTAACTTTAGTTAACGCTCTCGTAAAAATTTTCTTTTTCAAAAAAAAATTTCAAAACTCAAAAAGAAATCTTATTCTTTGTGATAATTGTTTATTGACCCTCAATAAACAACCGAAAAATTAAAAAAAACAATTTTTACAATAAACAATCATCAAAACAGAAATAAACAAAAAATTTCGCCGATTCGAGTACTGACCACGCCTAACGCTGCGTAACCGCGATGATCGGTCAATCACTGAGCGTGGCGCGGGAGCTTTGGCGACTCAACTAAATTTTCATACACTTCACAGCCATGATTGATTGCTTTTTGCTCTAACCTCCAATAACTATTCGTAATTGATTTGCCTGATATATAAATGTGAAGCATAATCGTTTAAATATGTGTCTATTATGAGCTAGAGCAAAAAAACTAAAAAAAATGTTGTGTATTATTTTATATAATTATTGCTTCGTACACTCTGCTCACCTTCCTCCCACGCACTTTTACACACTTCGATGTGTATCAATTATCGCTCGTTTCATGTACGCGTACTTGGCCTGCTTACACGTGATAAATAAATTATTTTTAGACAGAATTTGTTTATTTATTTGCAAAATAATCGCGTTATTATTTTCGGAGAGGCGCCATCTGTAATAGGGTTCGTAATTGTTTATTTAACAATTACTGTCGACCGAGCTACTACTATGGCATGCGCCGCACGCGACGCGTACAGGCGCTCAACTGCCTGGCTTACCTGGAGCAAGCTAGCGGCGCACCGCTGAGCTTCTGCCTCGAATGCCGTTGCTCTGGTCGCTCTGCTACGAAATGCTGAACCCCGGTGGGTTCAGTTTCGTGCAGAATTACCGCGACGCATGACATCTCGCGACCTACAAGGAGCGAGCAAGCACGAAAACCAGATCATCGTAACGCGCGCGGGAGCCAATTTCCGTCGCCGGCCTAACTCAATCTAGGAGCGGCGGGTCTATGGGTAGAAATAATTAGCGCGCCTTTTAATTAACAAAACAAATAAATTATATTCAAGAATAATAATAGAGAATCAACAAGTGTTTAATAATAATATATATTTACAATAACGAGTACTAACAATAACCGTTCAAGTAACAAGCAACGCGCAGGTCAAGCTTCGCAGTGCACTCGATTCGACTAAAGTCGCTACAGTATAATATATGAGGAATTCCACAAACAACCTGCACTTAAGCTGTCCAAAAAATAATAAAAAATAAAGTTGAGGCACACCTCTGAAACCATTTTCTCGGTGAAAACTCCGGTGAAAAATAAAACTTCCGTAGCTTTAAGAAAAAGGTTAACAAATAATATGGAAGTTATTCAGAATAATTGAAGGGGATGTCGGAGCTAACTTTTCAAACAATGGCCTCTATATTAGGCTGGCACTGCCGTCAGGTAATGGGATCACGATCCAGAGCATTATTTTACATAATTATAAAAAAAACACGAACTTGACGAGTAAAAAAATAGAAGAGTCACGTAGTCATGTCAATAAGGTAGTGGATTCTGCTTTCAGACTCGGTACCAACCGCGTACTTTTCACAGAAGATTGGAATTATACGCGACGGCCGGCGTACATGCCATCCACTGCGCCAAGTTGGAAAAGTACTTAGTACCGATCGTCTGAGCAGAGATGACGCCACGCGTAATTTTTCAGTCCGACTGAGAGCGCAATAGTGTGGGGCGAAGCGAATAGGCTATTCCAATGCGTCACATTTAGCTTTGACTCTTATTATATTTACGTATAATTATTTATATGATACACATAATTATACATAACATATAATGTATCATGAATTGCCATAGTATTGCCTGCTAATTTAAATTTATACTAGTACGTACAAGTGCCAGTATTTTGCGAGACTAGAGAACCTTCAAGTCTTTTATCTTACACGATAATAAATATTACCTTATAATATAATAAATACTTTTTTCTAGCTCATTTCATACATTATATTTAATTGCTGCGCTTGCCTTTTCCTAACTTTACTGGATAGCACAGTTACTTTCTTATTATTATCTTATTTTATAATTAATATATAAATAAATGTAAATATAAATATAAAGAACAGATAAAAAGCAGATGCTCTTACGGAGAATCTACTCTGATTTTTTTATTATACTACGGTGGTGCACACAGCAAATTTATTAAGAACTGTGATGCAATATATACTTATATGTTATAAATAATAAAGTCTCTCTCTCTATCTGTTCCTCTCTCTCCCTCCCTCCCACCCTCTCTCCCTCTCTCTCTCCATCCCTTCCTCTCTCTCTCCCTCTCTCTCTCTCTGCCTGTATGTCTGTCTCTCTCTCTCTTTCTTTCTGTCTTGTTCATTGCTGGTTATAGAAAATAAGTTAAATGTAAATAATTCTACAGCGACTCCTGATTCAATTTCCCGTGGTTCGAAAGAACCACGAAATTCTGTCTCAAGAAGGATTCGTACGCAGGTTCATTGGTGTCGATCGCGCAACCTTCGGGGTGATAAAGACGATAACAACATTGAATCAAATTTAGATTCTACTGATGAGCCTGCGTCGAATCATTGCTCTGCGTCTGCCTTTGCAGGGAGCAGGGATAGTCAAGAGAGAAGGTTAGGCAGCAGCAGTGCGGGGAGCACTGAGCTGATAGTCTCAAGAATAGTCGACTGCTCTAGAGCTAAAGCTGATCGTTTTGACGTGGCTCATGTTGTTCTCAGCACTGTTCTGCCTTCTCTCGCAAAATATGATATTATTAATGTTAGGCCACTAGCTCCCCCTACGATGAGGGGTTGCACTTCCAGAGCGGAAGTCGAACGTGGAACGAATGTGGTTGTAAGCGTGAATGATAATTCACCCATAAGACCACCACCTTTACTTGTTCGTCTCACGAGCACTAGATTAGTTAACGAGATCATACATGCTAAAGCTTTGTTAACGCGCTTCAACACAGCTGATATAGATCCCTCTAGTGTAGGCGGGAGGCTAGTAGATAGTCTGGTCCACGCGAACATTTTCATTAATGAATCCTTGAGTACTCAAGTTTACTTCAAAGGTTCAAAAGTCAAGTGTTCAAAAGTCTCAAAGTAATAGCTAAGGACCTTGGCTTTAAATTCGTGTGGCACAGACATGCCAAGTTTCTCGATCGATGGAAGGAGAGACTACGAGCTCATACGTTCACCATTGCGTTCGATTTATCGATAATAGAAAAATTATATAACACTAATAATAATTGTAATCTAATTGAATCACACGCTACAAACCTAGATGGTAATGCTAATGGTAATATCAATAATAATAACAATGGTAATAGTAAACACAATACCACAGGCAAAAACCCGTCAGCAACATCTAGTCACACACCACCTACATATAGAAATAGTAATTGTCACACTAGCGATAATCAGTGCTCAATATCTACGAATAAATCGGATTAACTAGGCTTAAATAACGCTCGTGAGAAAGGAAGACAAGGGAGTGAATTTGAGAGCGGATTTTTTTAATGCCAATTCCATTAGGCATTGTATTGAGAAAATCCGCAAACTTCTAAGCAGAGACCAATCCTATCATCTATTCGGAGTAGCCGAAACGTGGCTGTATGGTAGGAAGTCCGATAAGTCCATTCGAATCAATGGTTATTTGCTTGTGCGGCAGGATAGAAACGTCCATGGTGGGGGAGTGGCGATTTATATCTGTGATAGATACAGGGTCAAAGTTCTGGCTGCTGTCAAAAACTGATGGACCTGACAAACCTAAACAGTCTGAGTACATTATGTGTGAAATACAACATAGGAGCCAAAGCCTCTTTTTGTCACGATGATTTACCGGGCCCCCACGATTGCTTTTCTTAAGTACTCAGATCTTGTCGACAAGTTAAAAGAGTACTGTGACGCTTACAGTCACAAAATCATAATTGGTGGTTTGAATACGGATTTATTGGCTGATGGTGATAACGCGAAGCTTGTTCGCAAACTTGCAGCTGAACTGTCACTTCAGATCGTCCAGCACGGAGCAAGTCACCATACCGACACCTCGCACAAATGGTTAGACAGTATACTAGTGGACAGCAACAACACAATAGTAGACAGCAACAAGTTTGATCCACTCTGGTCAAGCAAACATAACGTCATAGAATTGGCTATAAATGTCCGCGCTCCTACTCTGCGTGATAGTCACTTCATGTATAGGGACTACAAAATTATTGATCCACAGGATTTGCAGTGTCTTTGATTTAGTTATGATTGGTCAGTTTTTCA
This sequence comes from Gastracanthus pulcherrimus, assembly GCA_949152435.1. Classification (NCBI taxonomy): domain Eukaryota; kingdom Metazoa; phylum Arthropoda; class Insecta; order Hymenoptera; family Pteromalidae; genus Gastracanthus; species Gastracanthus pulcherrimus. Next base: position 71,300,270 of record OX424574.1, read on the forward strand.
TGAACAACACATTTATTTAAATACAGCGCTGGACTGCCTTAATTCCAACTTATTAAACGCGATTAACAACTTAGATCTATTGAAGCGAATTAACCCTCGCAAAGGCAGTTTACCCTAGATTGATGATGAAATTCATCAGTTAAACAAGAAACGTGGCGCAACGCATAAACGGTATAAAAGGACTCGCGATGGGCGATTTTATACTGAGTTCATAGAATTGCGGAATAAATCTTTATTGAAAACCGAGCAAGCTCGGATATCATATTATCACGGAAAGCTGATGGGTAAATGGAAGAGTGATGTCTGGAAAGAACTGCGCAATTTAGGACTCCTACCCAAATCCGGAGAGGGATTGCATACGTTCACGGCGGAGGAATTTAATACCCATTCTGCAGGAGTTTCAATCTCAACAGACGAGGATCTTGTTTCAATTGAGAACCTAGTAACATCTGCCAGTGACAAGGGTTTTAAATTCAAACCCATCGGGCTTGTCGATGTTATACTTGCAGTTGCGCACTTCTCCTCGCAGGCGAGGGGCGAGGATGACATCCCGCAGAGTGTGGTGGCAAAGTCATTGCCTGTCGTTGGGTAACATGTGGTGAACTTATTCCCGGACCTATCGAAGAAAGCACGAGTAGTGCCGCTGGTCAAGTGTACTGCACCATCGTCGGCGTCAGACTTTCATCCTATTGCACTGATGTGCTTTCTTTCTAAGGTTCTAGAAAAAGTCGCTCATGACCAGATTCTAGAGTAAATGACCGTAACCAAACAACTTCACCCTATGGATTCCAGCTGCAAGAAGAACAACTCGACACAGACTGCTTTACTTAAACTGACGGAAGATTTAAGGACAGGAATTGACAAGAGACTTGTGACTTTACTGTTACTTGTTGACTACAGTAAGGCTTTTGACACAATCCCACCAGCTAAGCTTTTAGCTTACACTCACCAAAGCTGCGGGCTCTGGAGTATTGTAAAATTCTAATTTATTCAATTTATTGGTATATTAGCTTATTTATTGGTATGATTGTAAGCGATTGCGAATGTATGTATGTAATTTTATTCAAATGACTGATAGATATAATACAAATCTTTTATGAATTTTATATCTGACAACAAAGTGCAATACTTTATGTACCTGACTTCACATATGTGCAATTTATTTTAGTTAAGTTAACGACGTGATATGAAATTTTAAGAGACTGATGTAACTTAACCCATTTCTTCCCAAGCGGCCATTTTATAGTCGATTGGTTTTTTGCCTAAGAAATTGTCGAAAAAAAAAATAATAATAACCAATAGCACTTTTCTGAAGTAAAATTGTCTGCTCTTTCCGATTCTGAAGTCAGAATTTTGAAATTTCTGTTGGAAAATTTCAAAATGGTAGTTTTAGGCAAAAAACCAATCGACTATAGAATGGCCGCTTGGGAAGAAATGGGTTAAAAGACCTTTTTTGTAAATATTTACAAATAAATATTCTCTCTCTCTCTCTCTCTCTCTCCACGTACGATGTCCTGAGAAAGTAGAAACAGACCATATAACAGCCATCTCCAGGTGTAGACAGCGTTACAGCTATGTCGGGGTTGGCCAGCTCTCATAACATCATGCTACCTCATGCACAGCTACTTCCTTATACCTCTTCTCGCTCTTAGAAACCTGTAATTACACAACAAAACAAGATTAGTAAACGTGCCAACAATAATAAAGCTACTGGAATTATTCTTACCTGCTTTAGAGCACTGATCAGCGGATACAGGTTCACATGGATCGGAGCAAACGCATTCCTGGACTGTCTAAGAGATCCACAGCATCTACTCTAGAGCATATTCATTCCAGTTAGACCAAGCAAGAGGTAAGCAGTTAATCGGAATACGCTATCCGTATTGATACATGCAGACTCTCTATTGAACCCTCTGATGAAGTGTACCAGCCTAGATCTCCAGACTCACATCACAGTACCAGCAGCAGCACTACTTGACAAAACGCTCGAATCACTGTGCCAAATCGTCAGTAATTATGCTACTTAACAGTTTCATACCACCAAAGCAGAATGTGCTAAACAACACTACTTAAATATAACCTTAACATTTTGAGGCCTTCGCACAACATCATTGAAAGTACGGCTTCCGTAGGACAGTAACACTTATCCATACACTTGCACTGGTTCTATCTCTTCGAAGCTGTTACTCCTGTACACCCCTTTGATGTACTTCCTCTTCTATCACCAGCACTAAAACCAAGCTGACGGCTGACGGGGCTGATTGTGCTTTAAAACTTGTCCAAACAATGCATACGACTGGCCGTATATATATCAATCGACTTATGTTATGTCTCGACGAGGCGTCAGGCGCAGGAGCATTCTCAAACTCTTCTGCTTGCATCTCAATCTCCTTGGTTTTGACAGAGGAGCCAAGTTTTGAGGTTAAGTGAAACAGGTTATGAAAAGAAAAGTAAACAATACGATGGATTGTGCTAAATGGATTGCTGTTTCGCTTTAGATAAATATCTAATTAAAATGTAATTCATTTTTTTATTCGAAGTAATTATTTAGATTTTGTTCATCTTTTGTTCTGTGAAGTAATAAAATTAAGTTTACATTTAACTATTCTTTTAATAAATTACTTTTTAATTGTATTTATTTATCTAGCAATATAAATAACACGTACTACTAAATTCAATTATACATAATAGAACGTTGAAATATTTTATGCAATTTTTTGTACAATAAAAGAGATAATGAAAAAGTTTCGTATATAGCCTTGGCGATTTGAAATCAAAACATTTACCTCAGCTTGATGATTATCAAAGCTATTGATAAGTAACTTTGTTTTCCATTCATTTATTTTTTGCAGGATTTTCAATGGTATTAATCTCTGCTAAAGAGGCGTGGTTCTCGAGACTTAATGGCGCTGTCTGCATAATTATTATTTATTTATAATCTGCATAAGTAAGATACTGGTTGTTTGTAAAAATCAAAATAAATGTGATGTTTATATAAAAGTAATTTGGTTATCCAAGATTTTACTTTTCACATTCTCTTCCTTTGTAGCTCTTTATTTTTGCAACCAACAATAACTAGTTATTCACTTGTGACGACAATCTTCTCTTACTTTGGATATGTTGATGATGCAGGAACGAGTATCACTATGTTTATTAAAACTTATTGGAAATAATTAGCAGAATAAGAATTGTGGTCACACGATAAAGATCTCTACGCTGCAAAAGTTTTAAATTGTGCGCTGAATTATTAAATCTGTTGGTATGAGTCGTACCAACCTACAGTGATTGACTTATCGACCTCGATGCGAACATTCCAACAGCAGACGACTACACAGTGTACTGGTGCAGTGCTTACAACTGTCATTATTTCAGTAACATTGTAAAAATTAGCTTGGGAATATCTACTTGTATCTACTTGTATAATATTAATCAGGTAAGTTATTTTATTCTGTAGATAAAGTGTATAATTTTGAGTATTTTTCTTTGTCGGACTTTCTATTTCCAGACTGACTATAAATCATACTGAATATTCTTTTCTCTGCACAATCATGAGTCAAAATTAAGTCGAATAAAACACCACAAAAATGTTTGAACAATCAAACAGAGTGAGTAAATTATTATAAAACAATACTAGTCATACGTATAATTTTGAGTTATGCGCATAATAATCTATCATATTTCATACTTAATATTAATATTCTTACATAATTATTAATATAATCTTTTTTCAGATTCAAACATAAAAGGTCTATGTAACAAATTATTATGCAAATAAAGAATAAAATTATATTTATTGATTCATATAAGTATTTTAGACATAACTGGATTTTAATAGACTCAGGGTTTACATTAAATTCAGTCATAAACATGATTTAACTCTTTGCGTATGCCATAAAAACTCACATAAGACATATGCACTTTTCATTCTTAAAAACTTTTTTATGATACCTTGATCGACAATAAACTAACATTTTAATTATTTTTCAGGATTTAAAATTGGTTTGGCGATGAAATTTTTGATAATTTTACTTCAAATTTGGTATGTTGTTTCATAATTATATAATAAAGAAGAATACGCTGGCTTTTTGAGTTTCATGGAAGTTTTCCATATTAAATATACTAGTTTTTATCAATGTCTCAACCTAATTTACGCATTTTTATCTTAAATGTGTCCGCTTTTAATCACTTTATAATATCTTTCGAATATTAATGCTAGATATTATTAGCATCAAGTGTACCTACTGTTTAGAATCTGCTAAGTATTTTTCTTTTGGCTTGAAATTTTGTTGACAGTTGTCCTCGTTTTCTCTTTGATTTTATTGATATTTACAAGGAGAGAGCTGAAAACATTAATATCAGCAGTAGGGGAGAGTCGTACGGTATGACTAATTATGCATTGCTGGCTTCCAGCAACAGTTAGTGCCACTTTAACACAGGGATTTGGTATATTTTGGTGTTATATTAAACACACTTCCCGGTCAGTAGATAAAGTTTATTGCTACAAAACTTCTATTATAACCAACGATTTATTTAATTTTACACGTGACAAAAGTTATTTTAGGAGGCTAACTTATTTTTTTCTGGGAAAGTTTATGTCCATCTAACAATTTTTGCATCAAGTTTAGTCCTTCAAAAATCCATTGGGATGTTGATGAACTTCTAATTATCATTATCCACGCAGTATAACCTAAAACGCTATAAAGGACGTGTGGTACTCTACTAAAAAAATTACGAGATAAATCAAGTGAGAAGTCACGTGAGGAAAGGGAACAATTTCTCACGTGATTTCTCACGTAAGTTCCAATTTATCACGTAATTACTTACGCGACTTATATGTTTTCACGCGACTTCTATGTTTTCACACGACTCCTATGTTCTCACGTAAACTATCACACAATATCTGAATTTTCCCGTAATTTATGTTATGATTTCTCACCTAACATTAAGTTTGTGATGTTACTTTTTATGTGATATCTGATCTCTTTTGTGATATTTAAATTTTCAAAGGATTTTTTATTTCTCACGTGAAATCTCCGGCGACTCCTAATTTCTTACGTAATCTCCCGTGATTTCTCAATTCTATCGTAAATTCTAACGAGATATCTAACATCTTTTGTGATTCATTACGCAATTCCGAATTTGAGATACGAAACGTAATTTATCAAGTGATCTGTAATTTTTAAATTCTCACGTAAATTCTTGTGCGATTACTATAGTAATAGCACGAGGTTACTATATTAATCACATGAGAATTTACGTGAGAATTTAAAAATGACAGATTGTTTGATAAATTAAGATTCGTATGTCAAATTAGGAATTGCGTAATTGAAAAACAAGAAATATTTTGAGAATTTAAATATCACGAAAGAGATCAGATATTGCGTAAAAAATCGCATCACAAACTCAATGTTAGGTGAGAAATCATAAGAGAAATTTCGTAAACAGTCAGATATTGTGTGACAGTTTACGTGAGAACATAGATGTCGCGTGAGAACATAGAAGTCGCGTGAAAAATCACGTAATAAATGGTAAAGTACGGGATAAATTACGTGATAAATTGGAGACTACGTGAGAAATCACGTAATAAATCGTATCGTAATCTCACGTGATTTACCACGTGGTTATTTTTGGTTAGGATAATATGACGAACACGATTAGCGTTTAGTATGACATGTAAATTGAATGGTAAATATAATAAAAATTTACTTTTATATTTTTTTACAAGAAATAAGTCTACCAGGGTTTGTCATATGTGTTGAGCATAATATCTAAACATGTAATAAGTGTTATTTGTTATTTTTCGTTATTTATAACTAAAATACTATTATTTAGATTCCATATTGTAATACGTAGTACTTCGATTCCCTTGGCTTTGTATTATGTGTACTATGCGAGACAGTCTCTCCGAGGATCGCAAGCCGGACGCTTGCTTCTCCCGCCATCTCGCGCACTGTACCACTTTAAGAGGGAATAAACGCCACCATTCACCTCAAAATCTGCCTAATTCATTTCTCTGCGTTTTCCCAACTCCTAATAATTCAGGTAACACTTCAATATTTAGTCCTTCAAGCCGGATCGGAGTGAAAAATAACGGGATACGCGAGTCTCGAAAACAACGCGCGGTCGCCATATTGAAATTAAATGGCCGGGCGCATACAGTGAAAAATCGGAGCTGCGGTTTAAAGGTAACGAGTAATTTGCTCGATTACCTTCTGCTTCGAAGTACGAGTGTGGTGGTGATATTCACCCAGTTACGCTGGAGAAGAGGAAATAGGGACGGGATAACTACAATTGTATCCAAAGTGTCGGAACTCACGATAGTGCGGGTGTGCAAATTGCATCGGTACATATGACGCAATCTACAGGGACAGGCGCAACATAGGGGCTGCTCCCTGATTTTCTGCGATCCTCGTCAACGAGTAGGAGAGGTATCTTCAGAGGTGAGGAGGGTAGGGATATGGAGCAAAAGGTCTCGGACGAGTCCATTTTGGCCATCAAGGGGAGGCCACAGCATCAACGAGAATAGACTCGTCCAGAAAATTTCGGCAACGGAAGGACGCGAACATAGCGAGAGAGAGGGAGAGAGAGACAGAAGATTGTGCGACGGCGACATCGGAGTCGGAGCGCACATGGCGAAGCCCTCGGCGCTTCGAGCGAGAGAGGGAGGGACAAAGAAGATCGTACCGGATGCGGAGCCATCATCGGTCCAAGAAAGGCACGGCCAGACCCACGCAACGGCAGAGCGAGCGGCCAGCGGCGAGGTAGACGAGACGCAGCAGATGGCAGGCGGCCATCCTGATGTATCGGCAATGCAGCCTGCACCTTGCTCGAGAGGTCGAATCGACGCCAAGCGACACGCACTAAGGCCATACAGAACTATGCGGGTAACCTCAACCATATAGCTATATTTTGCTTTGCTATACTCTTGCTTTAAATATTACCTTTTTTCTTGCTGTTCTCAGCTATTGTTGCGAGTGCGGTTGTCTTCTTTTACTTTCTTGCTGCTTGAAAAATATCTAAAAAAAACAAAACTATAGCACACCAATCGTTTTGAAATTTATTAAGCATGGCGTGCGCTTAGCCTATTTCTCTATGTACTATGTATAACTGCATATTCAAGAAGGTATCTCTCTGTATTGTAAATAGTGAACTTGGATGATTTTGTAAATAAATATATGCCATCCCTCCTCCCCTTCTTTTTCACAGATGCAGATTGATATGCAAGGAGAGTCAGCGTCAATGTCTAATCTGGATTCTTATATAATAGACAACAGTTTACTATTGCTTTCGCACTTGGATGATTGTCTCTTTATAGTTTTCGACTGGCGAATTACGGACAAGTAAGCCGAGAAACAAAATTGGATAAAATTATGGTGCGTCATCTGCTGTTCACTAGGATATTGACATGATCCAGTGAATATTTGATTTGTATTGTATAGCCAATGGTAGTTTACTATTCTACTAATTTTACGTATTTGCTGGGTTGCTGAGCTGACATAATCTATATACTTGCTTCTCTTACTTAGTAGATACTTGAGTAGTTCAGCCAGCCATTAGAAATTTTATTTATAGAACATTAAGCATACTGCTTACGTATTTGATATAATTGCTGGAAAGCTGCGCCGTCATCAGCCTTGATAATTGCTGATTACTTTTGACTGCTACAGGTTCAGCTATTATGATTTTGCTAGGCATGCAATTTCAGCTGTGGAGTGCGACATTGCTATGTGATGGTGTGGAAATTCATATATACTAGGTTATGATTATTGCTAAGGAGACGCCAAGATACTTGCTGGCATAATTGCTTTATTTATTTGGTTTTCTTTTGGCTTGTTTTCCATGTAGCTGCTTATATTTAGATGGAATATTCCATTTTTTGGTCTTGCACTGTATGATATGGTTTTTCTTTCTCGACTTTCCTAATTTATGAGGGTTACGAGTCGAGGATCAATTGAGAAGGTACAGGTTCAGTTATTAATCCTTTGCTTGGCCTGCAGTTCAGCTATGGAGTACGATGTTGCCAGCTGTACGTGTGGAGATTCAAGTTATACAAGGTTTGACTATTGCAAGGGACACGCCAAGTGTCTTGCTAGCATTATTGCTTGATCTTTGGTTTTTTTTTTGGTTGCTTTTCTAATTCATGCTTATAATTAACTTTAATCAGTTGCTTTACGTCTCTTCACTGAATACTATATTATTTTTTTTTACTGTTCTGGTTTCAACCTTGCTCGCTTTAAGTTGATTTTGTTGTACTCAGCTATTTATTGCGAAACAATTTTGCTTTAGTATTAGAAACTTGATTTATTATTTTACAATTTGACTCCTGAAGAGACTTTGTTCGAGCTCATTAAGAAACGTCTTCAATGTCATATTCAGCTATTATTTTAAGTTATATTTTATCGACCAATCGGATATAAGACTCTAAGTGGAAAATTTTGTCACTGCTTTCGAGACTTTGCTATTTTATAAGAGGAGAACGTCATCTCACATATTTATTATAATTTTAAGTCTTTTTGTTGAACTTATTATGGTGAACCAAGGATTTTATGAATCTCCTCAACATTAATCATTAGTTATTCCTCGCTTTTTACCTTCTGTTACTGGACCATGCATTTTGGTCGCAGTAAACCTGTCAAATGTCGACTCTTTAATATTATGATTCAGTTCCCCAATCTAGTTGAACTGCAGGATTATCTTCATGATCTTCGGGTCGATATCCTAGCTCTGAATATTGTTAGCGTTTTCAAAATACATAAATCAAAGATCACGATGTAAGAAACTAGCAACCTCAGCCTATAAAAATTAGATTCATTTTACGGAATCAAATATTCATAAAGATCCAAAAAAATTCTGGAAATTTGTTAACGAGAGAAAAAATTGTAATCTTATTCCAGATTATTTCCATTTAAATATCGATTGTTCTGGAAGTGGACCTGATATAGTTAATCTGTTTGCTAAACATTTTAAATCTAATTTTAGCACGCATAAGCCCAATCGTACAGGTCTTCCATGTCTTTAATATAGTTCTCTGTTTATAAACACTGTTGTAATTACAGAAATTGGCATTACTAAACACTTACCGCTTTTAAAAAAAGAACTCTCATTCGGAACAGATAATATTCCAGCAATATTTCTTAAAGCATGCGCTACTAATCTAATTCATCCATTATTGACTCTTTTTAATAAATCGATAACTATCGGTCTTTTCCCAATTCTCTGGAAATACAGTTTTGTGACTCCTCTCTTAAAAAAGGTGAAATTTCTCATATATCAAATTATCCACCTATTGCTAAGTTGAGTACTATTGCAAAAGTTTTTGACTCCATTATGGAGGAAAAGTTGTCGTTGTTTTTAAGACGTTTTATTTCCGAAGGGCAACGCGGATTTTTGTCTAGTCGCTCTACTTTCCTAATCTTAGAATATATAATGAGGATATAGTTGAAGCCCTGAATAAGGGAAATCAGGTTGATATTATTGATACCAATATGAAATCAGCATTTGATTGTGTCAACCATGAAATTTTAGTGAAAAAACTTTATAAATACGGTATAGTTAGTAATTTGTTGAAGTGGATAAAGTCGTATCTTACAAATAGAAAACTGAGTGTGAAAATTAAGAACTTTATATCAGATGAATATGAAGTAATATCGGGTGTTCCCCAAGGATCTCACTATGGTCCACTGTTCTTCAACAAATCTATAAATGATCTTCTATTAGTTCTTAAATATTCTAAGTTCTTACTTTTTGCGGATGACATCAAAATTCATAAATAGATTGTGACACTTACTGATACTTTCTTACTAGAAATTGATCTAAATAACGTTTTAATTGGTGCCTTGAAAATTATTTTAATTTCAACTTATTTCAATGTTTTGTAATATCCTTTTCTCTGTCACGTCTCGAGTATCGACATATATATGTATATACAGGTAGAAAGAGACAGAACAACAGGTAGAAAGAGGCTTAACTTTAATTGGAAAAACAGGGGACCAATTAAAATTGAGTAGGACAATGCTATAGGAAGAAGAGAAAATTCGAGAAGCAGGGGTGTCAATCTGTTAGTATCTCGCGAGAAACCAAGGCATTCTTTGAAATGGATAGTTACGATGATGTTTTGATCTTGTGCGTGGAGGAGCACGATCTGCTTGAAGATAGAAGAAAAGACAGAAAAGGAGATGCTTTCTTCGCACTAGTTAAAAAAGTGGAAAGTTTAGTGGGTGAAGAGATTATGGAAAGGGAGTTTCACAATGGTTATGTGGTACTGAGGCCTGTCAACCGAAGGAAGTATAAAGGAGTGAAAAGGGAGTGCGTAGAGATGGTGCATGTTGCGGTCCAGACAACTCCTGGGGTAGTAGACGAGACCAAGGGAAGTCAGATGATTATTACGCCGATGTAACTCAAGATGAACAAAGGGGTGTATTTATCCGACCAGCAGAAATAAAAAAAATATAAATACCTCATCCACGCAGACGGACGAGTGTTAGCAGGTGGATGAAAATAATAACACCTTTTCAGAATTTAAAAAAAGATATCTGTTGAAGAGGAAAGAAAAGGAGGCGAAGCGAAGAAAACTGCATATAGAAAAAGATCTGTATGATGAAAATACCTATAGAGAATATGCAAAAGAATACTTGCAGAAGTAAATAAGGGAATTTAATAGAGCCTGTGACCCCGAGACGATAGCTCAGTGGCCGGCGACCATAGGTTTCTTTACTGTAACTCCTGCTCAAATTATCAGGAAGAAAGTCAACCAATATGAGCAATACTTAACGTATAAGAAGTGGCAGTAGGAGGAGGAGAAGCTGAAGCGTCGTCGCTGGTAAATTAAACGTGGAGAAGAAAAGTGCGCGTACGCGAGAATTTTTAAATTTGTACGTTAAACACTTATGCGCGACGTATGTGGTTTGTCAGGGAGATCGGAAATAAATTTTAATTTTCTTTGGAAGATATACATTTATTTCTGGGGGACTATGTGAGCCCCGATATTTATTGTTTAAAAATAAGTCTTTTATTTCTTTTTAGATTGGCAATAATAATATGAAATGAATAAAAACTGTGCTGTGCTGAATAAACAATAAAAATAAGAAATAAATATTGATTTATGTTTTCTTATAATATTATTATTAAAAATTTTTATTTTTATATTTTTACACTTAGATTTTTTATATAGTTTGTAATTTTTTTTTATATACAGAAATATTAAATAAGATTCATAAACAATGAGTGAAACAAGTGAAATATATCTATATTTTTACCAGTGAAAGGACACTGAATAAAGCAAATGTGATTTTTTTACTATAAATATTGATCTGTTTGTGCGAAGAGAAATGGGAGTTCAGATAAATTTGTGTTTTAAATAAACGTACATTCATATGAGGGGACTATGTAACGGTCCTACCGTAGTACCAAATGTAAATTTTGTTTAGAAATTCACACGGACTTATCAATGCGAAAACGAAGATTCGGACAAAAGAGAATAGCGGAGAATAAGGATGTGTGCCTACACCCATGTGAGATATGACTGATGGGAAGGGTAAGAGGAGTGGGAGCCTGGTTGCTTGGCGACGTTAGCGGTGCGAGGCCGAGCCGCCGACGGAAATCGAGAGGTCGCCGCCGCCGCCGAAAGGGTTGAGCTGGCTGTCGATGAGAGGATCGTCAGTCAGCGCATACCCGCCTAGCAAGCAGGACCTTCTTCCTCTCGCTCTTGTAAAATGATTTGGACAGTTTAATTTTGATATTTCCAGTTTACTTATTACTACTGGAAATATCTGAGTTAAGTACACGTTGTTTTTATGGTATGGAACTGTGTTGCTAAATAAATGCAAGTCTTGGAATTTGACATTGTATATAAATAATAATAGTATTTTATTTATATAGCTATATATATATATATATATATATATATATATATATATATATATATATATATATATATATACGTATATACTCATCCTATATTTTCCTTATTACATTATATCCATATTAAATTTAATAATAAAAGGTTGTTTATTTAAATTGAATAATCTAGAGTCACGAAATGGAGATTAAAACTAGCAGATTACAATTTTGAAATTAAATATAAGCCGGGCCCAATAAATACTAATGCCGATGCACTTTCGCGAAATCCAGTAGAGTCACAAATGTTAATCACTAACGATACCACAAATAGCAATTTGTTAGCAATTGAGCATGAGCAAGCTAACAACCAGTGTGAGCTAGACAGAGAGATCAATAATCAAGGGTTAGAAAGGCAGGTGGAGCACGCCGCCGCTGAGCTACCCTTCAATATGTTTTATGAATGTACTTTACGATCAGTGTTGGTAAAGTGGCCACCTCTCAGCTCTTATGGTAAATTCGTATAGTGAGTGCTTCAGAAAGTCAATACGAGTCTAACAGAGACTTCTATTACATTCGCATGACCACTTTACCGACCAATAAACGTCACCGATAGTTGCAAGTTTGTAAAAAAGTTGCAATTTTATGTACCGTATGATTTTTCTTCACTCAAACACGCTGACAAAAGTGGTCTCTTTACATGCATGCACTGCTAAAAAATCAGAGTTTTCATGCTTTCGCTCATAAACATGACACTATCTTATAATTAGAGGGCGCTAGCAGCGGCGTCACCGCGCCCCTCAACATCTATTGTCACAATCAGTCATGGGCAAAATGAGTATCTTTAAATCAGATACAAGATACAAGATACAGTCGTATCTAAAAAATCAAGATACAAGATACTTTTTAACAAAATCTCCGAAACGCACCGAAAACGTTTCTTAATAATTTTTGTGTAAGACGCCCTATTATTATAACCTATAGTTACGAAAAAATACTGTATCTAGATACTTTGTCATTTAGATACAAAATACAAAAAATAATTTTCTTATAAATGAACGAATTTTGAGTTTTTTTACCTAAAAGCGGGCGCAAAGCAGCTATTTTTTAAAAAAATTTTATATTTTGAAATTTTTAAAAATTTTAAGATTCTGAAAATTTTATTGATAATTTATTTTGGTTTTATAACTATATGTTTACACCGATTCGAAAAACAGCAACAATGACCCGCGGAATCAAGATACATAATAAATCACTGTAGTCAATACCATATTTATTGGTGAAACTTTGCGGCGTGCACGATTCTAGGTGACAGGATAAACGAAAAAATCGCATTTTACGCACACTATAGCAAAAAAGTAACTGTCCTGTGTATCTTATATCTAGATACTTAAGTATCTAGATACTTTGATTCAGATATAGTACCTTTTTGTTTGTATTTAGATACTCACATATCTTAGATACTTTTGATAAAGATATAGGTGTATCTTGTATCTTGTTTGTATCTTCAGCTTCGAAGTTACTGTAACACGCTTATACCTATTTTTAAGTAGTCACTTCTGAAGTATATGCTACTTTTGAGAAAAGATACATTGTGTATATTTTTATGTATCTAAATACTTTTCATAAGATACTTGCCCATGCCCGATCATAATAAATATACTGCAGGAGTTATGGCGCCTTAGAAGAAGGTGGCCACATTACCTGCAAAAGTACTGAACTCGTTTTTATCAATTAGTACTTTTGTACTTGAGAAAAGTACTTTATTATACTTTTCTAAAATACGAAAGTAGTTGAAAGGAAGTTTTATGTTCTTTGCACAAATATATTTGTAGTTAAATACAAAATTTTTAAAATCCTGCCATCTGAGGTTGCAATGTTTTCTCACAACGCGCGCCTCACTGTATACAGACCATTACTTATATGCGAGATGCGATGCGCGTAATAGTCTACAGCAGCGGAGTTACGAGACGGCTGTGGAACTCGCTGTTGATGCTGATCGATGGTTCTACTGCATTGATATTACCACCCGGTCCCCTTATTTTTTATAATAGAATGCTGAAGTCGACAAACCCAAGTTTAATAGGTGTATGCTAAAATAAATATGTACCTACTTTAGAAGATTAGATTGTAATAGTCGTAGAATTATTCATGTCTGTACTATGTATAGAAGATTATTCTCTGACCAACAAGAAGGAACAAGGAGAGAGTACAAGATGCGGATCGCGATTTCTGATGAAACATTTATAAGAATCACTTTTCACTAGTATTTAGAAATGAACCCTAGTACCAGGATTTTCACTGAATAGGTCTTGTATGACGAGATATAACAAAAAACATTATCATTTTTCATGTGCTTAATGTTAAAAAATCGTATATATAGATATACCTACTGCTAATATTAATGTTTTTAGCTCTCTCCTTGTAAGTATCAATAAAAACCATGAAAAAAAGGCAACAACTTTCAAAAATTGTTCAAACCGAAAAAGAAATACTTAGCAGATTCTAAGCAGTAGGTACACTCGACGTTAATAATACTTAGCATTTAAGATAAAAATGCGTAAATTCTGTTGAGACATTGATAAAAACTTGTATGTTTAACAAGCAAAATATCCATTAAACTCAAAAAGCCATCGTATTCTTCTGTATTATATAATTACGAAACACCATATCAAATTTCAAGTCTATTGATCAAAAATTTCATCGCCAAATCAATTTTGAATTCTGAAAATTAATTAAAATGTTAGTTTTGAGACAATCAAGGTTTCATAAAAAAGTTTTTATGAATGAAAAGTAATCTTGTTTACAGTCTTAGAACTTCTCTAGACAATTTATTTCGAACTTTGTCATCATGTAGTATCAATACAGTATACATAAACTTTAAGTGAGTTTTTGTGGTACGTGCAAAGAGTTAAATCATGTTTATGACTGAATTTAATCTGAACCCTAAGTCTATTAATATTCAGTTATGTCTAATATACTCATATGAATCAATAAATATAATTTTATTCTTTATTTCCATAATAATTTATTACATAGAGCTTTTATGTTTGAATCTGAAAATTATACGTATTATGACTAGTATTGTTTTATAATAATTTACTCACTCTGTTTGATTGTTCAAACCTTTTTGTGGCGTTTTATTTGATTTAACTTTGACTCATGATTGTGTAAGAAAAAAAATATTCAGTATGGTTTCTAGTCTGTCTGAAAATAGAAAGTACCACAAAGAAAAATACCCAAAATCGTACACTTTATCTATAGAATAAAATAACTTACCTGATTTATATTATACAAGCAGATATAAGTAGACATTTCCAAGCTAATGTTTACAGTGTTACTGAAATAATGACAGCTGTAAGCAGTGCACCAGCACACTGTGTAGTCGTCGGCTGTTGGGACGTTCACGTCGTAGTCAGTAAGCTAATGACTGCAGATTGGTACGACTCATACCAACAGATTTAATAATTCAGAGAACAATTTAAAACCTTTGCAGAGTATAGAGCTTTGTCGTCTCATCGCAGTTCTTATTCTGCTGATTATTTCTAATGAGTTTTAATAAAGGTAGTGATGCTCGCTCCTACATCATAAACATATCCAAAGTAAGAGTGATTTATTAAATTGAGTATTAATAAATTAGAGTATTTGGAGGTAAGGAGATAAGAAGGGAGAAGATTGTCGCCACAAGTACATAACTAATTATTGTTGGTTTAAAAAATAAACAGCTACAAAAGAAGAGAATGTGAAAAGTATTAGAATCTTGAATAATCAAATTACTTTTATATAAGCATCACACTCAATCAGTAATATATATATGAATGTTTATGTTAGATTCATTTTGATTTTTACAAACAACTCGTATCATACTTATGCAGATTATGAATAAATAATAGTTATGTAGACAGCGCCATCGAGTTTTGAGAACCACGTCTCTTTAGCATAGATTAATGCCGTTGGAAATCCTGCAAAAAATAAATAAATGGAATACAAAGTAACTGATCAATAGTTTCTATAATCATCAAGCTAAGGTAATGGTTTTGATTTTCAATCGACAAAGCTATATAAAAAACTTTTTCATTATCTCTTTTATTGTAGAAAAAATTGCATAAAATATTTCAACGTTCCATCATGTATAATTGAATACATTACGATGTGTTATTGATATTTCCAGACAAATCTACATATTCGTATACTTGTTTATAAAGTATTAACGTTAAAGGCACAAAGTTTTTATTTTTGATAATCAATAAATAAAGTTAGTAATGTTATTTTGATCCAATATTTTGAGATAATATTACATATTACTCGGAATGTTGGTACTTAATGTCAATATTTGACGCGAAATGAGGTTAGGATCGCGTTCGTTCGCGGTCCAGCGGTTGTCGTGTTTTTCGGCGACCAACAGCATTTTGAACGTGTAGACAACGGCCGATAGTGTACTATCAAAAATCTCTGATCGTTGAACTTCAAAAGGCTTCACAAAGCTTATGCATTACATGTAAATATAATTTTATATAATATATAATTTGAAAAACATTTATGTTTTTATTAGAGCACGTATTCCTGTCAAAAAAAATCATCTAATGAGGTTATGTTTGATCTGAATTTCAGATTTTACATTATTCTTTCAACCCTGATAGCTCTTAAAATTACAATCATAATTCCTACTTTATAAATATATGTAATGTAAATCTTTATTAGAAAATCGATATGGCACACGAAGAAGAAGTCTCAGATGAGGTAAGGATCATGCGAAACTGTCCAGAATGTCTATTTAGTTTAGCGACAGATTTTTTTTCAAAATAATGTAACTTTAGTTAAATGAAAAAATTGTGTAGGCTTAATGTTGTTTAAAGTACCTTTTAGGTATTTTTTAAGGTTCGAGATACTAAAAGTTGAACTAATTCTTGAAATTTAAGCAATTCAATTTAAGTTCAACAATTTATAGTAACTGAAAAAAATCTATAAATTTATACTTATAGTGCTATTATTATAGACATGAGCGTTTAGCATTGAAGCTCAAAAATATGTACCGCTGTACGAGGACTTTTTATTTTTAATGTCTATAATTTCACAATTATGTACACAATATTTCAAATAATCTATTTTTCAGTACCTCCTCATCCTCTTCATTATAGTAAACCAATTAATACAGCGCAATTATTACATTAATATCTTATTGAACCTGTGACCTATGTTGAATGCGATGTGTCTGACGATTCAGCCCAAACAAATTATAGTAGTTCCCTTAACGCTGAGTCTAATGCAGTTTCACAACTGGAAGGCATTATCACTACAGTATGTTTACACTTTTATAATTTTAAAATAGTATTTGTAGGTTTTTTTACTTTTGTCATTTTATTTTCTATCATTATAATGTTTATTATTCTAGGGTTTAGAGGACTATCCAAAACGTAGAGCAAAGGAAATCTTTAATGTATTTAAAAAAAGACTTGAAGTAGATCTACTGCTTACAGGCACAGCTCGCTCAAAACTTGTTCGATTAGTTATTGACAGAGACAAAGAATGGACTCTTAAAAATGTTAACGAGGGCAGAACTTTACAAAAGTTTGTGTAAGTTAAAATATACTGATTGATTATTTATGTCTGTACTAAACTAAAACTAAATCTAAATCTGAACTATTATTATTTTCAGGATTAAGAATTAAAAAAAAGGTTTCAAATTTTCGCGAGTGAAATATGTCATATCTTTAAAAACGAAAGTGAGGCTACGTACACGCCTTTTGTCAAAGAAGGTTCGAAATCTATACCAATATCTGGGAAGTTATATCATCATTTTAATTACATAAAAGGTTGCTTAAGAGATGAATATGTCTTACCCAAACCACAAAAGGAAAACACTGATACTAGCGCCAATATTATAGTTGAAAGTACTTGTTTACTTGTATATTTTTAGAAAATTCAAAATTAACAAGATCAGTACGAATAGTACAAAGATAATATTAACAATAGTATCAAGACTTATACTGATAATAGTAACAATACTTGTATTTGATGCATCATAGTTCTAAGAAAAAGAATTCAAAAAATTGTTTAAATTCATCTTATCTGTGTAGATGATGACAATATTAACTGGCTGGGCACCAATCTACAGACATGGGTAAACATTTAGGAGCGTTGGATAGTTAGTTTTGATATACGCCTTCAACTTATAATCAAAACGAACATTTCAGTATTAGATAACATTGAAAATTTTAAATGCCTGCAAGTGCAAGAAGGGCGGATATTGGTAAAACAAATTTTCTGAATATTTACTACAAAATATTTAGAATATATGCATGTATTAATTTTCATTTTCGTAGGTACAGTTTATTCTACATTTTGATAACCTGTATGCTGATAGTAGCTTTATTACTGGTGAAAAATGTCAGAAAATAAAAAATTACCTTACCACTAACCTCTATGAAGAAAAAAGATAAAAAATGTTAATGATATGCGATTAATAAATTCTTTAAAATATGGTAACTTATCAGCTGGTATGTATTATATAGATTTTTGTCAAACTATGCAGGATGGATGTGGCGGATCGGGAGTTGGCCGTACAAATAAAGTCTTTTATTTGGAAAATACACTGCGCATACGTACTTTATTCATTAAACTCTGGATGTGATAAGACTCTGGCCTAATACACTCTGGATAGCTTTTACAAAAGATCACTCTACATAAAAGATATACTGAATAAATTTCTTTCTCTGCGAGGTCTCGAGCGGCTGTATGTCCGCAAGCGGCGGCAGGCACGACAGGGGGTCTAAGAGTGGGGAGCGCCCTCTCCCTGCAGTTTGTACTGCGAGGCTCGGAGCCTGCTAAGGATTCAGCCGACACTCCCTCCTTCCATGTATCCTACTACTTACGGGATCCTGAAACATAATAAAACAAAAATTGGTTGACTCCGAATATTTATGTGTTATCTGGTGTTCTGCAAATTATTTTGTCTCTGAGGTATTTATGAGTGTCTGTGGGAAGGGGTTTAGTCATAATATCTGCTTAATTAATAACAATTCAGTGTACGGTTACTTTATCTTCTAGTACACACCTCTTAATATAATCCCCACGGGTCTCTGTAATGTGACTTTTACTCCCAGTGATTTCTCTTTCATTTAATTTTCTCTGAATCTCTGTGACATCATCATCAAAGTTTTTCAATTTGTGTGAGCCATCCACCTGAGTGCAATTTCCAGCTGACTTATTGTCGCACCAAATTGAAACTGGATAATATGTTTTTCCAGTAATATATCTGGCAGCCGTGTCCAAGGATACCAGTTCTTGGCAGGCTTCACTCATGGCAAGATATTCAGCCTGACAAGTTGACAGCGATACGTAGTCTTGTTTATGACTTATCTAGGGCGCTGCATTTCCATACAGTTTGATTACGTACCCTCCTGTCAATACTGATCTTTCACAGTCTCTGAAACTTGAGTCAGTGAAAGCTTTCAGCTTGTGTCCTTGATCTCTGAATGTTATACCCAACTGTGTAGTTCCTTTCAAGTATTTGAAAATTCTCTTCACTTCTTTCCAGTCGTTCTCTGTCGATGACTTTTGTTTGCGTGACATGTAGTTGACGGCGTATATTATGTCAGGCTTTGTCATTCCTGACAAATAAAGCAAACTACGTAATGCTTCTCTGTATAGTGCTCTGCATGGTATTTCTCCTTCTTGAGATATCTCTGGATCTTTCAGTTCTCTGTTTTTCACTTGTCGTGTTACCATGGGCGTACACTGTTCCTTACTTTCATTCCTATGGAATCTTTCCAATATTTTCTCTGTATATTCTGCTTGATTTAGCGTTATTACTCTGTTTTTCTGTCTCTGTGTATTTTTATTCCTAAATATAGTTTAGGTTCTCCTATGTCTTCCGTCTGCAACGTTTTGCACAACTTGGATTTAATCTCTTGTAGCTTCTCTGAATCGCTGCTTGCTCATATGATATCATTAACGTACAACACTAGCAGTACAACTTTTCCTTCTTTTCTCTAAGTAAAGAGGTATGGTCATTGATGTCTCTTTTTAGGCCAAGCTTTTTGGCTTGCATAAAGTTTTCTTTAACTTGTACGCTTTTTTTACTCTGATATTTTCAATTATTTCTAAGCCCCCTGAAATCTCCATGTATATCTCATGCGTATGTTTCTCTTAGTTCGTATTTGTTCTTGTGTTTGAATCCTCTGATAACAAGTGTGGCCTTGAACTTTTTTTGGACATTTTCATCTCTTTTCTTTTCGAATATCCATCCGGAATCTATGATATTCGGTCTCTCGTTCTCTGAATTAACTTTCGACCTGTTTACGATTTCCCAAACTTCGTTCTCTGTCATTGATTTCAACTCTTCTCGTATAGCCTCTTTCCATTTGTCTCCGTCAGACGAATTCACTGCTTCTTTATAGTTTATTGGGTCTCTGTTTAGTTTTGTCATCTGTGTATAGATCAATTCATTTTTTATCTCGTCGTCGGTTTCCTCTGTGATAGCACATTGAGCTCTGTACATAAAATTAGGACATTTTTTTGGATTCTCTTTTGCTTTTCTCTTTGCGGTTTTTCTTAATGTAACATCTATAGGCTCTTCTTGTGCGATTTTTCTTTTAGGTGGTTTGACTATTCTAGATTTTGAGATTTTTACCTTTTCATTTTGTGTTGTCTCTGTATTATTTATTTTCTCTTTCTATGTTTGCTCCGTATTCTCATTTTCTCTGCTTTCTCTGAATTTCAACTCGATTGTCTCTGGTTTGTCTACAGTATCCTTGTAAACTAGCTTTTCATTGCACTTCACAAGTCTAGAATTTAAGAACCGCAGTGTCTGTGGATGCCACAGTAAGTATTCAGTTGGTGTATATCCCACCAAGATAGCTTTTACTGTTCTCTCTGAAAATTTGTTCGCTAGAATTGGTATTTGTACATACGACACGCATCCGAATCTTCTCAATTCATCCATGTGGTTGTTCTTATTCGCGCTCAATACGAATGAAGGTGTTTTATAATCGTTTCCCTTATGTGGAGTTTGATTGTATGTATGTACAGCTGCTTCGATTGCTAATACCCACATGGTTGCTGGTAATCCTGAATCAATCATCAGTGCCCTTATATTCTTCTGGATTGTTTTGATAAACCTCTCAGCCATTCCATTTAAGTCTGGAGTATATGTTGGTGCGAAATCACTGCTTGATCCTTCTCTCTTCATTATATCTGAAAACTCTCAACCTGTGAACTCTGTACCATTGTCGGCTATGATGTAGCAAACTTTCTCGTGTTTTCCTAATAGATTTCTCATATGTCTTAAATATCTTTCCAGGCAGATAGCTGATTCACTATTATGCTTTATACTGTCTGCTTTGGCATACCTGATATACTTGTCTACAAATACGATAATAAAATGGTTTTCGCCCGGAAAAGAGACTGAGAAAATTTTTCCCATTGTATCTACATGTATAGTGTAAAGGGGTCTGTTTCATCTACCTCGATTATTTTTGAACGGTAAATTTTCCATTTTTGCTAGGATACACGTCTCGCACTCCATGATTTCTTTATTAAGTTTTACATTTTTCAATTTTTCTTCATACTTTTGCATCTGTTTCATGTAGTCAAGTGATGTGTATCCTAGTCTCATATGCCACAACATCTATTGACTGGGTTGATTTGTGGGTTTCTCAGTGGTTTTTCTCTGAACGCTGTTTAGTTTTTCTATTTCAGGCTCTGGTATTTCTTTGTTTAAATCTAATACTTTTCTTCTCAGATCCTCTTCATCTATACCTAACTCTGTATTGCTCTTTTCTTGGAAGTATTCCTGTCCTATCTCCCTCCCAATCTCAGACGCTCTCTGTATTGTCGTCTCTGTTAAAGGTAACTCGGTCTGACACTGTGACAGGAAATCTTTCGAGGTAACTAAATGGGCTCTGATTATATAATTATCATAATTATTCTCTGTATTATTAGTGTTCTGAACACTGAAATTTACTATCCAGTTTGGTGTTTCGTATACCCCTGAGATGTATTCATCTTCGGTCTCTTTATCGAATATTTTTAATTTGGTATTATCTAGATAAATTCCATAACCTGCTTCCGCGAACTTTCTTAGTGATATTATATTTGATAATACCGGAAATATTCGGTTCTGATATTATATTTGATAAGAAAATATTTTCATTTTTTGTAATTGATTTTAAATAAAGATTTCCCTAACTATCTATCTTAATATTAGCGCTTTTATTTTTGTTCGTGCTCCTAATCTCTTCATTTTCACTTTTAGTAAAGTCTCTTAATATAAACCTTTTCGTAATTATATGATCGGTTGCTCCCGAATCTGTAATAAAACTAACGTTTTCTTTAATTAAACTTGTGCAATTTTGATTACCTGCATATTTAACGTTGGCTTTTTTACCAGTACTCTGGCCTGGTTTGTAGGATGGTTTGTTATTGTTTCTCTGAAATGAGGTTGTTCTGATTCTTGCTTTACCTCCTTCCCTATCTCTATATATGCCTTTGTTATTTGTATTGTGTGTTTGTGTTGTATTTTTATTGTTAGAATTTTTATTATCATACCTCTGAACAGCATTTGGACATTCATCATCTTTGTGTTCCAACACATTGTTGCAGGAGTAGCAAAACCACGCATTGTTCTCTTTCAGAGGGCACTTACTTTGATAATGCCCCATTCAATTGCATCTGTAGCACTTTACTTTACAGAAGTCGGTGCTACTTTCCTCTTTCTTCTCTCTCTGGATATCTCTGGAGAGATTTCTCTGGACATAGTTTGCTCTAATGTTCGCTGGACTTTTAGACCTCTGTGCTTCAAGCTACAATAATCAATTTTTCATGTCATCAATTGCCATTACAGAGCCTGTCTGATCTTTTATCAAATATGCTGATCTTAGCTCTTGGCTAGTGTTTTATCTCTTCTTTTGTTAATGAAGTTGATTAATTGCAACAATCATATTCTCTTAATATGTTGTCGAATCTATCACAAAAGTCTGTTACTTTCTCTTTGTGAGACTTTCTAATGGAGTAGTTTTTGCCTTACTGTTATTTATGTTGTGTTAGATTCTATTTTTCTAATTTCTCTTATTTTTGATAGTATGTCATGTGGTTATTTTATTTGTAAAATCTTTTTGTGATGATTGGCATACAGATGATTTATTATGATATCTCTTACTAGGTTTTTCATTTTTATTATTTTCTCTGTATTATCATTTTCGTATTTCTCTGCATTATTTAAAATATCTAATAAATCATTCGCTTCCAACTCTGAATATAATGAAACTAACCATAAATCTAAATTGCCTTTACTTGATAATTTATAGTCTCTTTTAATATGGACTCTACTCTGGAAACTTGAAGCTAATGTGTTATTTAATTGTTCAAAATTTTTGTTCATTTCGTCAAGTGATTGTTTGTTAATATTGTTCTCTGAATTACTTTCTTTTACTGTATTTCTGTTGTCTGTATATGACTCTGTCTGTATTTGTGTATGTAATTGTGTAGTTACTAAGGCAGTAGAGTTAATTAGGGAAAGAGTTCCTGTAATTTCTGGTACCTCGTTAATTTTCTCTGAAAGCGTTCTGAGCTGTGCCAAACAGGTCTGGGTGACTCCCGACATCTGTTTATATTGTTCATGGACTTTTTGAAACAATTCACCCAGCTTGTCCATGTTGGTTCAGATGATTTTAAATACCTCCGTTTGACTTTTCATTACTTGAATTAATTCGGTCAGGAGTTGTTGTCCCTGACTCTCTTGAGATGTAAGCTCTGTAGACTCTGAAAAATCGAATTATTTATGAATGTTTGGACTTTAATTTACCTACATGCTATCTCTAAGTATAGAGTATAAATACATACTCATGAAAATATTCTGTTTATAAGTTTATTTAATTAGGAAAGAAAAAAATGTGTGTAAATTTTTGTTATTTTTCTTTACTTTAACTTGTTACTGTCTCTGGTCTGTTGGTCAGTGTCTGTTCTGAATTTTCTCCGTTGGACAGGACCGGAACTGCTACCTCTTTGTGAATTATCGCCTCAATGTCGAAACGAGAAAACTCTGAAGATGTTTTCTTTACAATATCTCTGTCAATCTTCTCTGAATTAGGCGGTGAATCCTGCTAAACATTAGTCTGTACTCTGGTGCCACACAGGAATATTAATTTATACGACAAATTAACATTCGGATCATATTTGTATTTATGTATTATGTTCATGTACTCCCTCCCAAACCGACTAGGCGAACCACGATTTTGTCGTCACTATATTAGTGTATTGTTACTATATTACTTTAACACAATTCACTCATACAGATCCATAAATTTATTTTTAATTTTTAGGTTAAAGTGCGTGATTATAAAATGCATTGCGAGCTGCTCTGTTTTTGATATACCACTCGGCGTAAGACGCCTTATGGCTCTCAGACGTACAGCATCCCGTTTGTCGGCGAGAGATTCACATATACACTCACGCAGCACCTTACTGTATTGCAACGCACTATACCGTGATTTAATCCCTCTATATCTCTCTCTCTCTCTCTCTCTCTCTCTCTCTCTCTCTCTCTCTCTCTCTCTCTCTCTCTCTCTCTCTTTGTTGCTTTGATATACAGACCACCACACGTACCGTTTTTACAGGGCTCTGACTTAACAGACAAACTAACGATACATACTCAAGACTTTAGTCACAAAATTATTATGGGAGATCTGAATGCGAACCTACTCGGAACGTCAGCCGATGCAAAATTTGTTAGGCGGTTGGCTGATGATCTTAACCTTCAAATAATTGATCATGGTGCGACTCATCATCTCACGGATTCTCACACGTGGATTGATGTGATCTTGACAGATAATAATGACGTTGTACTGAGTAGGGACAATCGGCCGGCGCCTTTTCCCAGTCATCATAACATCATAGAGGTCGAGATTGGGGTCGAAACTGCTGCATCCCCTGTGGTTGAATCTTTCAGCTACAGGGATTTTAAATCGATCCAGCAAGACGACCTCCTGTCTCACCTAGCTGACTGTGATTGGTCGCGGATCGATGGTCCCGCGGCGGATGTTGACAGTCAATTAGAGTGCCTCAGTGTCAACCTCATGGCTGTGATAGATAAAATTGCACCGTTAAAAGAATTCACGCCGAAAAAGAAAACAAATCCACCATGGGTTGATGCTGAACTAATACATCTTTACAAAAAACGTGACTCCGTACGAAGACGCTATGCGCGGACCAATGGCGATAGACTGTGGCGGGAGTATCAGGGCCTTGCAGCTGAAGCTGAATTACGAACGAAGGAAACAAGGGAAAGATTTTTACAAAATAAAATTTCTGAAGCGATTGATAATAAGAAAGATATCTGGAAAGAGCTCAAGGCTCCGGGCCTTATGCCAAAGACAAGAGAGGAGCTTCATGGTTTCTCACCGGAAGAACTCAATGCCCACTTTGCAGGGGTGTCGATCTCCCAAAATGAGGGTGATGAAGAACTTGAACACTGCCAGTGATGACGGCTTTGTTTTCCGAGAAGTCAGCTTCTCGGACGTGGTTCTGGCTGTTGCCCACTTCTCATCACAAGCCAGAGGGGAAGACGGCATTCCCCAAAGTATAGTGGCTAAGGCTCTTCCGTTTGTAGGAGATCATATTGTTAAGATCTTTAACTCCTCTCTGTCCAGTGGCATTTTTCCGGGAACTTGGAAGGGAGCTCAGTTGGTGCCTTTGAAGAAGAAGCCTGTCCCATATACGGTGTCAGATTTCCGACCAATTGCCCTACTGAGTTTCCTTTCTAAGGTCCTTGAAAAATTAGTACACGACCAAATAACTGACTTTTTACGAGAAAATAATACTTTGGACCCGATGCAGACTGGTTTTCGACAGAATCACAGTACACAGACAGCACTACTAAAACTGACGGAAGACATAAGATCAGGCATTAACAACAACAAAAAACTATTGACTATTTTGTTAATGTTTGATTTTAGCAAAACATTCGACACCATCTCACACACTAAACTGCTGCGTAAGCTGATGCGCATGGGATTCTCCAGGAGTGTTCTCCTGTGGCTTAAGTCATATATTATGGGGAGACGACAGAAAGTCGTCACAAACACAAACGGGGATTCAGGTTGGCTTACCACCAATCTTGGCGTTACACAGGGCTCAGTCCTGGGACCCTCTCGACTTAGATGGTGTTGAACACATACTTTACGCTGACGACCTGCAAACCTACACACAAGTGACCCTGAAGGGTCTTCGTGATGGTATCAATCGCATGTCGGCTGTAGCACAAGCAGTGTCGAATTGGGCAACGTCAGCTGGCCTGCGCCTCAATGTCGGCAAGACAAAGGCGATCATTTTTGGATCTGATCACAACATCAAACAGGTTCAGAACCTTGACTTGCAAGGCATTGAGATACAGACCGGCGTACACGTTCCCTTTGTCGATACCGTCACCAACCTCGGCGTGGTGATGGACGGAAGGTTGACATGGAAGCCACAACTGAATGCGGTCAGTAGAAAAGTAAATAGAGCTCTGTATAGCTTAAAACTTTTCCGTTCAAGCACCACAGATATACTGAGGAAGCAGCTGGCATGTGCACTGGTACTACCTCACTTAGACTATTGCTCAGTGGTTCTTCTTGACGTATCAGGGGAGCTCCAGACACGACTACAGCGTCTACAGAATGCATGTGTGAGATACATATGTGGTGTTAGGCGAGATGAGCATATCACCGCCTACAGGAAAAAACTGGACTGGTTAGATCTGTAGGTAAGGAGGGAGTATTTTATGGAGCTGCTGCTTTACAAAGCGGTTGTCATGCGGCAGCCACCATATCTTACTGCCCTCTTTGAAAAAAACCAGGACAGGACTTCAAATAGGGGTGGTATGAAAGAGCTCTCGGTTCCGGGGTCGCGCACCGATAAGGGCCTTTTCTCATTTAGAGTTCAAGGTGCGCACCTCTGGAATTCGCTCCCGTGCAGTGTGAGGTGCCTGCCATCTTTTTGTAAATTTAAAACGGCGTTTAGCAGGCACCTTAAGCAATTACATTTTTAAGAGAATTATAGAGGTGACTCGGATATTTATTTAAGCTATTTATTTATTCGAATTATTTATTTATTTAATTTATTTATTTATTTAAATTTATTTATTTATTTATTTAATTTATTTATTTATTTTAATTTATTTATTTATTTAAATTTATTTATTTATTTATTTAATTTAATTATTTATCTGGTTTATTTATTTATTCGACTTATTTATTTATTAATTTATTTATTTATTTATTAAATATGTTTAGTGTTAGGTGTGAATGTATTTATTAGCGTGATTGTTAAAGTGTCATGAATGAGTGTGTTTTAAATTTTGACGTGATAGTATACGTAAAAATTTAGCAAAGTATGTGTATGTATTCTTTTATTTTTATATGTTATCTCTATTGTATTTATTTTATTCTATGTATTATTTTTTTACGAAGCGTGTTTCTGTGATATCTGACTATGACTAGTTCATTACATTTAAATTTTATAATCTGACGAACTGATGAAGCGAATAATATTATTTTAGTAAGAAATGCAATAAGTGAACGTTAAGATAACAAATACATAAAATCGACTGATATTTTAATTATAACTACATGTACATGTATCTCTTGCTCTGTTGCTCATGCCATACTATGTAGCGTGCGATAGAGAGATGAAAAATAAATCATACGCGCGCCACCCAGGCACGCGTGAAGAGAGCGAGAAGAAGAGAGAATATTATACGCGCGCGCATACCTCTCTCTCTCTCTCTCTCTCTGTTGGTCTGCAGAGAGGTAAGAGAGAAAACATGGTTGCCGCGTGCGCCTTCCTTCTCTCTCTTTCGTTCTGTTGGTCTGCAGAGAGAGAAGAGA
This sequence comes from Gastracanthus pulcherrimus, assembly GCA_949152435.1. Taxonomy (NCBI): domain Eukaryota; kingdom Metazoa; phylum Arthropoda; class Insecta; order Hymenoptera; family Pteromalidae; genus Gastracanthus; species Gastracanthus pulcherrimus. The sequence continues at coordinate 71,327,968 of OX424574.1, forward strand.
AAAATCATGGTTGGCTCGCGCGCTTTCCCTCTCTCTCTCTCTCTTGCTCTGTTGGTCTGGAGAGAGGGAGGAAAGAAAAAAAGATATCGTTCTCACACATCACAGCAAGTTCCCGCCAATACCGGTTGGAACACGCGCTCTATACTCTTCCAGGAATTCTCTGAATTTCTCTTTTATATGCGAATTTTCACTCTTACATGGTATAATAACAGATATTAACGCCGATTAACTAACAAATGCGCGCCTGTAATCAGTCTTTTATTTCAGACTTCTCTGTTCTCACTTAAAACAAAATTTACCGCGCGCGACTCTTTATGACACTCGCGTTTTTCTCCTTTATGCTGAGGCCCGTAACCGTCATACTACGCAGGGTAGATGTGGCGAATCGGGAGTTGGTCATGCATATAAAAAGTCTTTTATTTGGAAAATACATTGCGCACTCGCACTTTATTTATTAAACTCTGGATATGATAAGACTCTGGCTTAATACACGGAATAAACTGATTATTTGGATATAGCCAGAGAGCGGGAGAAACAGGAGATGCTTTCTCTGCGAAGTCTCGAACGGTTATATGTCCGCAAGCGGCGCCACGCACGAAAGGGGGTCTAAAAGTGGGGAGCGCCCTCTCCCTGGAGTTTGTAATGTAAGGCACGGAGCCTGCTAAGTACTCAGCCGACAATTTTTAGAAATTTCTTAGAATTTTAAATATTAGACTACTGATAAATGTCAACACTACTTGTAATATGAGATACACTGCAGTTTAGTTGCACGTACTTGAAATTCGGTATTTAAATAGATGTTATAGTAATAATTATCAAGTCAATATTCGATAGTGTCAATTTTTCAAAAATTGAACAAAAATATCCAGTGCGCAAGCTAACTAAGTATTAATTATTTTCTTTTTTAAATGTATGTATATTTTCCCAGGCCCGGATTAGCCAGCACGGCAACCATGCCATCGCGTGGGGCGGCAGGAATCTTGCAGGCGCCACATCTTCGAAAACAAGCTTGTGTGAGGAACAGGCGTAAAGTAACAACTTTTCGCCCGCTGGGTGAAAAGTAGCCAGGCGAAAAGTTTTCTTCGCTCGCCGGTGGGTAAACAGACGCTTTAGAGGTGTGAAAAAACGTGAAAATCATATATGTGTGATAAAAAAGTTTTAAACATCGAATCCATAAACCATCAACCTAATCCATGAATCTAAAAGCCATGAACTTCTATCCCATAAATCCTAAGCATATAAACCCTAATCCTATAAACCATAAACATATAAACTCTAAACCCATACATTCTGAACCCATAAATCCTAAACGTTATACCCATAAATCCTAAACGTTATACTCATAAATCCTAAACGTTACACCCATTAACCCTACATATAAAAACCCTAAACCCACAAATCATAAATCCATAAATCCTCAACCCATAAACCCGAATTCATAAACCTTATACCTATAGACGTTAAATCCATAAATCTAAAGAGAAGGCTGAAGAGCATGCTAAATGAAATTCAAGATTCCATACTTTATATTTTAATTTTACAAATTCCTATTGATACAGGATATGAATTATCTCATACATACGAGGAACCACCAATCTCTAATAGTAACTAATCAAGTCTACCTGCACATTTTAAATGCTAATAGAGTTAATGAATACTCTTAACTAATAACTTGCGGCAGAGCAAGCAATATACCATTTTGTATTATAACCAAACAAAGAGATCTAACGTCCATCAAAAAAATTAAATAAATATTTCGTTATATTTTGATATAATCTTCAAATTTACCGAAAAAAAATAGGTAATATATAATCCAGATAATTAATCTTCATCTAAAAATATATCAATGTATGTATAATTTTAAGGTAGTTAGGTTCCCAAGAAATCGAAAAACTTTTTATTACATATTTGTTATGTTTATAGTTTCATAAACATTTTGGAACCTGCTTGAGGTCAAAACTCTTTGTTATATGAAAGTTGTAGATAGTTGAGTGAAACAATTTACGTTGGACAACATACCAACTTAAACCTGTAAACGCGTTTTTCTCGAAACTTACTTTTCTAACTTCAAAAAGTTCCTTGCGCAAGTCATGACCATGGATATTTTTTAAGTTTCTAGAAAGTATCAGTTAAAGTATTGTCAAAAGAAATTAATATTTTGCTTTAAGGTATTTTGACGTTAAATGTTTCTTGCGTCAATTGTAAGTGTTGATACATGTAGTTTTCTTATATTTTTTTAAGTTAAAAAAGTTTTATTTATTTCAGACCATTAATTGAGTTTAAACAACTTCAAGAAAATTAAATTTCGTTCATTTTAAGTTGAAAAATATTATAGAATTTTTTAAATTGTATTTGTCAAATTCGTATGCACGAGGAACTTTTAATAAAACCCTGGTTTTTATTACAAAAATATGTATTTTATTTAATAACTAGTATAAAAATTTTAGTGAAACATTCTCAAAATTTGTTTACAACCTTCTTTAATCATGACAAAAGAAGTTACCGAAGTTTTAATATTATTGGACGAAAGGGAGAGATTTTTTAAAAACCAATGGAGTTCCCCCTTAAGAAAACCTAATTGCTTTACGGGGGTAGAATACTTATAGCACTTTTTTGAAGATTTCATCTGTAAAAATAATAGGAAAATAATTAGAATATAAGTATGAGTAGATCCTTAAAGTTGAATAAATTTCTGACAAAAATCATCCATGATGAGACCCCCCCCCCTCTCTTACAGGAGGAGATATGAGTATATGAACATTTTTTGCTTGCCCGTAACCTACAGACCCAACCGATGCATGGATTTTAGTAATGCTGGTCTTAAATTCTTCCTCTTATATATCCTTTTAGACTGGAGCTAGTTAGAGAAATTAATTTTAATTTATTTAAGTTTTTCAAAGACCTGAAAGCCAAACAAATTATTATTATTATTAAAATTGTCATTTTTCTCATTTATTCGTTGAATAAAACGAAAGTGCAATGTCGGTATGTGGCAACCCCTTAGCCTGTAAAATTCTTTTTATGGCTTTATTCATAACTAAAACTTTATTTTTAAGTTATTTATAGATTGTAAATTAAAAATAAATTACAAAACAAATTCGGGTTTTTCATGATTTACAGGTATACTAAAAAAATTTTAAAAAAATTAAAGAAAAAAAATTTTTTTTGGAGAAGATAAATAATTTATGATATATTAACTATTTTTTACGGTAAATTTGAACATTTTATTAACATGTAAGGAAAAAAAAAATTTTTAATTTTTGTTATGGTTGTCCGGTCTTTTCGTTTGGCTATAATATAATAATACAACCTTGAATATTTCTTCCTCCGCCGCAAAGTTTTGAGAGTCAAACTGACCAGATTAGAGGTTTCAAAATACATATAATTAAAGATATGAGTGTGGGAATTTTAAAAACAACATTATTTACCAAAGTTATAGCCTATATAAGCCATGTTTTATGATTAAATTAAAAAAAAATTAATAATTAAGGCTTAAATAGGCTACTGCCATTAATGTTATTTCGTCAATACCTTTTATATCGTAATTATATGTATTTTGAACACTATAAAACCTCAAAAACTCAAATCCGATCAATCTGGTTCCCAAAACCTTACGGTAGAGCAAGAAAAATACAACATTATATTATAGTCAAACCAAGAGACCTGTTGACCATAAAGAAAAATATAAAAAAAAATTTCATTATGTTTTGATAAAATGTTTAAATTTACCGTAAAAAATAGTTAATATATGACGAATAATTTATCCTCACCTAAAAACATATAACCAATTTATTTGTATTTTTAAGGTGTTTAGGATTAGGATTCCCTAAGCAGAGACAAGATACGTAGCTATAAACTCTAAAACAAAAAATATTTTTATTAGTTCATAAAAACTTTTCTTTGAAAAGAATCATTCTGAAACTTTTTTTATCTATAAATACTTGATAATATATTTATGTTTACCGATGTGAAACCTAAAATTCTCGATACTACGTGTCAAAATGTATTGTCATAATTAATCACTTAATTATTTATTAATTAGTGGGACTTCGCGGCGTGCACGATTCTAGGTGACAAAATGAGCGAATTATTTTTTCAACAATTATACAAACTCCTTTTGAAATGTAGTAAAACTTACGTTAAGTAGGATTTGGTTAAGATTTTTATTATTATTTTTAGAAAAAAATTCCACTTTTTCAAAATTATTAATAAAATTTTTTTTTAATATGTTTGATTTCTCAAAAATGATAATAAAAAAATTTAATTTAGAAGAGCTTCACTTAAGTTTTTAGTACATACAGTCAAAAGAAGTTGAATAACCGCCAAAAAGAAATTTCGCTTATCATGTCACCTAGAATCGTGCACGCCACAATATCCCTCCAATAAATACAATATTGATAGTAATAGTAGACTATGACGCGTAAGATCAAGAATGTGAGATCTTACATAAGTAAACAGAAACGTATTATCAAATATTTACAGTTATAAAAGTTTTGGAATGATTGCTTATAAAGAAAATTTTTTATGATCTGATAAATATATTGTTTTATATTAGGGATTAAAGCTCGGTTTAAAGGTATTTTGTCCTTTTAAGGATTTTAAATTTAATGGTCTAAGGGTGATTTAAACAACTTAGAGTTTATGATTATCAGATTTATGGGTTTCAAAGTTAAAGCTTTATGATTTTAGAGTTGATGCGATTAGGCTATGTAATGATTTAGAATTTATAGATTTAGATTTCAAGGGTTTGAGATTTAATGATTTATCGTATAAAAAATTCAAAGGGAAAGGAAAAAAATAAAGTTTATAATTTTTAAATCTCGCATTGCTACGTATGTTTCTGCGGGCGCTTATCATATTCTATTGCTTGTCGGCTTGAAGAACATTAGGAAAATAGAACAAATTTCTTTTTATGTAAAAGCTTAAAAATCACCTTTTTTCTTTTCTCCGTGAGCCCTCGTCGTTGAACCATTTATGGTCGTGAAGGTATGGTTCAAGGAACTATGATTTGTAGATCTATGGTTTAGTGATATAGACTTTATGGATTATGATTTTAAGGGATTGAGATTAAGCGTGTATAGTTCTATAGCTTAGAGTTTATGGATTAAGATTCTAAGGTTTTAAAATATGAGGGTTTTCATTTTATTAATTTAATGGTTTGAGTTTCATGGATTTTTGAGTTTAGATTTTACGAGTTCGAGTTTTACGGATATAGGGTTTACGGGTTTATGGTTTACGGATTAACGGTTTATGGTTTACGGATTAACGGTTTATGGTTTACGGATTAACGGTTTATGGTTTACGGATTAACGGTTCATGGTTTACGGATTAAGGTATTATGGTTTAGGGATTAAGGGTTTATCGTTTACGGATTAAGGGTTTATGGTTTACGGATTAAGGGTTTATGGTTTACGGAGTAAGGGTTTATAGGTTTAGATTTTATGAGTTTAAGTTTTATGGGTTTGAGGTTTATGGGTTAGACTATTATGGTTTTAGGGTATATAGATTTATGTCTGAGGATTTACGGGTATAAGGTTAATGGATTATAGGATAATGAGTAAACGGGTATACAGATTACGGACAAGGTTTGGGGGTTGAGAGTTTATGAATGTAGGCTTATGGGTTTGGATTCTATGGATTATAGCTTCAATGGTTTAGGATACATGTATGGGTTGAGACTTTATGAGTTTGTAAGTTCAGGGTTTATGGTTTTAGATGATAAGGTACATGGGTTTAGATTTTAAGGGTTGGAAATTTTCGGCTTACAGATTTAATGATTAATGTTTTATTATATGGATCCACGCTCTAAACCTAAAAGAGTATGATTTTATTCTTTAGAGAATTTGACAATGACTTAAAAAGATTAAATTGTACAATTTATTCTTTTGTAAAAAATAAAGTTCAGTTTTTATTCTTTTAAAAGAGTAAATGATGAATTTTATTGTTTACAAAAAAATAAAGACAAGAAATTATTCTTTATAGAAGAATAAAATACCACTCGGCTATTTTAAAAGAATAAATAACGGATTTTATTCTATACGAAAATAATAAACAGAAGATATTATTCTTTATTTAAGATATATAAATATACGAGTATATATATAAGAACACCTATTTTGTAGTTCTACTGGTGTACTAACCATCAAATCCTTAGAGATTACTTTTAACCTAAAAAAAATTATGACACTTGCTGATCATCTCAGTCGGAGTAATTCCACCAAAAAGTCGTATCTAAAAAACTATAAGAGCTAGACACTTAAAATTTAGTGTCATCGTTTATTAGGCCTAAAGAAGAAGAAAAAAATACTTCCAAAGTCTAAGATACTCTTTTTTCCATTTTGTAAAAAAAAATCGTATTCACAAAATAACACATAGGTATCTATACGTGAAACACTTAAATCTGCTGTAAAACTTTCAGCAGAGTGATTGTTTGATTAAATCATGTAATATTGTACTTCAAACATATAAAATAAGCCTTACTTACTTAACAGTTCTAATGAAAACTGTAGAAACTTGTTCAACCAAAAAAAAAATTATGACAGTTGTTGATCACCTCAGTCAAAGTAATTCCACAAAAATTCATATCTGAAAAACTAAAGGACCTTGACACTCCAAATTTTGTGTTATAGTTTATTAGGCTCAGAGAAGAAGTAGAAAAATATTTCCAAGGCCTTAGATAATCTTATTTCAATTTTATCAAAGAAAGTCTTATACACAAAATAGCATATATCGACGCTCCGTACGAAGACTAGCACAACTCAGAATTCTCAAAAAACAACAGTTTTAATCAAAATTCTTCTACGAAACTAGGAGTTTTCAGGTTCTCAGACAAAAACTACCACCTTTTCAAAGGTTCTGAGAAAACATTAGTATTTATTAGAGGATCTAAAAAGTGCTAGTTTTATAAGAGGTCTTAGAAAAGAACTACCTGTTTTTGAGAATTCTGAGCTGTGCTAGTCTTCGTACGGAGCGTCGATATGTATATACATATAGATGTATACCTATATTTATGTCAAATGATTCAATCACCTCTAAACTTAAAAGGGAGTGATTAATCAATTGAAACATTTAATTTTTCACTTTAATCAACTAAAATAAGCCATATTAACTCAATAGTTTTAATGAAGACTGTAGAAATTTATTTAACCCAAGAAATAATTGTTAAAATTGAGGTAACGGAAACTTAAAATTTTCTTTAAAGTAGCGTTTCTCTTGAACCAACAGAGTTTGAGGCTTCAAATTTTATATGTAAGTTAGCTCTAGCGAGTAAGAAAGAATACATGTAATTTCAAAATCCAAGGGTCGGTAGAACTAGAGTTAACATAAAATGACTTTTTCTTAAAGTATATGGTTTAAAGACTTTAAATTTTGTATGTAAGTTAGTTTCACCTGAACATACAATAAAAACAAAGTAAAAAATTGAATGTTTCAATTGATTAATCACTTCCTTTTAAGTTTAGAGGTGATTGAACCATTTGACATATATATAGGTGTACAGGTTAGATACGATTTTTTGGTGGAATTACTCCGACTGAGGTGATCAGCGAGTGTCATAATTTTTTTAGGTTAAAAGTAATCCCTAAGGATTTGATGGTTAGTACAACAGTAGAACTACAAAATATGTATTTATATATATATATATATATATATATATATATATATATATATATATATATATCTTAAATAAATAATAATATTTTCTGTTTATTATTTTCGTATAGAATAAAATCCGTTATTTATTCTTTTAAAATAGCAGAGTGGTATTTTATTCTTCTATAAAGAATAATTTCTTGTCTTTATTTTTTGTAAACAATAAAATTCATCATTTACTCTTTTAAAAGAATAAAAACTGAACTTTATTTTTTACAAAAGAATAAATTGTACAATTTAGTCTTTTAAAGTCATTGTCAAATTCTCTAAAGAATAAAATCACACTATTATACTTTTGTGAAAGAATAAAATGCTCCTTTTATTATTCTTAACGTCAATTTTTATTCTTTAGGTGCAGGGTTTTTAATTTTGCGAGTCTAGGATTTATAGATTTAGATTTTAGGGTTTCGAATTAATGGTTATGGTGTTATGCGTTTCGGATTTAGAGTATATAGTTTAAGAGTTTAAGGGTGTTCGTTTGTATATAACATTTGAGAATTTAAAAAAATGAAACTACATTACTATGATTTTGTGTCCGAATAATAATAATAACACAACTAGAAAAGATAATGGCGTGATTCGCGCGCCGAGGTTATCTTCCCAATCATTAAATTTTCTTTGTAAATCAAAATATAGATATAAGAAATTGAAAATTCGATACATCTTTCCAGATTCGATATCTCGCGCTAGATTTTAATACAAGGAATAACAAAATAATATTTTGGGGATTTTAAATAATAGGCGGAGCGGTCGACTTGGCGTAGAGGCGTCTGATATCGTAGTCCGACCCTACATTTTCCTAAATGTACTATTTTATTACTGTTATTATTATTAAACATTCAACCAAAGAAAACTACAAAAATAACAGTTGTTAGTACTTAACGTCACTTTGTTAAAAACTTATAATTATATTTTTTCTATTTATATTACTAGTTAAAGGGATAAAAGAGTATATTTTTCTATAGTTTTGATTTTCATATAGGAAATTAAAAGTTACAACCTAAATAAAGCTATAAGTAGCGGTTCTGCACAACTGTCTCCTAATAATTAAATTATCATTTTCAGAAACAAAATACTTTCTTGTACTATACCTTTTGCTTCACATCATTACACCCAAGCGATCTGGATAAAGGAAAAAGGGAAAACAAAAGGAGGATGCACCTCCAAAGCTTTCTATAGAAGAAATGAAAGAATCTTGCATATTGCATGTGCAGGATAATTTTCTTTTGTTTCATAAATGTTTAGAATATGCTAGTAAATGTTTAAAAGTTTATCAGTATAATGGAAAGTATCTGCGTTGTGCTTTAACAAATTATAATTTATATAGACTACCAATGATGTGGATCCGAAACTGGTAGATGTGAAAACCCAACTTCAGAATGATCGAAAAACGTTTCAACCATTACTTCTCGCAGTTGACTCTTTAGATAATATAATAGTATATTATGCACCTAGGGAATAAGATAAGCCGGTAAATACCGCCGAATAGAAAAAATAGTGCTACATATTAACTTCCAAATCACGCTCTAGTCCCCGCTGCCATGCGCTGTTCGTACCCGAGCCGAAGGCGAGAGTGGGGATAGGGAATTAATGTAGCACTTTTTTCCCGGCACGGCGGGGAAAAAGTACGCACTTTTTAACGGAGTGTGTTAAAAACATTTATTATGTTGTAGTCAATGATCAAATGTACGCTATCAATAAAGTTTTAGAGGGAGTACATTTAGCTTTGCAAATATTTTTTAGCTTAGACTGTACATATCCTAAAAATACTCGAACAATTTGGACTTGCCTTCAAAACATACTACTAGGAATTTATGTACCAACCGACGTTGTAAATATTTGATCGAAAATACTTTTATTATACCCCCAAGGCTAGGCTCGTTCGCGCAGCTAGAATAACTGAGTTTTGAATTTTTGCGCCGTCATGCGAAATTACGAACAGTGTAGTTCGCGCGCCGCCGCTAGGTGGCATCGTCCAAACCGTGGTAGAAGTAGTCATGGTAAATCCATATATGACCGACCGTCGCAGCACTCGTGACCCCGTGAAATGTCACTTGAGTAACTTGTCTCGCAACGCCTAGAAACGATTATAGGGCTAACATCTAAAGTTTGGGAATAAATCACGGGTTTAATTAAACTTCTTGTTTGATTACTTTGCTCTCCCTCTCCTCTCCATATATATCTATTATTTGTTTAGCTTGTCTCATCGGCGGCAACTGTCTCTGGGCTGCTTCTCTGGATCAGCTCTAGGTTCGTAAAGAGCTAGGACGAGGGGTCAGAGTTACCGTGTACGACTCAAGTTCTTGTAGAGCACGGCGAGTGCTCTCCTTTTTCCACGCTCGGTGGTTCTCGGCAAAATTCAACCGAAACGTGTTTGCACTTTGGATTTTCCTTTTGCATATGATTTGAGGCCCTTTCAGGACCACATTTCAATAGAAACTAAAATAGAGGAATGAGCACTTTTTTTAATTCAATTTTGAAAATTTTTTATAGGTAGTCAATGACGAAAATTTTTTTCATGGGTAATCTAGAAAATTTATTTTTATTATAGTGTTTGACAATTGAATTATACATTAATTACATATTTACAGTACACTTTCTCGCGTATATGTACAGAAGTGTATGTTACATTATAAATATAAATTTAAAATAATGATTTTTTTCTGTTGAAAATATTATCGTGGTAAAAGTTAATATAAATCATATACTTTCAAAGTATTTAAAAAAATTAATTGTAACTGAATACTACTGGGCACCAATACATTCTATAAGTACCTTGTAAGGATGAAAATGTGTATAGCCAATACACCTTCAGTCAAGATCAAAACTATTTGTAAACAAAGCGTATATATGTGTCGCGTATATTCGTGAGTGTGTTGTCGAGCATGTGTTTGTACATCTGAAAATTCCAACGATGTTAGTGTACAATAATTTAGTCAGTCCTTTTGTAGCAGTCTATTTAACACCATTCCGCCGATTATTATAAAAAATCACGCGCGTACTCATGAGGAAAATCGCTCTGTTATTTGCTTACTTTGTTGGGATAAAAGTAAACGGATTATTGACATAACATCAGCTTTGAGAGATAAAATATGTAAACTGTTTAAAAGTTATGACGAAAAAAATGAGTGCCTTCCAAAAGTAGTGTGTGCATCTTGCAAGTCCAATTTATACCGTAAAAATCTCGACGAAAAAAAGATCTCGCCAATAGATTTTTCGCAATATAGGTTGAAGAAACATATAAGATCAAATGCAAGTGCAAAGTGTAATTGTTTTTTTTTTGTGAACGAGCAAGAAAGAATGGCAAGGACAAAGTTATTCCCAATAATGTTTTTGGAACTCAACGTAAGTCTCAGCTGAATGAAGAGAAAAAAAGAAAACCTCCAGTTATGAAATGCTGCTCAAAATGTTTTTCTAAAATACATGCAGGTAAAAATCATATTTGTAGAAAAGCTACTGTAGTACGCAAAATTTCAAGCTGTGTTACTTCACTAGATTTGAAATCTAAAGAACAGATAGCTTCCAATTTGTTAAAAAAGGTTCTTGCGATCCAACCGTAACCTGGGTTGTTTGAAATATGTGGATGTATTTGAAAAGTTCAAAACCGTTGTTGACTCTTGCTTTACTGTTTCTTTAAATCCGAAATTTGTTGAATATATAGATGCGTTCAAAGATGCGTATCTATCTTTAGGTATATCTGTAACACCGAAAATCCACGCATTTTTTTTTCATGTAAAAGAATTTTGTGTTGAACATAATCTCGGTCTCGGCTTTTATAGTGAGCAAGCTATGGAAGCAGTGCATTATGATTTCTCCAAAACATGGGCTAAGTATAAAGTATCAAAAAAACATCCAGATTATGCAAATAAATTATTAAGAGCAGTCTGCGAATATAATTCACAACACATTTGAAATGTTCTTATACTTATTAATCTTATTATGCTTTCATTGCAGCATAAATTGTGATTATTTCTGTATATATTTGCGAGAAAGTGTACTGTACATATGTAATTAATGTATAATTCAATTGTTAAACACTATAATAAAAATAAATTTTCTAGATTACCCATGAAAAAAAAATTTCGTCATTGACTACCTATAAAATTTTTTCAAAATTAAATTAAAAAAAAGTGTTTATTCCTCGATTTTAGTTTCTATTGAAATGTAGTCCTGAAAGGGCCTCAAATCATATGCAAAAGGAAAATCCAAAGTGCAAACACGTTTCGGTTGAATTTTGCCGAAGACCACCGTGCACATTAAGGGTCGACGAGCCAACCAGACAACACCTTGAATCCTCTCTTTCTATCTTCTCCATCAACCTGGCGTACATCAATTTTAGGTCAGATAAACAGCTTAGCAGATCCATAAAAGTTCAACTATGGAAGTTATAAATTGTATGAACAGTCAATATTCATTTGCAAATGGTATCTTATTATTTAATCATATAAAAGAGATGCACAGTTTATCAGGAAATATTAAATGCTTCTTTGACTATTGCAGTAGGGTTTATTCTTTATTTAATTGTTTTGCTAAACAAGTTCGAGCAAAACATAATTTACATACTGAGTGTAAAGTTCCAGACACTTTGCTGAATAACGAATATATTTCATTTGATGAAAAAGACAAAAGCCATTTAAAAATCCATATCCGATAATGATTGTGATGATAGTGATAGTGAATCTGATGAATCTTTAATTGATGAATTAGATTTGGTAGATACAAATACAAGTGTTTTAGAAAGGATATATACAGGTGTTCCGTATGAAAAAGCCCTGCATGAAATAAGTTTACTTTACACTGCTGGTTTATATATTTTCAAAACCATTTCAAGAAAATATGGCAATGAAATCATAAAATAACCAACTTGTTAATAAAAATATCTAAAATTCAAAGATACTAACATAGAAGTAAATCAGTTAAATGAACTTATTCACAAATTTTCTAATTGTTTAACGATTGTAAATACAGAGCAAGAGCGATTTACGCAGTATAAAAATAGATCCACTTTTATTTGTCCTGAAAATTATAACATTGGTAAAAGAAAAGAATACAAAAAAGTAAATTCTGTTCATACGTTAGTTCATGTACCAGTTAATGCACAGTTTGTTCCTTTACGAAGGGTTTTGAAACTTTTTTTTAGTTCCCAGGAATATTTGATGAAACAATGCTATATATTGAGGAATTAAAATCTGAAAATAAAATTATTAGTAATTTTATTCAAGGAAATTATTGGAAAAATAGGTCTCTAACTTTTATCGGTAAAAATGTTTTCCCGGTAATTTTTTATTTTGATGATTACGAACATAATAACCCTTTAGGTGGACACAAAGGTTTAGCAAAGAACGGAGCTACTCGTATTTATATTAATATTCCTGTATTACCAGCAAAATATCAAGCTAAACTGGAGAACATGTTTTTATTTATACTTTTTAATACATTAGATAGACAAGTATTCAAAAAGCCAATTATATTATCAGGAGCTATAGAACTAATTTTTTTTAATTAATTTGATGTCGAAATAAAATTAGGTTTAGAGAGACATAAAATATACTTTGAACTTACGCTATTAGTAGGTTATAATCTAGGCGTCCACTCCATGTTAGTTCTGACAGAGAATTTTAAAGCTAAAATTTTTTGTCAGCACTGTTTAATTACTTAACAAGAAAAAAAATACAGTATGTATGGAGGCACAGTGCACCCTCCGGCGTAATTTATAGAGAGAGAGAGAGAGAGAGAGAGAGAGAGGGAGAGAGAGAGGGAGATAGAGAGAGAGAGAGAGAGACAGACAGGGCGGGAGAGAGAGAGAGAGAGAGAGAGAGAGAGGGAGACAGACAGGGTGGGAGAGAGAGAGAGAGATTTTATTATTTATAACATATAACTGTATATCGCATGATAGTTCTTAATAGATTTACTGTGTTCACCAGCATAGTATATTAAAAAAGCAGAGAACGTTACTCGTAATTGTATCTACTTTTTTCTGTTATTTATATTTATACTTACATTTATGTATACATTATATAATAAGATAATAATAAAAAAAGTAATTCTGCTATCCAGGAAAGTCTGGAAAAGTCAAGTGCAGCAACAAATTATAATATATGAAATAAGCTAGAAATATGTATTTATCATATTATAAGCTAAAGGTTAGTTATCGTGTAAATAAAGAGACTTGAAAGTATTCTAGTATTTTAAAATACTTGTACTTGTACATACCAGTGTAATTTTAAATTAGCAGGCAATACTATGGTTATTTATCGCATATATGATATGTATAATTACGTATAAGTAAATGTAACGTGTTGGAATAGCTTCTCGTATTCGCGCCATGTACTGACGTGCAATGAGCATTCTACAGCGGCGGAATTTCGAGACGACGAGAGTGATCTCCACTGCCGTAGACTTCAAGCTTGTACTGGCGCTTCGCTACTGCTTCCTACTTACACATTTTTTTACAAATTACAAGTGATTTAGGTATTTTTATCAAATTGAATATAAGTAATAGTAAGTAACAATTAAAAAAATTTATAAGGAGTTTTTATAAATATTGCTTCTTGATAATTATTTATATTTGATCTAGTTTTCATATTCTTCGGACTGCTGATAAGAAAATGCTCCTGAAAAAGAAAAACTGAGTAGAGTTAAAGTGAGATAGAGATATCGTATTATTTATAACAGCTTATTTCATACTTTATAATTATAGTTGCTGCGCTTGACTTCCCCACGTTTCACTGAATAGCATAGTTACTTTCTTATTGTTATCTTATTATATAACTAATATACAAATAAATGTAAATATAAATATAAATAACAGAAAAAATGAAGATGCTCTTACGGGGAACGTTTTCGGCTTTTTTAATATATTATGCTGGTGCACACAGCAAATTTATTAAAAACTATCATGCGATAGATATATATATATATTATATTATTATATTAAAATTATTATATTATATTAAAAAAGCCGAAAACGTTCCCTGTAAGAGCATCTTCATTTTTTCTGTTATTTATATTTATATTTACATTTATTTGTATATTAGTTATATAATAAGATAACAATAAGAAAGTAACTATGCTATTCAGTGAAACGTGGGGAAGTCAAGCGCAGCAACTATAATTATAAAGTATGAAATAAGCTAGAAAAGTATTTATTATATTATAAGCTATGACAATAATTTTAGCTATATAAGCTAATATTATTGCGCCGCACATGCAGGCCTCAACATTATGTTTATTCGATTCTTTAAATAAAATACGATACAGGAATCTTGGATAAAAATATGAACACTTGAGGTTTATTCAATATATAAAAGTTGGTTGACACACGTGGAACGAGAAGATTGACGGTAAGATAAAAATGTGGAAGCTACTACAAAAATTCGCAAGTCGGAACAAGTTAGTACATACGTTTCCGCAATGGAGTAGGCAAAAGCACGAGGTGTCTACAGTTGTTACGAGTCTACTACATAAAGTGAGTGAGGCTCTCGCTTTGTACCAGCAGCGCTGCACACGGATTTCGCTACTGCCGACCGATCCCGGTTGAGGTCGCAGCGCATGCGCCTGGTGAGGAGGAAAGGGGAGGAAAGAGGAGTGTCTGCTCGCGGTGACGTCACGCTATATGGCATGCAGTCGACGACTTGCAGACGGTGTTTTCGGGGCCAGGACGAGGAGGTACGATGAAGGATCTAGCAGAAGGTGTACCTAGGCAACTGGGCCGACGAAAGTGCACGACGACGAGAGCGGGAAGTCCCAGGATTGCGTACTTGCAGCAGAAGCGCTGGGACGCGGTTAACCTAGAAGAGGTTATATTTAATCAGCAGCTTGCTACGCTGCTCTCTTCAACTGCCACTGGTATCACATGAGATCAGTGTTATATATACCACTGTAGTCCACTCTCCTTAATGCTATGAGTGCTTTGGTGACTGCTGCTGCTGCTGTTATGGAGGAGCGGGACATGAGCTGGGCTACGATGCTGCGTCTGGGAGGCCACACTTCCTCTACAAACCCTCCAAACCAGGTAAGAGAGTTCCAGTTTGTTGTCCGTATCTGCTGTAGGCTAACTCCGCTTTATATTTTCTAGGGTGTATACTGCAGGCCTCCGGAGTATCCAGAGAAGCAGCCGCTATGCCCAAGGTGGACCCATTCATGACATAACGATGTAGGTATAGTTCTAATACCATTTTGCTTACATTCTAGGATATTAGTATCCTCTGTGTGTGCTTTTAGGTTGGTTCGAGAAGAAGGGAGCAAGGAGAGAACACACCAGGACCGCTCAGCGCATTCCAGCCAAGACCAGCCAACTCCAGCCTATGCGAGGATCTATGGGATGGCAGCTGTGCGTTTTCTTGAGCTGCTTCAGGGTATTGAGGATCTCGCTTGCTCTGTTTCGTCGAGGGGAAATCGTAACTAGTGTGTGTGTGTGTATATAGTGAGTGTAGTGAAAGAGTATTGTGCGATTAGGTTTTTTTTTACATATGTTTCGTCGAACATCGGATCTGCACTGAGCAGCTCGTTCGACCGACTGTTAAATTGTGTAACGCACACAAAATGTGGTGTTGCAAACTCACCCCTACTAAACCGAAGCGCGGCTACGCGATTCGCGGTTTACTTGGGAAGTTCTCATCCAGTGCGCAACTAACTAACTTATATGCTACCCTAGTCTATTCAAATCGCTTTGTGTTTATAGCTCTCTAGTTACATATATACTTATCCTACGCATGTGTACAGTTTTACTTAAATACTTCATTCAATTGTCATTTCTTCTTGTTCTTTTGGTGAACTATGAATATTGATTAACTATGAACATTTATTTGGAGCTACAATGAATCTATAAGTACTGATGACTACTTACATGTAGCTGGCACTTGGTTACATGCTGGTTTTACTACAAGTGATTTTACCAATGAGTGGATGCTAGGTGAGTTAGCGTAACCAACCCACGCCCAAGTATACGATTTAAATACTTTAGCGAGGTAGTTGAAATCTGTCTTTGCCATCATACGTATCAGTCTTTTTCTTTTTTAGATAACTTAGTTATACTACTTTTATACGACTCTATTTTATGTATGCACAATTTCTCGCGTTTATAAATTGTTATCGGTCTACGGAAGTCGCATGGGGTTGTCGTAATGAATCTGTAACCCTATGGCTTCTAATATCTAGAAGTAGAAGAAAAAAACTAGCGAATAGAGTATGGCTTGCGGTAGGAGGGGGGAATAACATTTACAATACGGGAGATTACGGAATACTGTTATGAGTTTTCGGTATTCAAGGTGGGATCTTACGGCATTCGGTAGTAATGGACAGGGATTTCCATTAGGGAGTATTCGGTATTGACGATAGGAGGGACTGGACGGATTTCGATAGAAATTTTACGGTATTGTCGGGAGGCGGTGGGGGGTACGGCATTGGCGATAGGGGAATGGTGTATCTACAGTAGGAGATTCGGTATCGGTAGGTGGGAAGTAGAAAAGGAGTGTTTACTTATTATTGGGGTTGCGAGAAGTAGACCTTAGCACCCGGTATTACTACAAGCACTGGATGAGTAGCAGAGCCGTAAACCCCCATGCTATGATCGCTGGGGTTGGTACGGGCGCCGGCGCGGGGGTAAAGTCGAGGTTGGATCTGTGATTGCTCTCAATACAGTCTGAGTGGAAGGAGTAGCCGACGGCGTGCGTGGTTGATCAGATTGCCTCCGATAGTCCGACGATGGTAGTCCTGTGCATCGCGGGCACGTGTGCACGTCGACATTTGGTTGTCCACATCGGAAGCAGAACTTATAGTCTCTCCGACTTTTACAATCTATATATCGATGGCCTTCCTTCTTACAGTTCCAGCAGGACCCTTGCGAAGAGACAAAGGCTGTATCGTCAGATCGGTACGGAGCTTGAGGCTATAGTTTTAAGTCCATCAAGCTAGGGATGGTTTTCCCACCAACGAACGTGGTCGGCGTTAGTGGTATACGGCTGGGTTGCTCTTCCCTTACAAAATCAATCGGGCCCATCGCATGTATGGGGTGTACCACTCTCAATCATCACTTCCCTTTCCGACTTCGTCTGGGTCGTTGCCGTCTTGGTGAAGGTAATTAAGTCACCCCTTGTAATGTGCACTTGTCCCCCGTTCGGGTTGTTTACCACATTAATGGTGGGATGAGTTTTCGTTTTTTTGTATTTTGCAGGTCTACGGTAGGAGGGGTGGTTGAATGGTGATTGGACGGTAAGGGGGTGGTACTTTATTGGATGGGGGGGAATTGGTGGGTGTTCGACCAGGGCTGGTTCTTGGGTGGTCCTTTCCTGTCGTTCTGCGGCGTGAATCGCTGGGGTAGCCGCTACATATGGGGCCTTAAACTCCGTTAAGGTGTTTCACGGCTCGAAGGGGCATGCAGCACGACATTCCCGTTCCTTATACGACCCCTGCGGTATAGCACCCTTCGAACAATCCATTGGGTCAATCGGTTTCTTAGATCGATACATCCCCGAGAAGGGGTCGTATAGGAGCTCTGGTTCGTCCTCCATCTGTACCAGTATATTAGTCACCGCGGTCGGGTATACCACCCATCCTCCAGGAGCGAAACCGTGACCCGGCGGTCGAGGGGAGAACCGAGAGATAGAGTTTTCGTGGTCGGTCGTGGCCCCGCCGGGCAGGCGGCTCCGCGGGTGGCTAGCTCATCTTCCGATCCCCAGACAGTCAAGCACCACTGCTGGCTTGGCCAGCATTCCTGGTTGTGACACCTGTCTCATGGCTCGACGGTCGGCGGTGGAGATGGTAGCATGGACGCCTACCTTCTCCTCCGGTATTGTCCCCGGGCAGCCGATAACCTGGTGTGGCATCTTGTAACCGCAACTCTTTTCCATTCCTTGCATTATGGCCACTGGTACTGTTACCTGTTGAAGGAATAGGTTGTTTAGAGGGGACAGTGTAAGGTTTCAGGTCTAAAATATGCACTTCGGATTTTGTTAGACTATTTACGTCCTGCAGCTGATACACGACAGGCGTCGAGACTTTGTCGACTTTTATCGGACCCACGAACTTTGGAGCGAGTTTCGCAGCATAGTTGTCTGCTGCCGAAGACAACGTCTGGTTTCGATGGAGTACAAGGTTTCCCATGTTTAAAGTGATATTTCTGCGTTTCTTATTATAATACCGTGTTTGTCGGTCACTTGCCTTATCCAAGTGTTTGCGAACTAAGTTTTATATATCTGCAAGGTGTTTTACACTCTCTGCCCATGCTACCGAATTTAGAGGACTAGCAGTTTCAGGATTTTCGAGGAATTGCTTAAGTATTCTAGGTTGTCGTGGGTTCCTACCAAAGTTCAGGAATGCTGGAGTCAACAACGTTGACGCATGGACAGAACTATTTACGGCAAATGCGAATTCATTTAAATGGATGTCCCGGTTACGATGATCTTGTTTTACGAAGATAGAGATCATCTATTTAATTGTACGACAGGATTTACTTGAGCGTGATATGGGGCTATCGTCATTTGGAGAATACCCAGTTAATCCAACTTTGACGTCATAAGTTTGTTCGAGAATTCCGTTCCATGATCGGTTACAAGGTATATAGGACATCTCCAGCGAAAGACTATCAATTCTTCGAAAGCTTTTACGATGCGCTTAGCGTTAGCTTTCCTAAGAAGTATGATTTCGACGTATTTCGTTAATGGGTCTTGAAATACTAGGACATAACAACACTGCCCTTTACTAGTTGGCAATGGGCCCATTACGTCAGCTGCTTCGATTTCCCAAGATTCTTCTATTCTCCTTTCAGTCATAAGTCCCATTGGTGCCTGTAGTGGAACTTTATACATTTGGCAGTCAGGGCACTCTTTTATATAATGAATAACGTCTCTTTTCATTCTGGGCCAGAAATACGATTGGAGCAGTCGATGATAGGTTTTAATTACTCCCAAATGACCTGATTGGGGGGTGTTATGACATTGGAACATAGCTCTCCCTCTATCGAGTTCTGGAACTACGAGTTTCCAACTGTCTAAGTCGGCTAGATTGGGTCGATAAGGGAGTTGGGATGATGCTTGTATCGGCAACTATTTAAATTTTCCAATCTGGATATTTTTCTGGATTATTATATATCATTTTTATGCGATTGGTATACCAGTTATCCACGTCTAGCAGTCCCGTTGCTGCTAAGCAGCAAACCTCATTAAACGAACAAGATAGCCCATCAGGTACTTTATGGAGTGCTCCCTGACGATGTATGATTTCCATATTGTAACCTTGAAGAGCTGTGGCCCATCTGGCTAACCAGCCAGCTGGTTCTTCTAAATTTTGCAGTCAAGTGAGGCTACTGTTGTCGGTAATGAGAGTAAAATTTTCGCCTAGGAGATATCCTCGAAATTTATACACTGCCCATATTACAGTCATACATTCTTGTTCTGTCACTGTGCAGTTACGTTCCGCTTTTGTAAAGGTCCTACTGGCGTAGGCGATGGGGTGGTCTTCCCACTGTATTATTTGGATGAGCACTGCCCCTAAAGCGTAGCTGCTGCTATCTGTTTGTAGGCAGAACGGTAGGGTGGCATCTGGTCGGGCTAAGACTGGAGCTTCGGTTAGAAGTACCAATAGTTTTTCGAAGGCTTGTTGTTGATATTCTCCCTACGTCCAAGGGACACTTTTCTTCAAAAGTTCGGTACGGGAATTTTTATTTCAGCAAGGTTTTTAATAAAGCGACCATACCCTGCTACCATACCGAATCAACGAAGTTGCTTTAGGTTTCGAGGTGTAGCATAATTTAGAATAGGGGCAATCTTGTCCGGATCTGTTTGAAGTCCTTCCCTGCTGATAACATAACCCAGGTATTTAACTTCCGAACAACAGACCCCTGACTTTTCTCGGTTGATTTCTAAATTGACATCTCGGAGTTTTTTCAACACTTTTTCCAGCCAATATAGATGCTCTTTGAAAGTGCTTGTGACTATGATTATATCGTCCATGTATACGAAATCATGGGGTCGCATTTCTGGACCAAAGAGGGCGTTCATGACGGACTGAAAACTAGCGCCGGCGTTCGAGACGCAATACAGAAGTTTTGTTAAGTGAAATAATCTTTTTCCAGGTAATCCAAATGCTGTGTATTCTTTACTATTTGCTGCGAGGGGAATTTGGTGATACGCGTGACTTAAGTCTATTTTGAGAAGAATTTGGTGTTTCTTAGATTGTTTAGTAATATGTCCATATTGGGTAAGGGGTAAGCGTTTTTTCTTGTATCGTCATTTAGTGCTCGATAGTCGATACAAAATCTTATTTTACCGTCCGACTTCTGTACAACTACGGGACAACTACTCCAAGCGCTTTCTAAGGGTTCGATAATTCCTTCTGCTAGGAGGCGATCAACCTCAGCGTGGGCAGCGGCTAGAAGTTTTGGAGAGATTCTACGAATACGTTATTTTATCGGACTACAACCTTGTACACTTATTTCTTGAGGTTACATCTTAGCTATTGCAGGGGTGGCGTTCGGTGGTGGAATGGTGAGATCGAATACGAGTTTATCTACTTTGTTGTTCTTCTCTCGATAAGTCGGAGGTCTCTCCGATTGCTGCAGTTGCCATGATTGCTCCCGGATCCTCGTTTTTCGGATGAAATTTTCTCACTACTCCTTTGTCCGTATGCCAAGTTCGTGGTTCATGGTCTATCGTCATCTGCAGCAGTGACAATAGATCCATGCCCAGTATGATATCGTAGGTCATTGTTTTTGATACTCTGATGTCTGTGAGTGTTTCATTACCTTCGAGGAGGAATGTAATTTTTGTAGCACCTTCGAATTTATCTAAGTCGCCATTTGGAATCATCATGTATCCGGTCTGGGGTATTATTTCGGTCCCTATATGTTTCACCGCTTCTATCCCTATGAATGAGGCAACTGCTTCACTATCTATGAGTGCAGGGAAGACTTTTCGTGCTATTTCGACATTGAGGTACAGACGATTATCATTGCTTCCGGCTGGACCAATAGGCATCGGTATGTTCTGTCTATAACCTGAGTTGACTACGCCTGAAGCTTTCGATGTTGTTTTTGGGGTAAGCGTTTGGGCCTGCCCGAGTTTCGAGGTTAACCTGACCCTTTCTGTTTTCCTCTTTGATCGTATCGTTACGTCACGAATACCGCATTTATAGCAGATGTTTCCTGTCTTCTCGAGACAGTCTGCTGCCCAATGACCTGTGTCTTTATAAACCCAACATGGGTATGCCTTGCCAGTTGTTGGGTTTTCCTTATTTAATTTTAGGCGATCCGCGGAGCAATTGGACGAGCGAGCGCGTTTTGCGGAGCGTCGCGACGCGTGTTTAAGGAGCGGTATTGTTAAAGACCCGCCCTGATTGGCTAATGAGCGAGAACAAAGAAACCTCCCTCCTTAACCGACAGAATTTGTATCGTGACTTTATAATATGCCTCGAACGCAGACATTCCGCCCACCTCGTTTTCTCATAAAACGAAATAACAGTACAACAAATTTTCAATAAAGAAAAAAACAACGCGTAACAATTTGAATACGTGAATTTACTATTTTTAAAAAAAAATTAATTTTATTAGTCTTGAATATCGTTGTCCAACATCTTGATCAGCTTGCTGATGGGTCGCCGAAGAGTTGTCGTAGCAGTACGGAGTGAAGCCACCCTCACCAAACCGTCCTTGCCAGGAAACGTCTCTACTACCCGAGCCAAGGGCCAGCGTGCGGGAGAGGTAGTCTCGTCGCGGATCAGCAAAATGTCCCCAATCTGAAACGATGATTGAACGTTTTTCCACTTCGACCTTTTCTGTAGCTGCTGCAAGTAGTCGGCTGACCACCGATCTCAGAAACTTTGGGTCAGTTGCGCCATACGCCGCCAGCGCTGCATGGATAGTACCTTTTCCTCCGTGATTCTGGGATCTGCAATTAAAAGAGATGACTCCCGCACGATGAAATGAGCAGGGGTGAGTACAAACAGGTTGGACGTATCTTCAGCCAGCGGGGTGAGAGGCCGCGAGTTTAGACATGCTTCTACTTGGCATAGCAAAGTTGCGAACTCCTCAAACGTAAGGATAGTCTCACCTACTACCCTCTTCAAATAGTATTTCGTGGATTTAACCGCAGCTTCCCATATGCCTCCAAAATGAGGGGTTCCAGGAGGATTAAAGTGCCAGGATGTGGCTCCTTCCTTTAGCGCGGGACTCACCGACCGACTGAAGTCATAATTCTCAGAAAACATTCTGCGAAGCTCCGCATCCGCTCCTATAAAGATTGTGCCCTGATGACTTAACAGATACAAACAAGGACCCCTACGGGAGACAAATCTACGAAATGCTGCTATGAAACATTCGGAGTCATAGCTCGACACTGCTTCTAAATGTACAGCTTTAGTGGACAAATAAACAAATACTACTAGATAACCCTTATAAGACTTATAGCCCCTATGACGCGAAGTACGCAGCCAATATGGTCCTACGTAGTCAATTCCCGAGCGAGCAAATGGCCTTGACAGCAAATTACCCATTTGCTGCTGCGTCTGAGCGGCATCGTACCTCGACTCTTGGCTATCCAGAACAAGCGTCTGATGCACGCCAAGGTGAGTTGAATTCCACCGTGTAGAGATAAGTTATGATAATAAGAAATTATTAATTGAGTGAGACGACTATCAGCGTGCAAAATCACCGGATATTTCTCGTCTTCACTCAGGAATGAGTTTTTCAAGCGTTCGCCCACCCTGATCAACCCGTTCCGGTAGACTGGGTTTAGACTCTTTAAAAAATGCGATTTAGGCAATTCCTGACCCTTCTCGAGTACATCCATCTCGAGTCCAAAGTGCTGGAGCTGAGTTAAACCAATCCAAACCATCTTGGCTTGTCTAACCTCCTTCCCAGTAAATTCCAATGAAGTCGGCAAAGGAAATTTCCGTAAAACGGGAGACATCCTATCAAAGAACGACGTCCCTTTTATTCTTAAGCGAATGAATCGTAAAAGATATATGGAGATGCGTATTAACTTTACTCAACGAAGAATATTTTTCTATCAGAGGCCATATTTCATACTTAATGATCCTATCAGCTGCGGCTATCAGCACGACTGGTTCAAATCTAACTTCCTTTGGTTTTGGAGCTTCCAAATCATGTTTACATTCCAATTCATTCAGGTTTTCACGCAAGCGCTTAGACCACTTCCACCACAGTTCATTCTGTCACAAATCATCAGCGGTGGAACCGCGTGACGCGACATCCGCCGGGTTATCAGCCGAATTTATATGATGCCAATATGCATCCGTCAATCTCGTTGAAATCTCAGAACATCTTGGCTACAAATGTGGGCCATTTAGCTGGGATATCCCGAATCCAATATAACACGTCTTTGGAATCTGTCCATAAATAAACATTTAAATTATCAATTCCTAAATTATCAGCAAAAACTTGAGCTAATTTGGTAGCCAGAAGAGCGGCACACAACTCGAGCCTAGGAATGGAAAGCGTCTTAATAGGAGCTACCTTGGTTTTCACATCTAATAGAAAAACTCGAGCTTCTGAACCTATCACCCACAAGTACAAGACTCCTGCGTAGGCGATTTTTGACGCATCGGCAAATCCGTGCAATTCGTACGTACGCGCCGATGGTTGCAAACCTATCCACCGTGGAAATCGAATGTGAATTATTGAAGATAACGAACTGTAACAGTTTCTCCAATAAACAGTATGCTTTTCCGGTAACTTCTCGTCCCAATCCTTGGTTAACGCCCAAAGCGACTGCATAAAAGCTTTAAGCGATATTATTATAGGAGCTATCCAACCAAGCGGATCGAACATCTTCGCAATTTTTTACGTGACTACTTTCCTAGTTATTGGCCCTCTCAGCTCCTCCAAAGATACATTGAAGTAGAAACAATCTTCCTCAGGATTCCAAGCAATCCCTAGGGCTGGAAAACCTAGCCCTACTTTAAGATTGGCTTCTGCAGCCTTGAGGATGGGAGGTAACCAATCAACTAACGCCTTATCATTCGCGAGCCATTTCCTGAGATCAAAGCCCCCTGTGCAGCAAATTTATCACCTGCTCCTGTTTGGCCCGAGCCTTCTCTATCGTAGAATCACCTGACAATACGTCGTCCATGTATATCTCGTTTTCAAGGATTTCTCCAGCTAGGGGAATGCCTTTCCCTCATCCTGAGCTAACTGTCTCAAAGTTCGACTTGCTAGAAAGGACGAAGAACCACAACCAAACGTAACCGTAGTTAAAAAATACGTAACCAGCTCTGCAGTCACTGCTTCCTTCCAAGCTATGGCCTGCAGGTGCTAATCAGCCTCATGAACCTGAATCTGCAAGTACATCTTAGCTATATCTGCTGCAAAAACAAACGGATAACGTCTCCAGCGGGTAAGCAAAACGACCATATTCGGTAGCAAATTTGGACCTACGAGTAAAAACTCATTTAAAAAAAACACTATCCTTGGTTTTGGTGGAGGCATTGAAGACTGTCCTCAACCTGGTTGTCGTGCTGCTTTACTTAACTACGGCATGATGCGGCAGGAAGAAACATTTTTCTAAATTGAAATTCTCGCCAGTAACGCGCCTCATGTAACCCGCGGCCTCGATTCCCGCATTGACTCTATATAAGCCCTACGGAGCTCGGGATTCTTCACAAACCTATTCTCAAGATTATACATCATCCGCACGGCTAGCGTATACGAATCTCCCCATTTTATTGGGATATTAGATTTTTTAGGTAATCTTACCACATATCTTCCTTCACGAGTGCGACTCACGGAATTCAGGTACATCTCCTCACATAGTTTCTGTTCTTCAGTAAAGAACTTCTTCTGCAGCAATTCCTCAATTTCCCAAAACTTGCGCAGCTATGCGTTGAGATCGGTGCCTGTTGTCTGTATGTGAGCGGTAATCGTGGGACCTTGTCACTCGCCTGATGTCGTCGGGGCCTGTAACTATCCATCCCAACATTGTTTTCACTGCTATCGGTGAGTCAGCATCCTTGCCCTTGCGTAGTCCTTCTTCGATGATCTGAGCATGTACCCGACCACCTAGTAATAAGTCGATACGATCCGAGTATTCAAAACTATGATCTGCCAGCGTTAGTCCTTGTAGATGACCCCAGTTGTTTGAGCTACCTGCAAATGGATCATAGACAGTCACTCTGGGGATAACATAAGCGGTGACCCCGCAGCTAAACGTAGATTCAAAATGGGCTTTTGATGGTAAAGTTTACCAAACTTTTAAAAAGTACATTCCCATTATTACCTATACCTGACACCATGACTCTCACAGGCTTCTTTTTTAGCCTGAACCGCATACTCTCTCAATAAACTCAAATTCAGTGCCAAAGCTTCCTCTGCTTTATCGTAAATCTTGGTGGTGAAATAATTATCATCCCCTTCGAGTAAGATGAGCGACAACTGATTTTATTCTCCCTTGACAGGTTGAGATTCAAAAAAATCAACACCGACTTCACAACTAGCTAAGTAAACCTATTATTACATATGAAAATGCTCAGCGACGCACATCGAACAGTGACGATCAGCCTGGAAGAAAAATCCAAAGCTTTAGCTCCTCATCTTCATCAATACCCAGTGCTCTGAAATACTATTCACCGAGTAGTGCAGATGTGGGTGGCGGGCTCATTGCATCGACACCCACGGTTACTTCTGCAAAGACTAGTGTTAGTACGAGTACCATGATCAACGCTTCTAGCATATCGGACTCAATGCGTTATTGTACTCTACCGTCATCTATACTCGACCTGTTCGATAAACAGTTTGAGTTACTTACAAGAACAGGGAACGATCACTATTCTTCTGTAGTGAAAAAACTTGATGCTATCGGCAATGTTCCAGCATCAGCACCAGCAGCTGAAATGCTAGTCGATAAACTGACTGCTCAGGTTTTGTCGCTAGAAAAGAAAATAGATGTGCAGACTTTCCAGCTGGAGGGGTTGCATCAAGATCGGTTGCTGTTACAAAATCAACTGCTGAAAGAACCGCTTCAAACGCTGATGCATAAAATTGAGGTTATGGTTGCCAGCTCGAGTAGTACACGTAGTAATAACGCGGATATTAACACCATTCCTGACGCTAACGAGTCACACATTCTAGTCTCGCTTAGAGACATCGACGGGTCGATGTCAAGTAGTTGTAAAAATAATGATAATAATAATAATATGGTTAAGTCTGTACAGAGTTGGGTTAGTAATAATGATAGTATTAATAATACTTTGAATAACAAAGTAGACTTTGATAATGCGCGCTCTGCTCCATCAGGCAGCGTCCTGCCGGCGGACTCTGACAGGTTTCGCACACAGAGTCGTCGCCGTCGAACTCGGTGCCAAAGTTCTAAAAACGTAAATCTTACTGACCGGAACAGGTATTGTTCAACGTTAAACGGGATGAATAGTGGCGAACCATCGGCGGAAATAATTTTTACTAATATTTTTGAAGGTTCCGAATCGCAGCGTGAGGACGTAGTCCATGCCATCCTTACTACTGTTCTATCGTCCGAACCAACCCGCGAAAAAATACCAGCGTCGACGATCTCCGTGGGTTGTCTACTTTTATCGTAGCAGCTTGGTAACTGAGATTATGAGGGTCAAAAGTAGATTTGCAGTATTTAGCACTAAGGATGTTAACGTAACGCTTTTGAATCAGGACACGAGTAATAGCCTTATTAGAAGTAAAATTTTTATTAATGAACTTTTAAGTAAAGAATCTTTTACTCATATCAACACCTTAAAATCTATTGCTCGTGGTTTAAGCTTCAAATATACTTGGCATAGGGGCGGTCGTTTCCTGGTTAAGAAGCGAGACGGTGAAGCGGTGCATAAGATCACTTCGGCTGCAGATCTGCACGCATTATCTGCATCTTTTCGTAATGAGGCTAGCGATAGCGTTAACGCGGCGGTAATACAAAATACCTGTAATCTAGTCACTGTTACACCGGAAACGTCAAGAACGTCGAACTTAATTTCTGGCGATGGAATTTGACTACGCGGGGACGTAGCAAGAGAGGTGGAAGTTGGGGGACTAAGGGCGGGCTTCCTCAATGCAACATCGCTTAGTAAGCATATGAGTATGTTCCGTCAGTTCCTTGTGACTGCTCGTCCTTTCTAGCATATATTCGGCGTGGCTGAGACGCGTTTCGGGGATGGCGATGATATTGGCGTTCAGATCAACGGGTTTTCGTCAATTAGGCAGAACAGAAATAATAAAGGAGGAGGGGTGGTTCTTTACGTACGTAATTCTTATAAAGCAACGGTGCTGTGCTCCTCAAAAACTACGTTAGATAAAGGCAAATCAGGTATCCCTCAATATTTGATGTGTAAAATTCAGCAAGGCAACCATCCACCAATTTTCGTGGCCGTCATATATAGACTTCCAGGGATTTCATTCACTGACGATTCTGACCTAATACACAACCTGACGACTTATTCGGTAGGGAACGATCACCGGATTGTAATGGGAGATCTGTACGCGAACATGTTGTCGACATCTCAGGAAGCGTTGTTTGTTAGAGAGTTAATTTTTGAATTAAACCTTAAATTAGTTGTTCATGGCGCGACTCACCACGTCGGAGAATCTCACACATGATGGCGACCTTTCCGAGCAAACATAATATAATTGATGTCACAATCGACATCCAAACTTCGAAGTCCCCTGCTCTCAATAACTTTTCATATAGGGATTTTAAGTCTATTAGGCAGGAGGAACTTCTATCCCTCCTTACTGCTTGTGATTGGTCGCCCATCAGTTGCCCAGATAAGAATGTTGATAGTACGTTAGAACATCTTAGCCACAACATCTTGGCGATCATCGACGAACTTGCCCCTCTGAAACAGTTCACACTGAAGAAGAAATGTCTCCCTCCTTGGGTGGATGTCAAGCTGAAAGAAGTCTATAATCAGCGTGATGCTGTTCGACGGCGCTACAAACGGACTCAGGACAATAAGTTGTGGCAGGAGTTCCAGTCTCTCGCAGCTCAAGCAGAACAGCGCACAATTGAAATGCGAGAGGCTTTTATTCAGAGCAGAATTTTTGATGCTCTGGATAATAACAAAAATATCTGGAAAGAACTTCGGCACCTTGGACTGTTACCAAATGCTAAAGAAGAGCTGCATGGTTTCACTCCGGATGAATTAAACATCCTCTTTGCTGGGGTCTCTGTCTCTCAAACGGAGCATGACGAAAATCTAGATAACATCTTATCGACGGCCAGCGATGATGGCTTCACTTTTCGTGAAGTTACCTTCTCGGACGTTGTTCTGGCCGTTGCTCATTTCTCGTCACAGGCAAAGGGCGAAGACGGAATACCCCAAAATGTCATCGCAAAGTCTCTTCCGGTTTTGGGCCATCATTTGGCTAAGATTTTCAACTCCTCTCTGTCTAGTCGGGTTTTTCCCGGGACCTGGAAGAAGACTCATCTGGTGCCTCTAAAGAAGACGGGAATTCCATCTGCCGTCTCGAACTTCCGTCCAATAGCCCTGTTGAGTTTTGTCTCCAAGATCTTGGAAAAGATCGTCCACGAGCAGATTTCAGAGTTTATATCATCCAAGAAAATCCTTGATCCACGTCAAACTGGCTTTCGACAACATCATAGTACGCAAACAGCACTACTGAGTCTGTCAGAAGAGATTCGTGATGCTATTAATAGCAAGAAACAGCTGCTTACCATACTCCTAATGTTTGATTTCAGTAAGGCGTTCGACACTATTTCGCCCTCTAAATTACTTCGTAAGCTTATCAGAATGGGGTTTTCTAGGTCCATAGTCCTGTGGATCAAGTCATATATTACAGGTCGTAACCAGCGAGTGGTTACAAAATCTAATGGGGAATCTGATTGGTGCACAACCAATCTTGGCGTTCCACAGGGCTCGGTTCTTGGGCCCCTTCTGTTCAGCCGTTATATTAATGATCTTGGAGACATACTAACTGCTTTCAAAAATCCCCACGGTG
The DNA here is from genome assembly GCA_949152435.1 of Gastracanthus pulcherrimus. Classification (NCBI taxonomy): domain Eukaryota; kingdom Metazoa; phylum Arthropoda; class Insecta; order Hymenoptera; family Pteromalidae; genus Gastracanthus; species Gastracanthus pulcherrimus. Next base: position 71,357,546 of record OX424574.1, read on the forward strand.
AATTATCGGATGGTGTCGAGCATTTGCTTTATGCTGATGATTTACAAACCTATACGCAGGTTGCGAGAGACGATCTTCAGTTAGGCATTGATCGCCTGTCAGCTGTGGCGCGAGCAGTGTCGGCTTGGGCTTCTGAGAATGCCGTTCACCTTAATGTCGGGAAGACTAAAGCTATAATTTTTGGGTCGGATTACAATATAAATAAATTGCAGGAATTGCACCTTCCAGGCATTGAGGTGCAGAATAACGTTTTTATTCCCTTTGCCGATACTGTAACTAACCTCGGTGTTGTTATGGATTCTAAATTAACATGGAAACCGCAAGTGGATGCAGTTAGTTGGAAGGTTAACAGAGCCTTATATGGACTCAGATCTTTTAGATCCTGCACCACCGAAGCGTTACGCAAACAGCTCGCAGGTGCTCTTGTTGTCTCTCACTTAGATTATTGCTCTCTTGTATACCTCGACGTATCAGGTGAGCTGCAGACCAGGCTTCAAAGGTTGCAAAACTCCTGTGTGAGATATATATGTGGTGTTAGAAAGGATGAGCATGTCTCTTCCTACAGGAGGAAACTGGGCTGTTTGACTGTGGAAATAAGAAGGGAGTATTTTGCGGCGGTAATGCTTTATAAAGCAGTTGTCATGGGACAGCCTCCGTACCTTGCGGCCCATTTTGAACAAAATCAGTCTAGAACCTCAGGTAGGAATCCCAAGGAAATAAAAATTCCAGGGTCGCGTACTGATGTTGGCCTGTACTCCTTCAAAGCCCAAGGTGCTCGCCTCTGGAATTCGCTCCCCCGCGCTATTAGGCATCTTCCGTCTCTAAATAAATTTAAAACGGCAATACGTAGGCATATTATTGAAACCTGCGACGAACGAAATGTGTTCTGTGATAAAAATTAACTGTGTTATACTGCTAAGAAATTAATTAATTAAGGTTCTATATTGTGACGTGATATTTAAGACTACTGACATAAACTGTGCGTTTATAATAAGCCTATGTGAAACTATGTATATATGATGTATATTTTTGACTTGTACAAAATAAATCTTAATCTATCTACCTATCTATCTACTATATGTATATAACATCAACCCTAGATGGCGTAAACATGCCTCAGATTGGAAATACAAGCTATCAAAATTACCGTACCTTGGAAACTGCGATGATATTCTGCACTAATATCCAGCCCAAGTGACATATGCCCTTGCAATTCTACTTCTGTTGAATAAATCACCGTAATCAAACCATCGAGATCAAAACCAACATAATTTATAGTTGAATCCGATGAGAAAACTTCCAACCCAGCATAATGACAGAGTCAGAACGTAGCAGAAGACCTATTATAATAACATTAATAGGCTACGACACGTTATAGTGCTCCCAATCATCTGGTGAAATGTGTACACAATGGTTTGCGTTCGAGTATGCCTATAAAAGGACCACTATGCGGGCTGAGCAGTCTCTCGTAGCTTCATCTGTGTCCAACTGCGACATGAGCGCGACCCGCCAGCCTCAACTTAGGCCTTTTAATATATAGATACACTACAAGCTTGAAAAGAGATCGAAAAAAAACAACCAAACGGCATCAGCTGCCTCTCCTTAGACAGTACTATATTTAAGTACATCGACTAGTAAGTAATACCGCGAACAAGTGCTACGTTAAATTCGCTACAAGCTTGAGAAGAGATCGAAAAAACAACCAAAGTGCATCAGCTGCCTCTCCTTAGACAGTACTATATTTAAGTACAGCGACTAGTAAGTAGTACCACGCACAGGTGCTACGTTAAATTCGCTACAAGCTTGAGAAGAGATCGAACAAACAACCAAACTGCATCAGCTATCTCTCCTTAGACAGTGCTATATTGAAGTACATCGACTAGTAAATAGCACCACGAACAGATGCCACGGTAAACAGCATACAGCCATTTGCCCTTACATAGTAACTAGGCAGCTCTTAGACTCGCACCGAGCATCGCTTAATACTAAAAAGCAATAGAGAAAAAGGAGTAATATCAGATGTTATGATTATAAGCAATTAACAGAGAAGCATGTCTGGAACAACTCAACCTTAGTTTGATGCAGATGAACCTTCTTCTCGTCTGCTCTCTTCTGAAGTCCGTCGTTGCTGCGGCTGCTCCACCCAACTCGAAGCTTGTTGACGTTTGAGGTTATGCGTGTGCCGCATCCTCGATGCTGTGTGCTACGAATATAGCGATTGCCTCGAAGCTCGGCTGCTGGCCATCTCCTTGGCTCGCCGCTGCGTCGTCGTGCGTACTGCTCGTGCTGCGGCTCCTGCTTGTGCGCCTTGGTGCGCAGTTGTCGCCAGCGATATCTCGCGCTTGGTCCGACGCCTGTTGCTGCTGCCTCGCGCCTCGACTCGTCGCCGCCGCTGCGGCCTCGCGCCTGGATGCGCAGCTGTTGCCACTGCTTCGCAGCTCGACTGCCGCTGCTGCTGCTACAGCCTGGCGCCTTGAAGCACCGCCTTCGCCTGCATTGCCTCGCCTCGACGTGTGGCTGCTGTCGCCTACACCTCGACTCACCGCTGCTGCTGATGTCTCGCTCCCTGACTCGCCGCTGATGCTGCAGCCTCGTCCCTCGGCTTGCCGTTACTAATGCTGCCTCGAGCCAAAATTCGCCGCTGTTGCTGCAGCCTCGTGCCTCGGCTTGCCGTTGCTGATGCTGCCTCGCGCCCCGACTCGCCGCTGCTGCCACCGCCTCGCGCCTCGGCTTGCCGTTGGTGCTGCAACCTCGCGCCCCGTCTTGTAGCTGCTGCTGCTACTGCCTCGCGCCTCGATTCGCCGCTGTAGCTGTTGATTGGCGTCCCGACTTGCCGCTGCTGGTTCAGCTGTGCGCCTCGAATCGTGGCTGCTGCCGATGCCTCGCGCCTCGATTCGCCGCTGTAGCTGCTGCTACGCGTCTCGAACCACGGTTGCTGCCGATGCCTCGTGCCCCGAATTGCAGCTGTAGCTGCCGCGCCTGGCGCCTCGAATAGCGGCTGCTGCCGCTGCGTTGCCTCACCCGCGGACCCGCGTGCTTTTACGCCAGGAATCTTTTGCGTTCTCGCGGGCACGGCTTGAACTGCGTCCGAAGTTTATAAGTCTTTAACCGCGCTCGCCTGTTACCTGTGGTTACTCCTCGCGTTCAACATGGACTCGTCCGCTGCAGACTGGGCCGTCTCAGTCCTCCCCCTCCCGCCGCACAATGGACTCGTCCGCCGCGGGCCGGGCAGTCTCAATCCTCCCCCTCCCGCCACACAATGGGCTCGTCCGCCGCGACTACGACGACGATGATGATGATAAGGATGGTGATGTCGGCGTTGTCGTTGCCCCTTGCCTTGCGTATCCTCGTATCCACGAAGTGGCCTACTGGATATTTCCCCGCGGATGCTGCATCACTTGTGCTTTTTCAAGCGAACAATGCCTTGTTATGCTGCTGCATTCGCCGTGCATGAGAACTCCAAAGGCTCCCCCACGTACGGGTAAATTTCGGAGCAACAACAATGAATTGTTGTTGTTATTTTAGCGTCCCGCGCGCAAGCGCTTAAAAAGACAACGAGTCTCTGCCAAGCTAAACGCACCTGTTGTGTCGCGTACCAAATATGGCTGCCGGCCTTCGCGCGCGTGACTCCGAAAAAAAATTGGTCTGAAACGCTCACGTTACTGCGCCAATTCCAAAAAAATAAAGAATAACTCAAAGGACCAATGTTCTTATAGGATAGGCCGAGAAATAATTTCGTGACAGGTAAATATTGACAATAATTAAGAGTCCTTTATTGCACTATGTAATTACAGCGAGGTGGGGGGAGAACCTTCTCCTAGGCGTTCCGTGGAGCAACTGGACGAGCGAGTTTTCGGATCGTCGCGACGCGCGTTTAAAGAGCGGTATTGTTAAAGGCCCACCCTGATTGGCTAATGTGCGAGAACAAAGAAACCTCCCTCGTTAAGCGACAGAATTTGTATCGTGACTTTATAATATGCCTCGAACACAGACACACATAATATTTATTCGACTATACAAGGTAAATAAAAAATATTTATACTAAATATTTATTTCAAATTTTAATAAAAATATTTACCACAAATGATATACCATACAAGTTTCAATTTCCAAGATTTTTGAACTGAATATAAAAAAGTTTTATACGAAATTTTATACAACGTGAATGAAAGTAGATAAGGTGTTATCTATTCGTTAAAAAAACGAACAAAATTTATTAAAGGGAAAAAAGTATTCACTAGTTCAAAGAAAATGTTATTCACTTATTTTTGATAAATCTCCTTTGCAACGATTAAATCACTGTAGTGATTATAGGATTGATAAGGGATAAGTGTAAAATGGTATTGATCGGAAGGTGCGAATTTATAGTAGCAATAGGCGGAGAAAATAAACAAGATATATTACGAATTTGTGCATAACATACATAAAATATAGGGAAAATGTACGTAAAATATTAAATGATGATTATATAATATTTACCCTTGTATTCAGGATTTAAAAAAAATTTACGTAATCTCGTGATTATTTACGAATATATTACTCGGACATGATTAACGTCGATTTACTGGATTTTAGGTTGTGAATATTCTAATTTTAAAGAAAAATAAAAATAAAAGTATCTATTCAACGTCTATTTAATTGAAAATAATTTATACTGCGTATGTTTATAAGAAAATGTATTTAAATCTGAGTATAATTACTCCAATTATGTACCATTGCTAATCACATTCACTAATTTCTGTAAATATTTTTAATTCAAAACAAATTTTTAATTGTTACACTATTATTTAAAATCGTTAAACAAATGGAATAACAATTGAGTCAAAAAGATTTTTAATTAATCTGATTTAAAAAAAATATTGAAGTAGATTGTAGAGTCTATATTGTATCTTATAAACACGTGTTGCCAAAAATTATTTTTCAACTATCTTCTAAAATTATTGTTTTGATATGACACAAAAGTTTTCAATATGTTAATAGTTACCACGAATTTTACTTAAATAATTTCCATAATTAATACTCGAAAAGAAATGTCGAAATTTCACCACACACTCACTCACAGTTTATTATAATATATTTGTATTTATACGATACTAATTATTTAGGACATTCGCAAAAAATTTGGGATATCCTTTTTTGTATTTATGCCAATTTGCAAAATGAAAAATAATCAGCATAAATTATTTATGCCAAATATTGCTAGCGTGGCCTACCGTCTGAAGCCAAAAAAAATGGCTACCTGCGAGACTACCTCGCGGTGCACATGCAAAAATGTCCAGCTAAAAGCCGTCGCAACGTTGTCAAGCGTCTCACCGCAACGTTGTCGAGCATCTCGCCGCGGCCGCGTGTATATCACTTGCGAAAATACCAACTATATCTTACAGGTGCCACTTAATGTTTAAGTTCACCTGCACTGTCGTATTTTACGAATTTTTAACCACGAAGTGATTTTAATTGAATTTTAATTTAATTTTGTAATTTAATATTAATTTTAACTTTAGTTTTAATTTAATCCAAATTTCTCCGGAATTTCTGTCGATTCCACGTTGCTGCGTCAATTTTGTGACAATAATTTTAGCTATATAAGCCAAGATTATTGCGCCACACATGCAGGCTTTAATATTACGTTTATTCGATTCTTTAAACAAAGTACGATACAGGAATTTAAGATAAAAGTAAGAACACTTGAAGTTTATTTAATATATATTACAATGTATTGAGCGCCAGCTGCGCGGACTCGCTGCACGATTTTGCAAGTGGTCTATCGTCACATATAATTATTTATAAACTTAAACTAACTACGGTGAGCACGGAGGTACGGTGGGAAACGGTATATATTCGAGAGGGGAAGAAGTTAATACTAAGGGACGCGAATATACAGAGTATTCGGCGGTGAAATACAAGTGTAAATGGAAGACGCGCGGCGCGATGCTTGACAAACGCACGCGACGCTAGATTTTCTTACTTAGTAACTTACTCTTTTCAAAATTTCATGTGGCCTCCTTCGAAAATACAAGTTGGTTGGCACACGTGGAACGAGAAGATCGATGGTAAAATCAAAATGTGGATGAGCAGGTAAAAGCACGAGGTGTTTACGAGCGCGACTCAATATTAAGTGAGCGAGGCTCTCGCTTCGTATCCGCTGTACGCGGATTTCGCTAGTGCCGACCGAGCCCGGTTGAGGTCGCAGCGCATGCGCTTGGTGAGGAGGAAAGAAGAGAAAAGAGGAGCGTCTGCACGCGGTGACGTCACGCTATATGGCCCGCAGTCGACGACTTGCGTACGGTGTTTTCGGGGCCAGGACGAGGAAGTACGACAAGGGATCCAGCAGGAGGTGCACCTGCGCAACTGTACCGACGAAGGGGCACAAAGACGAGAGCTATAAGTCCCAGGACTGCGTACTTACAGCAGACGCGGTGGGACGCGGTTAACCTCGAAGAGGTTATAGTTACTCAGCACCTTGCTACGCTGCTCTCTTCAACTGCCACTGCTATCAGATGTGATCAGTGTTTTATATACAACTGTAGTCTACTCTCCTTAATACTGGGTTGCCTGTAGATGACTGACGAGTGCTTCGGTGACTGCTGCTGCTGCTGTTATGGAAGAGCGGCCTATAAGCTGTGCTACGATGCTGCGTCTGGGAGGCCACACTGCCTCTACAAACCCTCCAAATCAGGTAAGAGAGTTCCAGTTTGTGGTCTGTATCTGATGTAGGCAAACTCTAGCCTATGCGTGGCTCTATGGGATGGCAGCTGTACGTCTTCTTCAGCTGTCTCAGGGTATTGAGGAGCTCGCTTACTCTATGTCGTCGAGGGGAAACCGTAACTAGTGTATGTGTATATATAATGAGTGTAGTGAGATAGTAGTGTGCGATTAGGTTTTTTATATATGTTTTGTCGAGCATCGGATCTGCGCTGAGCAGCTCGTTCGACCGTCTGTTAAATTGTGTAACGCACACAGAATGTGGTGTTACAAAGGTAATATTTAATTATCGTGTGAGTAAAAAGACTTGAAAGTCCTCTAATCTTATAAAATACTGTTACTTGTACGAACCAGTATATTTTGAAATTAGCAGTCAATACTATGGTAATTCATTATATATACGTTATATATAATTATACGTATGATACATATAATTATACTTAAATATAATAAGAGTCAAAGCTAAATGTGACGTTTTGGAATAGCCTATTCGCTTCGCGCCACACACGGATGCGCAATCAGCCCTCTACAGCGGCGGAGTTCCGGGACGGTGAGAGTAAACTCCGCTGCCGTAGACCTCTGGCTTGTTCTGGCGCTGCTCTACTGCCTTCTCCTTACATACTTTTCTTACAAATTTCAAGTTGTTTAGGTATTTTTATCATTTTTATCGTTATTAATAAGTTTGTTTTGTGCACCACCGTAGCATAATAAAATCAGAGAATATTCTCCGTAATGGCATGTACCTGTTCTCTGTTCTTTATATTTATATTTACACTTATTTATATATTTATTATAAAATAAAGTAATAATAAGAAAGTAAATGTGCTATCCCGTAAAGCCCGGAAAAGTCAAGCGCAGCAACTAATTATAATGTATGAAATAGTTAGAAATAAGTATTTAGTATATTATATGGTAATATTTAATCATCGTGTAAGTTAAAAGACTTGAAAATCCTCTAGTCTCGTAAAATACTGGTACTTGTGTATACCAGTATAAATTTAATTTAACAGGCAATACTATGGTAATTCTTGATATATTATACGTCTTGTATAATTATGCGTATGATATATGTATATATATACACACACACACACACACACACATATATATATATATATATATATATATATATATATATATATATATATATATATATATATATATATATATATATATATATATATATATATATATATATACGTAAATATAATAAGAGGCAAAGCTAAATGTGACGCGTTGGAATAGCCTATTCGCTTCGCCCCGCGGTGGAGTTTCGAGACGGCGAGAGCGAACTCCGCTGCGGTAGACTTCTAGCTCGATGACTGCGCACTCAGTACAGCTGAAAAATTCCGTGTGGTGCCATCTCTGCTCAGCCGACCGGTACTAAGTGCCTTTTTAACATGGCACCGTGTACAGCATGTACACCGGTCATCGCGTTGTATTTTCAATCTTTTGTGAAAAGTGCGCACTTGGTGCCTAGTCTGAAAGCGGAATCCACTACCTTATGGACATGGATACGCGACTCTTCTATTCTTTTACTCTGTAAGTTCGTCTTTTTTTATATTTATGCAAAATAATGCTCTGGATCGCGATTCAATCACCTGGCGGCAGCGTCAACCTAATGTAGCGGCGACTCCCGAGTAAAAATGCTTTAGGCGTTATCAGGCATTGCCATGCATGGAACATAATGCATCTTCATGCATGAGATTTTACGGGGATATTCATGCATGGGCATTCAAGTTCATGAATTAACAGGCATTATTTTGCATGTAGTTTTAAATATTTATTTTAAAATAACATAAAAAATGTAAATTATTGTTAAAAAATAGTCTACAGTCATATTAAGCTTCAATAATAATATTATCTCCAAAATAAGCAAAAAAATATTTATCTAGAGATAGAATCGAATCCAAACCTCCAAAGTTTCAGCCCGACACCTTAGCCGGGTGAGCTATCAAGCTCGTAAATATTAACAATTATTTTTAGCTTATATATAGTAGCGTACATTCGATTCAAATTCGAAAAATGTCTAAATCCACGCAAATACTAATAGCGCAGTACAAACTCAAAGTGAATATATATGATGTCTGCGTGTGCCTAAGTACTTATAATTACATTTTTCTACATTGCACTATATTTTATTGGGTCATGGTTGTTATTGTATTGTAAAGCTTAATTTTTAATGTATGAAAATTGTCTTCGATGTTGGATTTAACAGATTTAAGGTTTAATAATGCGCTAAGCGAATCAGAGGCGATGATGAAGTTAGAATAATTGCTATTATTAACTAAAAGAAGGGCTTTGTAGATGGCTAGACATTCGGCAGAAAAAATGGAACAGTGATTGGGTATGGCTAGGCCATTTTGGATGTTTTTTTCCGGGTAGATTACGCCACTACCAACAGAGTCAGTTTCTCCTTTACTACCATGTGTGAAGATGATGTGTGCGTGCTCATCGATAGCTTTGGCGTTTAAAATCCCAGTGGGATCCGCGCTTAATTTGAGCATATTACCAAATTCAATATCGCTAGGAATGCTAGTAACTATGGTGGAGTAGTCATGGTTGTAGATATTGTACTTTTTGTGTGATTTAATATTGAGTTTGGTAACCTCATTGATGCAGTTTACAATGAGTCGTTTACTTTTAGGCATATAAGGTTTATTTATCCTCTGTAATAACGCATTTATCGTGTCATATACCGGATGACTAACATTTGAAAGAACTTTGGTTAAGTAACATTTAGCCAAACATTTAGTGCGTTCAGATATCGATTGCAGTTTTGATTCAGCTAAAATAACATTGGTTGGAGTGGTAATTCTGTAGCCCATAGAAGGTCTGAGGCTATTGAACTGGATTTTTTCAAGAGCGTATTGTGAATATTGAGTGGTGGAGAAGTATAAAAAACAGCCATAATCAATTATTGAGCGTATGAAACTTTTGTATAAAATTAGCAGGGTGCTGGGGTGTGATCCCCATTTAACCCCACAAAGAAATTTAATTATGTTGTTTCTGTTCAAACATTTTTGTGTGACTGTGGCTATGTGTGCGTCAAAAGAGAATTTATAGTCGATAATAATGCCTAGGAAACGTATGTTGGTTGAGGATTTGATGATATTATTATTAATATTAATTTGAGTTGAGCCAGGTTTAATAGGTTTTTTATTAATATGTAAAAGTTGTGTTTTGTCAAGTTCAAAGTCTAATTTTATTTTATGAGCATTATCGACAATAATTTTGATGCATTTTTCAACCAATCCGATAGATTTTTCAGCTGAACCATAACTGCAATAGACTGTTCATTGTGATGTCTTTAGCGTACATAGCATATAGTAAGGAGCTGAGGACTCCACCTTGTGGGACGCCCTTTAAACTGTATTTACAATTATTATCAAGAGACTCAGTGTAAATGTGTCTGCATTTGGTTAAAAATTGTACAAATTGAATCAAGGATTTAGAGCAGCCAATAGCGCCTAATTTTTCAGTGAGAATATCACAATGAACATTGTCATACGCTTTTGCTATGTCTAAGAATACAGAAATCACATTTTTGTTTTTTAGTATCGCATTTTCAGTTTTTAAAATAAATTCAGTAACGTTATCATAAACAGAGCGTCCTTTTCTTGAACCAGATTGATCTTTGGGCAAGATATTGTAGTATTCGCAAAACCGTTGTAAACGGTTTTTTTACTAGTGACTCAAAAAGTTTGCAGAAAGTGGGGGTGAGAGAGATAGGTCTGACTCCTTTATTGTTAGGTTTAGGTATAAATAGAACAAATGAATTGTGCCAAGAGTCAGGGTAGCAATTATTAGAGTACATTTCATTTAGAGGCCTGCGGCGGCTCAGTCGGTAGAGTGTCGGATTCCGACGCCGGTGACCCGGGTTCGAATCCTAGTCTCTGCCGATTGATACAAGCACCTCTGTCAAAGTTACATGTGCTTTGTTTACAAACACACCGCAGACCCCCGTCGTCGATTAGCACCACATGGGAGCACAAACATGTCGACGTTAATTAAAAAAAAAAAAAAAAAAACATTTCATTGAATATATTTAATACTAAATTTTTATATTTGTCTGATTTATCTTTTTTAACTTCTAAAACAGAATTAATTTCATGAACATTAAATGGCTTGTCAAAAAATTCAATGTTATTGGTAGATGGTGTAAAGTCGGGGTAAAGATAGCATTCCCATTTGTTAGTGGTCGGAGCTATTCTGTCAAGTGTATCTTTAATACATTCATCATTTTGTCGATTGCTTTTAACATTAATAGGTTGAGTGTTACACCATTTATCTTTCAACATTTTGCATCTATTCCATACATAAGATGGATCTGTATGAAAGTTAATGGTTTCTGCAAACTTTTTGAAACTATTTTTCTTTTTTTGTTTGAATATTTCGGCGTAGGAGTACATTTTTTAAGAGTTGCTATAATAAATTCCGTAAGTCTGTTATAATAATATACATATTTATATGAACAAAATAACAATTAAAACTGCATTTGTTATTTATTTTTCTTTAAGTAATCGTAATAATAAATGCTTTTTGTTAACGTTATTATTTTTAAGTTAATTATAAAGTTTAAAATGCAAGAAAACCAAGTAAATAAGCGCACATATCCATTGAACGACCATAAACAAACTAGTGAATGCTCGGTTAAATAAGACACTAAAACCAAAGTCATGTATAAATTAAATAATTACAAATCATATTGAAGTAAAAGATAAACAATTTAGAAAATATACACGACGAACGATTTTCTAATTGATTAAAGTTTTTATTTTTGTTTGCTGTAGAGATTTCATAACCTAACAAAATTTGATCAGTGGGTCATTTACTGGCAAAACCCTTTCATTTTTCGACAAAGAATGACCGGCAGAGTATTTCCTTAAATGCCTACTTATAATTACTTTTCTGTATTTAAAATTGATTTTATTTATTAATTATTCAATTTAATGTGTCATTATAATCTTTATTTTATTTTATTGTAGTGATTTTCTATCTTTCTGGAGTTAGATCAGTCGGTCATTTACTGACAAGCAGTCTTATTTTCAATACTAATGAATGACCTACACAATATTGAAGAAAATTAATACGTTAAGTTATATTTAATGTATATAAAATACATTTTAATAATTGATTATTTGGCTATTCATAAAAATAATATATATTATTATTGTAATACATAAATTTCAAAACTGCTTTTTAGTGCGTTCTTCCTAAAAATTTGACGATTACGTAATGAATGGGTGATAAGCTACATATCTGGATTATTTTAAGTACGAATAAAATGATGTAATGCTCTCTAACTACTTTTAAACCAAAATATGGAATAATAAAAGTATAAATAAACTATCTATATAATAGTTCAATGATTTTTATGCATATAATTTAAATTTTTTTCTAACGGTCATTCACTGGTATGCGGAAAATTACTGGCTGGTTTACCTTATATTTCAATTTATACTCAAAGACTCGTGAATACTCTGTAAGAAGTTTTTCTATATTGCTCGTTTCAGACGATACAGCTACCTTAAAATTGTCCTTACTCAATTACTGAATACTATATTCGTAAATTGTCACGACTTTACGAAAATTTTTCTGAAACTTGAATAAAAGGGTACAGTTTAGAAACCTCACTCACTCGAAAATAATAGGTAAAATTTTTATTACTATTATCTGTTTATAATTTTATATTTTACGAACATTTACCCTATATTTTATGTATGTTATGCACAATCTCGTAATATATATTGTTTATTTTCTCCGCCTATCGCTACTATAAATTCCCACCTTCTGACCAATAACACTTTATACCTATCCTCCATCAATCCTATGATCACTACAGTGATTTAATAGTTGCAAAGTGGATGTATCAAAAATAAGTGAATAGTTTTTTCCCCTTCGTTAAATTCTGTTCGTTTTTTTTTACGAATAGATAATACTTTCGTATACTTTGTATAAAATTTCGTATAAAACTTTTTTAATATTGAGTTCAAAAATCTTGGAAATTCAAACTTGTATAGTATATTATTTGTAGTAAAGATTTATATTAAAATTAGAAATAAATATTGAGCATAAATGTTTTCTATTTACCTTGTATAGTCGAATAAATATTTTGTGTAAAAGTTTAATTTACTATTTGGACCTGGTTAAAGGAATTGTAAAATTTTCTGCTTTCACGGTAATTAATTATAGATTGAAATTAAAACTTTGATCATATTGAAATTTTTTTTTGTTATTACCTATAAAATTTTTTTATTAATTTGTAATTAGTTAGGAACCCTCTATTACATTTGCAATATTCTTTAATTTTGCAATACAATTTTATTTTTTTTTGATAAACAACGCTAGCTTACAATAATCCGCCTTCATTAAAATAAGTTGTACCATATTATTTTGAATTAGTAATATTCCACCTATCGAACACACATCCCTCAGCCCATATCAATGTCGAATTAGAAAAAATCGAAGGTATCACAAAATTACATTCCACCTCTAAGGTAAAGAAATATCCACGGACATCAGAGTATCAAAAACAATGACCTACGACATCATACTGGACATGGATCTATTGTCACTGCTGAAGATCACAATAGACAACGAACATCGAACTTGGCATACGGACAAAGGAGTAGTGAGAAAATTTCATCCGCAAAATCAGAATCCGGGAGTAGTCACGGCAACGGCAGCAATCGGAGGGCCCTCCGACTTATCGGGAGAACAACAACAAAGACTAGATAAACTCGTATTCGATCTCACCATTCCACCACCAGACGCAACCCCTGGAGTAGCTAAAACCTCGTGAAATAATTGTAGAAGGTTGTAGTCCGATAAAACAACGTATTCGTAGGATCTCCCAAAACTTTTAGCCGCTGCCCACGCTGAAGTTGATAGTCTCGTAGCAGAAGGAATTATCGAACCCTCAGAAAGCGCTTCGAGTAGTTGTCCCGTAATTGTACCGAAATCGGACGGTAAAATAAGGTTTTGTATTGACTACCGAGCACTAAATGGTGTTACAAGAAAAAACGCTTACCCTTTACCCTACATGGACATGTTACTAGACAATTTAAGAATCACTAAATTCCTCTCGAAAATTGACTTAAGTCACGCGTATCACCAAATCACTCTTGCAGCAAATAGGATAGAGTACACAGCATTTGGATTACCTGGCAAAGAGCTATTTCAGATCACAAGACTTCCGTGTGACGTCTCGAACGCCTCCGCCAGTCTTCAAATCGCCATGGATGCGCTCTTTGGTCCAGAATGGCGACCCCATGTCTTCGTATACATGGATGATATAATCATAGCCACAAACACGTTCGAAGAGCATGTATATTGGATGGAAAAAGTTTTGAGAAAACTGCTAAATGTCAATTTAGAAATCAACCAAGAAAAGTCAGAGTTCTGCTGCTCGGAAGTTAAATACTTGGGTTACGTCTTCAACAGGGAAGGACTCCAAACAGATCCAGACAAGATTGCCCCTATTCTAAACTATGAAAGGGAAGTGATATTTGAGAGAGGGCGGAGCCTCAGAGAACGACTCGGTATAGAGTCGGTACACCCTATATATGCGATGAGCCCGATTGATTTCGCGAGGGAAGAGCAACCCAGCCTGATACCACTCGCACCGACCTCGTTCGTCGGGGGGAAGACCATCCCCAGCTTGATGGACTTAAAGCTCCAGCCCCCAGCTCCATATCGATCTGACGATACAGCTTTCGTCTCTTCGCAAGGATCCTGCTGAAACTGTAAGAAAGAAGGCCATCGATATACGAATTGTAAAAGTCGGAGAAACTATAAGTGCTGCTTCCGATGTGGCCAACCAAATGACGACGTGTACACTTGCCCGCGGTGCACAGGACCACCACCGTCGGGCTATAGGAGGTCATCTGACCAACCACGCACGCCACCGGCTATTTTTCCCCTCAGGCCGTATGGGGATCGATGACAGCCCCAACCTCGACGTTACCCCCTGCACCGGCGCCCGTACCAACCCCAGAGACCATAGCGTCGGCGGTTTACGGCTCTCCTAATCAGCCAGTGCTCGTAGTAATGCCGGGTGCTACGGTCTACTTCTCGCAACCCCAATAAAAAAAATAAACACCCCTTCCCTATTCCCCACCTACCGATACCGAATCTTCTATTATAGACACACCATTCCCCTATCGCCAATGCCATACCCCCCTCCGCCTCCCGACAATTCCGTAAATTTCCTATCGAAATTTGTCCAGTCCCTCCTATTCTAAGGACAAAAAATATTCTTGACCAGTTGCAAACATGTTTTCGACAACATCATAGCACTCAAACAGTACTACTGAAACTCACCGAAGACATCAGAACAGGAATTAATAGTAAAAAGAAACCGTTGACAATTTTTCTATTATTCGTTTTCAGCAAAGCATTCGACACTATTTCACATTCAAAGCTGCTGCGTAAGCTGTTGCGCATGGGTTTCTCCAGGAGCGTTCAACCTGTGGCTTAAGTCATACATTACAGGTCGTAGGCAAAAAGTCATTACTAATGTAAACGGAGAATCAGATTGGCTAACCACCAATCTTGGCGTGCCGCAGGGCTCGGTCCTGGGTCCCTTGCTCTTCAGATTATTCATTAACGACCTAAAAGACGCACTTAACGTACGCAACGGCGAACATATACTATACGCTGATGACCTGCAAACCTATACGCAGGTAACCTTGCGGAATCATCGTAAGGGTATCAAGCACATATCGACAGTAGCGCGGTCGGTGTCGAAATGGGCCTCGACCGCTGATCTGCGACTCAATGTCAGCAAGGCACAGGCGATCATCTTTGGTTCTGATCACAATATCAAGCAGATCCAGAACCTTGACTTGCAGGGCATTGAGGTGTGGGACGGCGTATTCGTACCCTTTGTTGATACAGTCACTAACTTAGGTGTGTTAATGGACAGAAGACTTACGTGGAAGCCGTAAATAGATGCGGTTAGCAAGAAGGTAAACAGGACTCTTTATAGCCTGAAATTCTTTCGTTCATGCACTACTGAGGCAATTCGTAAGCAGTTGACATGTGCATTATTAGTATTACCTCACCGAGATTACTGCTCAGTAGTCTATCTTGATGTGTCAGACGAGCTTCAGACACGACTGCAACGCTTACAAAATTCATGTGTGAGATATATATGGGGCGAATCACGTCAACTCTCCTAGCGCGGCGCGCGAGCGCTTAATACTGTTGTTTTCAACTCGCGTTTGCGGTATGAAAAAAAATATATAAAAAATATCCAATAAACTATTTCGATGTATTTTTTCCTCAGGTTTCTAATGGTGTGGTCAGATTTTCCAAAATTTTCCATTATCCTTAAAAAAAATGCAAAACGTGTTATATCTCGAAAAGTCTATTTTTAATATTTTTTTAATACTTTTAATCGAAAGCTGAGTTTCTTTTACATAAAAAAAGTTATTTTGCCCAGAGTGCCCGATTATATTTCAGTGAGTAATAGAACGCCGAAAAGTTGAAGTACCGCGCGCAGCGGCAAGGCGCGTGACTTCATATTTTCCTACCTTATAATTTCTTTTAAACCTGTTACTTAAATTTAGTTATTTTTTTGTTTTTATTACTCGTTTTTTTGTTACTTTGGCTTTCGAAGAGGCTTTCAAAGTCTTTAGCTTCGTGGCTTTCTTTGTCTTTGTTGCGGGTTTGGATACATTATTTTCTTTTTTCTTAGTGTCTTTCTTTGGAAAGATTTGATATTTAGAACTTAAAGACGATTTCTGTAGTTTGAATGTGTTTTGATTCAATGGAATAAAAGCATGATACTGTAAAGTCCCTGGTATAGATTTAGAATTATCTAATCTTGGTTTGAGTTCTAAAACAGTTTTTTCATAATCATCTTTATTGCTATAAAATACTTTGGTTTCTTTGCAATAATTTTTAGCCCATTCGTAAAGACTTTTTGCTGTTAAAATTCTATTTTTGGATGAAAGTTGTAGACTAGCACATTTTACACCTCTTTTTAAGTTCGCACCGATACCATCACATGCACCTTTGCCCTGCGCGGTAGCATAAAAGTGCCATTCCGCTGAGATTTCGAAATCTTTTTTCATGAAACAGAAGATTTTGCATATTATTCTTATTTTTAAAATGTTGACTTGCTCCATCCGTTAAATAATAAATTTTTTTAACTACGAAATTAGATTTCAGATAAAGTATGACAATTTTTTGATATTCATAAACCGCAACAGTATCAAGGTTTAGATTATCAGAAATTACAGCAATGCTTACATGTTTAAGATCACTATTTTCTTTGTAATAAATTGCAACTGTAAAAATAGTTGCCTGGTTATTATTCCAATGGACAGATTGCGTAGAATTCTGTATTACAAATGCATAGTTTTCCGCAAAATCAAAACAGACAATAAACTCCCCTTCTTGAAGATTTTCTTTCAACTTATTCACATACTGTAACTGTTTCTGAGCAAAAAAATCGTGAGTCTTGAATTTCATTAATTTGTCGCCCAACGTGTTGAGAAAGTCATAAACGTACTCACTTTTTGAAGCTATCGTACACCGATCTGTTTGAAACCACGATTCAAATTGAATTTCAAAAACATTATTTTTATCAAAACATTCAAGCAAATGTTCTCGTAATGCAGACGTATTAGGACAATTTAGACAGTCACCCAAGAAACACTCATCACATGCATTTTTACAAACAATTGCCTGAATACAGTCATGATAATTTGTAAGATATAGTTTACTATTTTTCGTTAAGCACTCTAGCTCAGCAGCTTCTAGCATGAGCTTAACGTTTTCATGATATACACATACACATACATTGTGTGTACCACTGCTTCCAGCTAAAACACAGTGTACTGGTCTCAATTGTATGAATTTTGTTAACCCAATTTTAACGTGTTGGTATTCTTTTTGAAATAAATAATAGATTTCGTTCAAATTGCTAAGAAGTAATCTTTTCTGAACGTGTTCTCGTTTGCCGTTGTCCTGCTTTACGGATATGCAATCTTTCAAGCCTGACATAATTCGACTTATGTCATCCTTTTCATAAAAACTTTTAACTAATTTTGTAGTTTCCACCGAAAGTACTTTGCCGCGTTTTTTTTCAGGAACTGAGAAAACTTCTTTTTCAGCTACTAACTCTTTTGCTTCTCGAGCTTCCCATTCAGTACAACCAAACTCTCTGGTTAAATCATTACGAGACCAAAAATCGGGAGCAAGAGTGAGTAGCTGAATTCTATCTTGCTTCGATATAGTATTAGAAAATTTTCTTTTTATTTGTTCGAGAACCGTTACGCCAGCTTTATGATATTCATCACAACAATTTATGTTCGCTTTTTTTGTATCTGAAATAGGTAAATCTGCTTTACGTTTGTAAATTTGCCTACGACATGTACCACATATTTTCGCTTCTTCGGGTACAAACGGAAATATACTTCTAAAAGTTGATGGAAAGTCAAATAAATCTTTAGACGTAGGGTGATTCTCTCGAGAGAAAGGATTTATGCATTTCATTTTCCAGGTTGAACCCATTGTAGTTGCTACAATAAACCGGAGAAATACGTAACCAATAGATTTATGATTTAATCATAAAAAAATCTAAATTTAAAAAAAAACATTGTCGTATATATGAATTTCTTGTGACAATTCATTTCTAGATTAAAGCTTTTTATGTTTAAGCCACCTACCGACTGAAAAAAGAACTAGTATTACAAGTAAGCATGATGTGGCGGTAACGGCGGCCGCGTCGCGCCAAGTCGCGCGCGGTACTTCTACTTTTCGGCGTTCTATTACTCACTGAAATATAATCGGGCACTCTGTGCAAAAGAACTTTTCTTATGTAAAAAAACCTCAGCTTTCGATTAAAAGTATTAAAAAAAATATTAAAAATATACTTTTCGAGATATAACACGTTTTGTGTTTTTTTTTTAAGGAAAATGGAAAATTTTAGAAATTCTGACCATACCATTGGAAAGCTGAGGAAAAAATACATCGAAATAGTTTATTGGATATTTTTTATATATTTTTTTTCGTACCGCAAACGTGAGTTGAAAACAACAGTATTAAGCGCTCGCGCGCCGCGCTAGGAGAGTTGACGTGATTCGCCCCATATGTGGTGTTAGGTGGGATGAGCATATCACTCCTTACAGGAAGGGCCTGGGCTGGTTAGAAATCAAGGCGAGGAGAGAGTATTTTATGGGGTTGCTGCTTTATAAAGCGGTTGTTATGTGGCAGCCAACGTAACTTACTGCTCTCTTCGAAAAAAATCAGGCAAGGACTTCAAGTAGGGTGGTATGAAAGAGTCCTCAGTTCCGGGGTCGTGCACGGATAAAGGCCTATATTCTTTTAGGGCCCAAGGTACACTCCTTTGGAACTTGTTTCCCTACAATGTAAGGTGTCTGCCATCACTATGTAAGTTTAAAACGGCGTTAGGTAGGCACCTTAAAGAATTACACGGCGACAAGACTCCATAAGTCCGCAACTAAAATCTTGTCATTGTTTTTCGTTAAATTTTTGTGTAGTCTTAATTTATTCTAAGCGTATTATTTATTCTTGTGTAGTCTTTAATTTATTTAAGTGTTAAGTGTGAAGTGTGAGTGTAATTATTAGCGTGAATGAGTGTATGAACGAAAGAAGAATGTAAGGCGTTTTATTTTCCGACGCGATAGATATATGTGCAATATAAATGTGTTAATATTTATTTATTTAAACCAGAAAGAATTACAAAGTATTGTCTACCCCGTAATTCCCTGTAGAGGTAAACAAAGTTACCTATGCACAGGTCCGGTATAAGTACATCTAACTTAAGTACTACTTAAAACTATAATTCTAAACTTAAAACTACAATTCTAATTCTAAACTTAAAACTACAATTCTAATTCTAAACTTAAAACTAAATATTACAACTGTGACTTTGTACATTTGTTTTAACTTAAATACTATTTCAACAGTGTTGTAAAATTTTTTATATAAAATTTAACATTAATTTAGGCGACTATTATATCTTTAACATATCATCAGTTCCTATAGTATTCTCTTTGAGTACGTTTCAATAATATTATTTCTATCGGATTTGTAGACAGGTTATATGGGATTTGTAAGCTCCGCCCCAAGCTATTACACCATAGTTAATTATACTATGAAAAAATGCATAGTATATCATTTTTAAAACTTATTTAGGCATTGATTTGGAGATTTTATAAAATATATAAACTAGGTATTTCGTATTTTTAATAATGTATTGTATGTGTTTATTCCACTTTAGATTATAATCAAAAATAATGCCCAGATATTTACATTCTTCAACTCTACTAAGGTTTTTATTTTTTATCTTAATATTTACATATTCAGGAACACTATCCTTGTAGATACCGAAAGTCATGTATACTGTCTTTTCAATATTTAAGGACAATTTATTTAATGCTAGCCACTTTTCAATTTTATTCAAATAACTATTCATACTTTCTTGAGCCTCGCTCCAGATATTTCCAGTTGCTATAATTGTCGTGTCATCAGCATATGACGATATTGCTTCAGGCGGGATTTCTTTCAAGATATCATTGATATAGAGTATGAAAAGCAATGGGCCCAATATTGTACCTTGGGGAACTCCCGTTATTATTACCCTGTAATTACTTAGATTATCATCTATTTTCACTGCTTGATACCTATTATTTAGATAACTTGTAAGCAAATCCAACGCCTGTCCTCTAATTCCATAACAATATAATTTTGCTAATAGTATTTCATGATCGACAGTATCAAACGCTTTTGCTAAATCCAGGAATGTTATAATTGTGGGTTTGCTATGATCCAAGTTATTGTAAAGTATATTTGTCACATAATTCAAGGCATCTTTTGTACCCATTTTTTTCATAAATCCAAATTGATGTTCGGATATTATATTGCTTTTATTAATGAAGTCAAAAATTCTGTTATATAAAATTTTCTAAAAAATTTTAGCTACGTTAGAAATTAAAGAAATTGGTCTGTAGTTAGAAATACTATGTTTAACACCAGATTTGTATATCGGTATTACTTTAGCATTTTTTAAAGCATCAGGTCAGGTTGCTTTTTCGATGCATAAATTAAATAAATATGTTAGAGGTATAGCTATATGATTACTTTATACTTTTAATGTTACTATGTGTATGTGTATGTGTATATATTACTGTTATCTATTTATTTGTATTTTATTAAGTTTACGAAACAATATGTGATAGTACTGACTACATTATGATATGTTAGACAATAATTGACGACCTGTGATAGCGAACCAAACTTTTTTAACTAAAATGACTGATAATGTGATAACAAATTTTAACTAAATGTACATACAGCTGTAAATTTTTGTCATTAGTGATAAATAAAAAGAATATCTATCTATCTATCTATTGTCAATACCGAATACCCCCTAATGGAAATTCCAGTCCATTCCTACCGAATGCCGTAAGCTTCCACCATGAATATCGAAAACTCATAGCGTATTCCGTAATTTCTCTTATTGTGAATATTATTTCCCCCCTCCTACCGAAAGCAGTACTCCATTCGCTAGCTTTCTTCCACTGGTAGATATTAGAAACCACAGAGTTACAGACCCTTCACCACAACCTCATGCGACTTCCGTAGACCAATAACAATCTATCAATGCGAGAAATTGTGCATACGTAAAATAGAAAAGTATAAACTAACTAAGTTATTTAAGAAAGAAAAGACTGACATGTATGATGCCAAATACTGATTTGAACTACCTCGCAAAAGTATTTAAATCGTATATTTGGGCGTGGGATCGTTACGCGAACTCACCTAGCATCCACTCATTGGTGAAATCACTTGTAGTAAAATCAGCATGTAACCAAGTGCCAGCTACATGCACAAATTACTGTATTAACATTTTACATAGGATTCTGTTTCTTTAAAATGTCATTACATTAAGCACAATATTATAAAGTGTCTCTTACTAAATTAAGAAAAATTTAAACTTTAAGAATTTAGCCTGTAAGAATAACGCTGTATATAAATATGTTCTTAGCTTCTTTTTATAGATACAACCGTAGTACTCACGACTGATCAATTGTACAGCCATAATGTAAGTAGTCATTAGTACTTATAGATTCATTGTAGCGCCAAATAAATGTTCATAGTTAATAAATATTCATAGTTCTTCAAGAGAACAAGAAAAAATGACAATTGAATGAAGTATTTAAGTAAAACTGTACATATGCGTAGGATAAGTATTTAGTTAGCTAGAAAACGTTAAACACAAGCGATTAGGATAGACTAGGTTAGCATATAAGTTAGGTACCCCATTAGCCAGATGTATTGCAAATTGTTAGCAATTTTACATACACGTTTTGCTATCGATTTCCGTAAGTTTGACGTAAAACTACGTCCGTATATGCTGGAAATTTTGTATCAAGTATTGAAGTAAATTATGAGGGCAAAGTGAAGGCAAAATTACAGCAACTATTGCTGATGATGTGCAGGCGTATCATAGGCATACATTGACATAATATTGTCATCACATTTCTCGATTTTTGTGTTACATAAATTTCAATCAATATGCTGTTATTAATTTCTTTCCTTTCTCTCTTACACTTTCGCATATATGAGTAATTTTATTGAATATTACGTGAATAATATTGAAAATAAAATAATATAATATATTAGTAATATTGAAAACAAGTTGAAAGCAAATTGATGTACAAAACTTGCAGCAACAGTTACACATCAAATGTAAGTAAATCTGCGTCCGTATATGGCAGCAATTTGGTGGCTAACATGTGCAGACAATTTTACAGCACATTGACATCAATCCTTGATATTCGTTATTTCTTGAGCGTAAGTTGGAAGCAAATTGCTAACAAACATTGCACAGTAACTATTGCCGCGATTTTGCCGCGGTAAGCCTGGTTAATGGGGTAGTTGCGCACCGGATGAGCACTTCCCAAGTAAACCGCGAACCGCGTAACCGCGCTTGGGTTTAGTAGGGGGGAGTTTGTAACACCACATGTTGTGTGTGTTACACAAACTTCCAGTCTGTCGAACGAGCTGTTACGTGCAAGTCCGATGCTCGACAGAACTGGCCTATAGACTACCTAATGGTACACTACTATCTCACTACACTCACTATACATACACACACACACACACACACACACACACACTATTCTCCTCGACGACACAGAGGAAGCGAGCTCTTCAACAGCCTGTAGCAGCTGAAGATGACGCACAGCTGCCATCCCATAGAGCCTCGCATAGGCTGGAGCTGGCTGGTCTCGGCTGTAGTTCGCTAAGCGTGTCCTGGTGTCTCCTCTCCTTGTTCCCTTCCTCTCGAACCAACCTAAGAGTACATAAGAGGGGATTAGTATTTAAAAAAATAAGCAAAATGGTATTAGAATAATACCCACCTGGTTTTATGTCTTGCAAGGCATAAAGGGGTCCACCTTTGGCGGAGCGGCTGCTTCTGTGAATACTCCGGAGGCCTGCAGCATACACCCTAGAAAATATAAAGCTGAGTTAGCCTACAGCAGATACGAACATCAAACTGGAACTCTCTTACCTGGGCTGGAGGGTTTGTAGAGGCAGTGTGGTCTCTCAGATGCAGTAACGTAGCTCAGCTCATGGCTCGCTCCTCCATAACAGCAGCAGCAGTAGGCTCCGAAGCACTGGCCAGTCACCTGGAAGCAACCTAGCATTAGCATGAGTAGATTACAGTGGTATACCAAACACTAATTTCACCCAATAGCGGTGACAGTTGAAGAATGCAGCGTAGCAAGCTAAAAGTAAATATAACCTCTTGGGTGTTAACCGTGTCCACTGCTCCTGCTGCAAGTACGCAGTCCTGGGCCTTGCAGCTCTCGTCTTCGTGCCCCTTCGTCGACACAGTTGCCCAGGTGCATCTCCTGCTGCATCTCTCGTCGTACTTCCTCGTCCTGGCCACTCGTCATTCCTCGTCCTCGCCAACACCGTCTGCAAGCCATCGACTGTGTGCCACATAGCGTGACGTCACCGCGAGCAGACGCTTCCCTTTCCTCCTTTTTACTTCTCTTTCTCCCTCACCAGGCGCATGCGCTGCGACCTCGACTGGGGTCGTTCAGCACTAGCTAAATCCGAGTGCAGCGCCGCCGGTATCAAGCGAGAGCCTCGCTCACTTCGTACTGAGCCGCGCTCGTAGACACCTCATACTTTTGCCTTCTCAGTTGCAAAAACGTTATACTAACTTCCTCCGATTTGCGAACTCTCTGAGTAGCTTCCACATTTTGATCTTACCGTCGATCTTCTGGTTCCGTGTGTATTAATCAACTTGTATTTTCGAAGGAGGCCACACCAGATTTTGGAAAGAGTAAGTTGCACAGAGCATTATTGTGCTTATCGAGTATATCTATATATATAGAAAATCTAGCGTGCCGTGCTTTTAACGAGCATCGCGTCGCGTGTCGTCCATTTACAATCGTATTTCACCGCCGTATATTATGTAGAATTCGCGTTCCTGAGTATTAACTTCTTGCCCTGCCGATTATATACCATTTCCCGCCATGCTCACCGTAGTTAATTTAAGTGTATAAATCATTCTATGTACGATAGAACACTTGCAAAATCGTGCTGCGAGTCCCCGCAGCTGGCGCTCAACACAATATAGATATTTATTGAGGTAACCCTTCGGCGTATTTTAACCTGTGTTTAGAGAGGAAAGGAGTCGAGGGTAACACACAGAATAAACTGGTTTGCTGAATATGGGAATCTTTATTATAGCTCGACTAGCTCGTAGCTTTGCTCAAGAGCGACTGACGCGCGCTCGGCACGCAGGCCGGTGGTTCTCTCTCTGTTGCGTCAGACGCATGCGCACACACAAGAGAGAATACTATAGGCTTACTTCAACACTTCCGCCGTCTAAATATTCTCTCCACTCTCATACTCGCACAGCCCAATGCTTTCGTTATGAAATAGGAACCTGTTTCGCAGCAGTGCTTTAGTAAAAATATCCGCGCGCTATGTTTCCGACGACGTATAGACTACGCGCAATATCCCGGCTTCAGTAATCTCGCGCAGCTGGTGGTACCGGATGTCGATATGCTTCGCTCTGTTATGGAACTCGTGGTTTTTGGCCAGGCGAATTGTGCTCTGGTTATCGACACACAGAGTCGTCGCCTGTTTGCACTGATATCCAATTCAAGCCAGCAACCTCCTTAGCCAGACAGCTTCTTTCGCAGCCGCTGAAGCAGCAACATACTCGGCTTCCGTCGTACTCAAAACTACTAACTTTTGCCTTTGAGAAGCCCAAGTTACCGGACCGTTCGCCAGGCTGAAAAGATAACCTGTAGTGGAGCGTCTTGTCTCAAGATCGCTCGCGTAATCCGCGTCTGAATACCCGATCAGCTGTGGCTCGCTTCCGCCGCTTTGATACATTATTCCCCGATTTTTGGTTCCGACTAGAAACGCGAGAATTCGTTTAACTGCGCGCCAGTGATTCTCGCTCGGATTATTCAAGAATTTACTCGCCGTATTTACCGCGAACGCTATGTCCGGTCGCGATACAGTTGCAAGAAACATAAGCGACCCGACTGCTTCTCGGTACGGCGCATTGCACATTCTCTCCTCGTTACTCTCCGCAGGCTTCAGCGCAACATTCGGATCCGCAGGAACCGACAAAGCTTTGGCCTCGTTCATTCGAAAACGCTCGAGGATTTTACCCGTGTACGCGCTTTGATGCAAAAACATCTTTTTCTCTCCGCGATTACGAACTATTTGCATCCCGGCAAAATTACAGCAGTCTCCGATCGTAATTTCGAACTCGCTTCTCAATTCCTCGATCACCGCGTCTAGTGCCGCCCGCGATTTGCACGCTACAAGTCCGTCGTCGACGAACAGCGCAAGGTACATCGCAACACCCTTAAAGTCACTAAAGAAGATACACTCGTCTGCATCGGTATGCACAAACTCAAATCGTCGCAAGAAATCACAGAATTTGCGACTCCAGCATCGCGGCGACTGCTTTAAGCCATACAGTGACTTTTTCAATCGACACACGACTTCACTCGCGTTTTCTTTCACTCTCAAACCAACTGGGATCTTCATATGAATCTCCTCCTCGAGATTTCCGTAGAGGAAGGCCGTGCGGACATCAAATTGCACCATCTCAAGATCTTCGTGCGTTACGGTTGCCAGCAGCACTCACAGCGAGTCATAGCGCACTACCGGCGAGAAGGTCTCAGTGAAGTCCACCCCTTTTTCTTGAAGAAATCCTCTTGCGCACAGCCTTGCCTTGTAGCGACGTACGCTTCCATCCGAGTCCTGAATAGCCTTGAATATCCACTTGGAATCAATGGCTTTCTTCTTATGATCTTTTCGCACAATTTCCCAAGTACTGTTGACCTCGTGTGCCTTCAGCTCTTCTTCAATGGCTCCGATCCACCGATCAGCGTCAGGCCCAATGATCGCCTCTTCGTAATTTCTCAGCGCATCGTACTCGGCGAAATCGACTTCGTCATAATCCATGTACCGTCTCGGTCTCTGGATTTGTGCCCAATCTCTCAACACACGCCCCTGGACAGCAGGCTCGACAGGAACGCCTGCATTTAATTGAACTCCGGCCGGCGGAAAATTCTCTCTGTTACCGACTGGTGGTGCGATAGCACCGTTTCCGATCGGCAGTTCAACCTCTGCTTCCCTGTCGCGAACTTCCCGCTCTACGTTACCAGCTCGTTGTTCTCGTTGTCTCAGCTCGGCCAGCTGTTCTTCCTCGTCGGGCTCTTCTCTCTCTCGCTCCGTCCAGTCTTCTTCGTTGCTTGAGCTGCTCGCTGAGCGCGTTTCCTCCTCGACACTTTCACGAAAGACGACATTTCTCGAGACCGTCACTTTCTTCGTGTCTGGATGATAGAGCCGATAGTTGGTTGACTCGCCGTCGAAACCCACGAGAATCACTTTCTTCGCTCTGGCGTCGAGTTTTCGCGTAAACTGCTTTGGCACGTGCTCGTAGCATTCCTCCCCGAACGCGCGCACATGTCTCAAATCTGGCTTTTTACCCGACCAGATTTCGTATGGCGTTTTACCGTCCTTATCTCCAGTCACCGAAACCCGATTAAGCAGATAGACCGCCGTATTAACTGCTTCCGCCCAGAGCGGATCCCCGACTTGTCTCGCTTTCATCATGGTCCGCGCACACTCCATCACCGTTCTGTTCTCCCTCTCCACCTTCCCGTTTTGCTCGGGAGTGTACGGAGCCGTCGTTTCGTGTTTAATCCCGCGCGATTTCATGTAACTGTCCATCTGCTCGTTGCAGTATTCGCGACCATTGTCCGTTCTCATGGTTTTCATCGCACGACCGAATTGATTCGCTATCGCGCGCTCGACGACCTTGAAGCTGTCAAAGACGTCTGACTTGTGTTTCAGAAAAAACACCTGTCTAAACCCCGAAGCGTCGTCCTTATACATCGCATAGTATCTCGCGCCGCCGACCGACTCCACTGGCATGGGCCCGCACACGTCACTATGAATAAACTCGCCGGGCTCTCTTTTCACTCTCTCGACAATTTCCCTGAACGGAAGTCTGTGCGTTTTCCCCAATTTACACGCGTCGCAGAAAAAATCACGCTTGTCTCTCACCTTTACCCCGTTCACCAGGCCGCTCGACACTAACACGGACAACGCACGTTTGTTTAAGTGCCCGAGACGCTCGTGCCAACCCTTCAGGCTCGTTGTTGACACGTTTGCCTCGTCCGCACTTTGTTGAACTCTTACTCGAAATAGCAGCCTGCAGATTCCGTTCAACTGCTTGACTCCAGTCGCGATAATCGCGAAAAAATAGGGACGTACAGCACGTGCTCGATTCGAGCTTCGCTCCACACGCCGTTCACTAGTCTGTCCACGATCACCGTTCCCTCTCCAGTCACAGCGCACTTGCCATTGTCCCCGAGCAATATCGTGTCTCCGTCCCTCTTTGGATGAAACTCTGTGAGCCAATCTCTCCGGAACGTGACGTGCTTCGAACACCCACTGTCGATATACCAGATATCGCCTTGATCGACCGCTAACACCGAGCGTCGCAGCGCGTTTTCCGGACTCTTATACCGACCGAGTTCACTAGCCTGTCCACTATTATCACTCGCGCCCGAGCTCACCGCAACGAACGCCACTTTCTGTGAACTGTCTTTGTCCTTGTCACCTTGTTTTTGTTTGCGTTCTGGGCACTCGCGCGCGAAATGTCCTTTCTGCTGGCACACGTAGCACTCGATGTCTTTCTTCTCCTTACGTTTCTTCTTTCGCGGCTTCGCCTTCACTGCCGCAAAAGCTGCCGCTCCTCCGGAATCGGCGTTTAACCGGCCTTCTTCTCGTATCAAACGCTCCTGTAAATTCTTGAGTGTTTGTCGGTCCGGCTCGACGCTTTCCCAAGCCGTTTGAAACGACGAGAACTTGGCCGTTAAACTCGTCAACACTTTTGCCATGATGGTCACATCCGAAAGATTCTCCCCAAGATCCAGGAGCTGCGTCGCCATGTTCTGAATCCTCGCCATGTGCTGCACGACCGTGTCCGTCGGACCCATGCGATACTCGTGGAATCTCTGTGTTAGCATCAGCCTGTTCGACGCCGATTTATGCGCGTGTATCGTCCCGAGCTTGTCCCACATCTGTTTCGCTGTGACACAAACTAGCAGAGGCTCGAGCTGGGAATATTCCATCGACGATGAGATGAAAAACATGGCCTTCGCATTGTCTTTGACCCACGTTTTCGCTGCCACACTCGCTCTGTCGTCCGGCATCACTCGACTCCCATCCACGACGTCCAAGACATCATTTGTCATGCAAATCTGAGTGACCTGGAACTTCCAGCCCAGAAAGTTCGATCCGTTGAACTTCGTCACATGCCTCGCCGACAATTCACCCGACATTTTTACCCGCTCGCGTCCCTTGACTCGTTCGCCAAAATTCGCGGGAAGAACGTCCCGCGCACACAATGGCCGCCGCGACTCGACTCGCGGCGCTTCTCGGTTCTCGCCTCCGCTCTACCTTTCTCTCGTCTCTTGAACACCGAAATAGCTCGCTACTGGGCCCATAACCTATTGAGGTAACCCTTCGGCGTATTTTAACCTGTGTTCAGAGAGGAAAGGAGTCGAGGGTAACACAAAGAATAAACTGGTTAGCTGAATATGGGAATCTTTATTATAGCTCGACTAGCTCGTAGCTTAGCTCAAGAGCGACTGACGCGCGCTCGGCACGCAGGCCGGTGGTTCTCTCTCTGTTGCGTCAGACGCATGCGCACACACAAGAGAGAATATTATAGGCTTACTTCAACAATATTGAATAAACCTCAACTGTTCATACTTTTATCCTAAATTCCTGTGTCGTATTTCATTTAAAGTCTCGTATAAACATAATGTTAAAGCCTGCATGTGAGGTGCAATAATCTTGGCTTTTTTAAAAAATTACGTTTATCAAAAAGTGAAAAATCTAGTTTTATTGTTTCTATTTTCTGTGTGTAATAAAAATTAGTATAATTTATCTAGGTAGCAATTTCTGTAAGTTACTACAGTGGAAGCAAAACCACTTTGTTTAACGAAAAATAACTTGCTTGTTATAAAGTAATTCACAGTGACGTTTCAAGTATTAATATATTTTATTACGTTAGAATAAACTATGTAAAGAGAAATTAATAATATTTATCAAATGGCGCGGGAGCGCCATGAGGAAAGCATGTTTCTGCATGGCTAGCACCCAAACATTTATTTATACATTGAGTTTCGGCGGCGGTTTTTCGCCCCGCAGCTTCCGGATTCATTCGAGATTCGCATTCGAGATGCTCCGACTTCCGTTTTTATTCGAGATAGTTGGCGTTCGAGTCTCGAGATCGGTATGTCAGTTTAGATATATTATATATATATATATATATATATATATATATATATATATATATATATATATATATA
This sequence comes from Gastracanthus pulcherrimus, assembly GCA_949152435.1. Taxonomy (NCBI): domain Eukaryota; kingdom Metazoa; phylum Arthropoda; class Insecta; order Hymenoptera; family Pteromalidae; genus Gastracanthus; species Gastracanthus pulcherrimus. The sequence continues at coordinate 71,387,164 of OX424574.1, forward strand.
TATATATATATATATATATATATATATATATATATATATATATATATATATATAGATGTAGAGTGGTGATAGAGTGAGACAGAGAAAGGTATATACTTAATAAAACCTAACCTAACAAAAAAATGGTCTGCTTGAAAATTGAATAATGAAAATTTTGCGTCAAGACGTCAGCTAAGTTAACATAATAGATACAAAATACAGAACATGATCTATACACAACAACAATGTTTTGATACTTCACTTTGGAATGATGATAAATGTTTAATCACCAAGTTCATTTAAACAATGTTCGGACTTTGGATAAACAGCTGCTTGTATGCTCAGATTAAGGCTCTTTTTTTCGGTTCAATCATTATCAACATCAATCATCAATAATGCTACTAATAATGCCCAAAAAGGAAGTAAAAATCAAGTAACGTAGTGTTTTTGTTTATGGATACAAACAAGGCGAATGTTTCACCAACAAGAATTTATGTAACAACATCAGGCTATTAGTACGTAGCAATATACATTATTTTGTTTTACATTCTATACTTTATGATTTATAATTTAACTTTAATATATTTTATTTGTATACTTATTTTGTACAGTTAGGTATTGAATAAATTGCTAGAAAGAAACTGCATTCCAGTGTTGTTTATTATCAAGAATCAAGAAGTTATCTTTTATGGAAACTGCATGTTTCACAGATGTAATTCGATGGAAAGATTATATGGAAAGACACTACATACTAAAATAAAATTTGATCGCAATGGATTCTATTTTGTATTAACTGACAGTTTTTTTACGTACAGTTATCATATTATAGTGATGCAGTATTAGTAAGGTAAACAATTAATACGATATAAATGTAATACAATAGTGAGGCAATATTAGTACGATGTAAAATATTAGTGATCTTATAGTACGATGTAACATTATTAAGAAATTAGTACGGTGTATCAAAATAATATTAAGGAATGCATTTAATTTAATAGATAGAATATTACAAACAATGACATTTGATTAAATAATAAGGTAATCAATTTCAAAAATATTTTTGAAATGACATTCAAATACTTCAATCAAATATTTCTTAGTGCATCGTGTAAAAAAATTTTCTTGAATACTTTCAATAAATTTTTCTTAGAAGATTATATTGTGAAAAGGAATACAAAAATATTTTGAGTCGTCATTGTCAGCAGATGCAGGGAAAACATGAATATTGCACATTATTTACTTAGATTCTCAAAGATTCATGTAAACTAAAAGACTATATTTTAAAACTTAACAAAAAATGACAACAAATATACTTTTTTAGTAGTAAAAATATAAATTTAACTTTTTAGTGTGGTTCTAGAAGGTTATACTAATGATCATAGAAGTAATGAACAGTATATTTACTTATTGATATAAACAATATGTAGTATAAAATGAACTTAATCATCATATCTTTCTCTGTAAGAGTTCATTCGATAAGCTCAATTATCATGTTTTTTATTAATAATAGTTCATTCGATAAACTCAATTATCACATCTTTTTTATATAAGTTCATTCGATAAGTAAATTCCACAAGAAAATGAACTATTACGTATAAAGATATGATGATTGAGCCAAAGCTAAATAGTAGTTCATATACCTTGATATTATTATTTTAGAGATTTTAAGTGTTTTTCTTATATTGTTAAGACTGAATATTATAAAATATTTTAATTACTATAAATTGTGTAAAAATTCAATTATTAATCAATTAAGTATTGGATACATGTAATTTATTTGTAATAAAGAACAATATTTCTTATTTTTCAGAAAATATATTTATTTATATAAAAATAATAAAATAAAAACAATTGCTTAGGGTAAATATTTATACTAGCTACCCTAGTAAACACACAAGAGCGAAGTACATTTTTGAAAATACGCATACTTTTTATATTGGTTCAGCTTATAGTTAAGGATGTTTACTTTTAAAAAGGCAGACTTTTTTCATTTAATGGAATTGGAATTTATTTAAATGTCCCTTTTACTCCTAACAAAATAAATTCCTTTAATATGGTTTTTATATTCACATAGATGAATTTAAAGTGGAGCTCTACAGAACATTGATTTATCAAATGAATTCTTCATAAAGTTTTTAATAAAATGAATATTTTAAAACTAGGTACAGGATTTAACAGACGAATTCATGTTTATTATTCGTGAAATGAGGTTATCCATATAATGTTGGTTTATTGTAATTATAAAAACGGGAGTGATTAATTAATAAAAACTGAATTGAACAACAATAAATAGTGATGATGTGTGCATAAGAAAATTGTGTAATTTAGTGTAATTAAAAAGTGTTAATATATTAAAGTATAAAATTACTACGTGAAAAGTTTCAAGTTTAACTGTTGCTAATTATTTCAAAAGTTTTCAAAATACATCAAATATATTGTAATAGATGAATGTAAACATTTTTAAGATAAAGTCAGGTGCAGTATAAATATTCTGAGATTTGTTTAATATGAAATATTGTCCACTTTTATGAAATGGATAAAATTTACTCAAAATATCATCAATGTTCACATTATGTATTTCACTTTTCCAAATTCTCAATCAATGTAAGTGATATTTCAAGTGTAATTTGGTTATCTGTCATATCATACGGATACTGAATTATTTTAAAGTTTTTCATATATGGCACATATTTTATCTTACAAATAATTATAATGTATTGTAACGTACTAAGTGTATTGTTTATTCTCAGAATATAAACTGACAATATTCTTCATATCCACATCCACATCATCATGAATACAATGGCAATTTGTTGTGTTAAATTTCAGACATTTATTAATATGATGAGGTTCGAATATCAATATATGGTTAGCTTGATTTTTTAATATAAAGATTGAAAAAAAATTTTGCAGATTTTGATTGTAGGATAAGAAGAGTATACAATATTTGAACATATGAAATGTTTATCGTAGTTTTTATTCAGTATAGATTATTATATCTTTTTACCTTCCGCTCTTTTATATCACATATTTTCTTTAACATTAAATTTTATATATTCTTTTTATATGAAATGTTTATATCTGCATTGACTATTATTAGATTAGTAAATTAATCTTAAAACGTTGTTAACATATTAATCAAGAATTCAGCCAACCCGAATAAATCCTGAATAACCTTACAAGTAGAAGATCATATATCTGGTTTGTACAGGATTTGATAAGACTTTGGCAAGAAATATCTTTTGGTACCTAATAATAAAGCCCATAACCCGAAGTTTAATTTCATAGGATCCAGAACCCAAGATACAACTAAAAAAGTATTGCTCATATACGCAATGTTAAAAATATTCTATGTATATACATATTAGCAATAATAATGAGAAACGTTGTATCTGCCTCACAGTAGCATACCATAATAGTACCAGGAGAGTGGCCAATTATCAACTGGGAGTGCGTGTGAAAAGCATAGAGGAGCATGTTAGTGGAAGTGAGAGAACAGTTAAAAAATAGGGTCTCTGACCCAATGGATGTCTGATTTCCACTATCAGGTTTTATATATGCTTATCACTCACACGCACAGGCCTGATTGACTATTATCGTATATCCGAATTAGTCTCAAAATATTGTACTCGTAATATATTGATCAAAACTTTAGCAAATAGGAGCAGTTCAAAATAATTTTCAAAATTGTTCAAAATAATTTCGTTTTTATTTCAACCTGGATTAAATACGTCAATTCAATATTATAGTTAGTCTTATCTTAAATGCAATCCAAATCTGGAAAAGTTATTTTAATCTGAATCCTAAAAAATAAATATAATAAAAAATTTTATTATACCACTTTACAATGTTTTGATATTATCATAAATTCAATCAAAATCTGTAAAAATTTTAAACTTCATACATACCTTGCACAATCTACTTTAACTATTTGTACATTTTATTATGCGAAAAAAATCTTATATTTTAATATCTAATTTCAGTTATTATACTAAAATAATATAGTACACAGAACGTAATACTTTTTAGGATTCAGATTAAAATAACTTTTCCAGATTTTGATTGCATTTAAGATAAGACTAACTATAATATTGAATTGACGTATTTAATCCAGGTTGAAATAAAACAATTTTGAAAATTATTTTGAACTGCTCCTATTTGCTAAAGTTTTGATCAATATATTACGAGTACAATATTTTGAGACTAATTCGGATATACGATAATAGTCAATCAGGCCTGTGCGTGTGAGTGATAAGCATATATAAAACCGGATAGTGGAAATCAGACATCCATTGGGTCAGAGACCCTATTTTTTAACTTTTCTCTCACTTCCACTAACATGCTCCTCTATGCTTTTCACACGCACTCCCAGTTGATAATTGGCCACTCTCCTGGTACTATTATGGTATGCTACTGTGAGGCAGATACAACGTTTCTCATTATTATTGCTAATATGTATATACATAGAATATTTTTAACATTGCGTATATGAGCAATACTTTTTTAGTTGTATCTTGGGTTCTGGATCCTATGAAATTAAACTACGGGTTATGGGCTTTATTATTAGGTACCAAAAGATATTTCTTGCCAAAGTCTTATCAAATCCTGTACAAGCCAGATATATAATCTTCTACTTGTAAGGTTATTCAGGATTTATTCGAGTTGACTGAATTCTTGATTTATAATTATACAATTATGTTTTAGTATATAATATTTTTATTAAATTATATAATAGCAACTAGTCACTACGTGACTGAAGAAAAAACAATGGATAGAAAATAGAGTATGTATATTTAAGTATGTTGCATATGTGGTGGTAGTGATGGTGGTGGTGGTGGCGATGGTGGTGTTGGTCGTAGTGGTGGTAGTGGTAGTGGTAGTGGCAGTAGTAGTAGTAGTAGTAGTACTAGTAGTAGTAGTAGTAGTACTAGTAGTAGTAGTAGTACTAGTAATAGTAGCAGCAGTAGTAGCAGTAGTAGTAGTAGTAGTATTTCTTTTCATAATATAATTGCATCCTAACAGTCATCACCATTTTTAGACTAATCCCATTGAAAAGATCCAAAGGAAAGATCCGAACTGAAATCAGAAGGAATTCCATGGAGATTTCTCCGTTTGAATCCGTTCAGATTCCTCGTGGATTACACGTGGATTCATAGTGGAATCCGTCCAAAAACATAGTCTGAAATCAAAATGAAATTCAATATGAAATCCGTGCGAAATCAATGTGATTTCCTTTAAATTAAAAATTCATCAGGTCACTGAATTCCAACAGAAATCCTTATGAAATCAATGCGATTTTCTTCAAATTATAAATTTATCAGGCCAAGGAATTCCGACAGAAATCCTTATGAAATCAATGTGATTTTCTTCATATTATAAATTTATCAGGTCATGGAATTCCGAAGGAAATCCGTATGAAATCAACGTGATATCCTTTAAATTATAAATTCATCAGGCTACGTAATTCCGAGGGAAATCCTTTTGAAATAAATTTGATTTCCTTCATATTACGAATTCAGCGGGGCCACAGAATTCAGAGTGAAATCGTTCTGGAATCAGATCAAAATCTCAGTCTCTTGGAAATCTGTCGGAAATCTCCAGGAAAATATTGTTGGAAAGCGAGGAAATCACAGGAATATCCATTTCTAGGATCAAATTCAAAATCATGGTTCAGGTTATTAGACTTTAGTACAGCTAACGAATCACTATATACATATCATGAACTAAAATAAGTTATTGATATTGACCACATGAACAGTTTTATAAAAGCTTCCACGTACAATGCATTTTTAAATTAGTCTCATGCCGGTTCTGTAGTGAATATTTTGCTCTTTTATATCCTATATCATTATATAAATTTATCGTTAATGTAATCTAATGACTTTTCCCGCGTTTTTGTAATACTGATTAAATCGCCATTCGGAAAAATCGATGGTATATTCGTAAGAATTGTGGAGTTTATAGTTGATATCGCTCACAACAGAGAATCAACCGTTTGTCATAAATTTAAAATTGCTGATGGAGATGAAGACGATTCAACAAAAATATAATGATCAATAATGATACATATTCGGTACGGAAGTAATATATTTTTTCGATCCTATTTCTATAAAAACAGCGATGCTATCAATACTATCACTTTGAATCACAATTTCTTCTGCAATAATATTAACAACAGTTTTTATAGCGTCATAAGCATCTCCATTAATAATGTTAAGTTTCTGACAGACGGTCAATTCTTTGTTAGTCATGCAGTCACATAAAAATTCTATAATTTTCACGAAAGAACCATCTGAAGTTTTCGCATAACAATTTGAAGATCGTGGGTACGTTTTATGACATGACGAAAATATACAATTATTTTTCGATATTCGAGTGTAGGATTCGGCAAAATCTGAAAGTTCTAAGTCTCTCATAATGTTATATTTAACCGCAGATGGTTTGCCAAAATATCGGATATTATTCAATTTCTCTGTTTTTTGAGTATTTCTATTATGCAATTTATCACAGTATTCTAATACAGGAGATTCATGATTCTTCGATAATACATGATTTTGTAATATTTCAGAGCATTGTTGATAATCTAATCGTCTGCATATTTGATACAGAACACCTTTCGAGGCTTTGATGAAATCTACAATTTTTCAATTACCAGATTCGAACCCGTAACCGAAATGGGACCATAGTGGACCCCAATCAATAACGCTCTGACTTAAATGAACTAATTTTTGGATATTATAAGTCATAGCTTTTTTCGTGTACAAAATCTGAGTTTTACCTACGAATTCTTTCAAAAGACTATTGACATGCAATACAGCTTGATTAGTGATATTGGAACTCATTAGAATGTGCATGGCATTTACGAATAATTTTAAATGGTTCCGATAAACTTCAAAGTTTTCTACTTCTTCCAAAATAGACAAAATGAAAAAGAGCAATAAGTTCTCCCATTCTCTACTCTTCCAATCTTTTTTTTCTTCAAGTGAACGAGGCAATCTAGAGATTTGTTTAGGTACTTTCAAAGATTTCAGAATATTGTTGATTTTAGTTCTGTCTTCTTTTTTAATTGAAAACGGTTTTCGAGAAGAGTCGAACCAATACTTAGCCAACTGTCGACAAACACCCAGAAAAACACAGTGCATACTGTCGGGAACAAAACCGTTCACAATATTAAAATGACTAAGTTTCGTTATAGGAGAAATTGCATTAATCCCATGGTTTGACATTCCAGTATCAAGTACCTCGATCAAGTGATCGAAAGTTTTGGATTCATTTCGAAGTGGTGGGACATAGTCGAGCATGGTATACTTGATCACATTTCTTGTTTTATATTTTACTTGTGTACCGGGATACAAACACTACCTGCAACGAAAATAACCATTGAACTGAACGATTCCTTGCATTGGTGGTCGAGCTATCGAGTCTACACAGCAACAAATAGCATGGAATTTGATACTTTGCTCTTCACCCCGAATTTTGCAAGTGATTTCTACAGTAGATAACCTGGTCATATCTTTTATAAACGCATCCAAAAATATCTTCATAATAGGTTTTTTCTTACTGAACCATAATGCTACTGTTAATGGATTACTATTACGAACATCAACTGGGATTTCATTAAGAATGACTTGAATTGGAGTGATGGAAAAAGAAGAACTTTTGAAAAACGGGTGATCCATCGCTGTTGCACACAAAGCTTGCAATGGAATGTCTAGTATCAAGTGGCAATGAAGAAATAAATTTCTTATACAGAGCACCCTCGTATATATCACGTAATGAATCATTTTGTCCTTTATTATTCACAATATTCTCAAAGTATTCATCATTTTGTTGTATTAAATTACGTATTTTATCGTGGATTTTTAAAGTAAGAAAAAAATTTACATCATTCCCGGTGACAGATATAAACCTTTCCGATTCTCCAAATTGAATAGAACGAGTGCCACGATTGAATTGTTGAATGTAACAATCACAATGTGGACATACTGCATGATATTCTTTTCCATCTTCTGTTGTTAATAATTTATCCATTCTGTATCAAGTGTCAGGAATAATACTTTTATTAAAAAAACTATTGATCAGTCTGCAAAGATAAGATGTATCATCGTTATCCAATGAAGCATTTGATGAAAACTCTAATATCCCCAATAGAACTTCACATTCGCTGACAACCAGAGTAGCATCAAGAATACTATTTGATTTTTCATCTTTCAAGAACTTATTCAAATTGATGAAATTCTTATCTCCATTGTTTCTGGGTTCTTGTTCAACATCTTCGATAGTCTCATTTTCTGAATCAGATCACGGAAATAAATCCTGCACAAAGCTTGGTTGATCCTGAGGAAATAAATATTTCTTACAAATTCCAGATCCTGATGCTTCACGATTTGTGGGAAAAAATATATATTCATATGTTGAAAAAAACGTATCAGAATATTATGACATGAAACAACCTACAAGAAAAATTTATGGAATACTCCAACAAGGTTTAAACTAAGCAGATATGACCGATTTCATCTCAAATCATGCAGGCCGACAGCACCTATCTCTCCGAATCAGCTCAAATTATAGTATATTATTCTACTCGGAAAATAAGCGTATACGTATTTTTTGATTTTTCGATAGCATAAAAATTGCATGTGTTATGCTTTTTTCAAAAATGACTCCTCAAATTTCGTTTCTCAAAAATCGAAAACTTTTTTCTTTTTAAATCATTCTAATTCGTCTTTTTATGGATATTTGAAAATAATTCTGTACATATTCGATGCTGTTGGTGATACTCTTATGATCTGCCAAGTTCAAAAATTTTTTTACTAAAAATCAAGGATGACCCTGGTAAAAAATTATCTAGTTTTATCGAGGCCCTCGATTATTTCCTTGGCAAACTAGATAGATCTACATAGTTCTAGATTAATTTTCTACCAGGGGATATGGCATTTTTTATAAACAATGAAAAATGCTTTTTTCTCAAAAAAGCCATCTTTTTTTTTACTCAATTTTTTTTTATAGATAGCTAGTCTTAATACCTATATGGTCATATATATTTTGGTTTTTTAAGAGATATAAACGAAATAAGAAAAAAAATTTATGTTCCCCCATAGCATTGTCGTGCAAGAAAAAATCCTATGTATTTTTCCCTTTTTTATGATTTTTAGACATTTTATTGCTTTTTCTAACTTTCCTGCTAACACGATTCTTTGAGTTGATTTTCTTCTTCTTCTGTTTCTCTTTATTTAACAATTTTGTTAAAGAATGAAGAGCAGTTCGACCTGTATAAGATTTTTTCTTTTTACCTACATTTACTTTCCATACGTGGGTTTTCTGAATGCCGTTATATTTAGGAGCCTTAAGCCACTCTTTTATTTTATTTTGTCTAAAAACTTCAATATCTTCTTTTAGTAGTAAGATTAGTTTAATATTATTAGTATAAGATTGAACTTTTGTTACAAAAGCATTGGCATCTTGTATTGCTTCAATATGACTGTTCTGAAGATTATGTCTAGTTGCATAGTGACTAGTCCGCCAACACCATCACATGCACCTTTCCCGTGACCTGTAGCTGAAAACAACCATTTTTTATTGATGGAAGCATTTTTCATTTCATACAATTGAAATCGATTTTTAAAGTGGCCTGCTGCTCCATCTGTTATAATCGATATTTGATCTATTAAATCGGTTGAATCATTTTTCATCGAATCAATTATTTTTTCCATTGCTAACAAGCATGGGCAGAATCGTGTTTTCTATCATCACTGATGACAGCAAAAGTTTCTGTTAGTTTTCCTTTATAAAAAACTGCTGTGAAAATAGAGACCTGTTGATTAACCCAGTGAGTACCTTGAATAGGGTTACTGTGAATCACTGCCCAATTTTCAGCAAAATCACCATGCAGTACTAGATGACCTGAGTTAGCTGCAGCTATTTCTTTCTCTTCTTTTATAGCTTTTCTTTGTATATTTTTAATATTTAAATGAACGCTTGTTTTGACTGTCCAAGAAGAAAGATCGCTAAAAAAATTGGAGATTGTTAATCTTTTCTTCACAAGATGGCCATTTTCCCACATAGCAAAAACAATCTCCTCATGTTCATTAGTTGTCTCTAATCCAAACAAACTTAGGTTGATATTTTCAGAACCTGGACATAACGTACATTCTTGAAAAAGACACTTATCGGACAAATTGAAGCAAATAATTGCCGATAAAAGTGTAGAACGAATTCTATCGAGGTCTGAATGTTTGCCTCCTAGGAAATTATTTAGACTATTAACGTATAAATCAAAATTTGCACAGTACATGCACAGACACACTTCCTTCGACGGGCTCAACATAACAAACTTTGGTTTTAATGTATAAAACTTTGTTATACCGATTTTTATGTCTGGGTTTTCTTGTTTGAATAGTTTATACGCCTCTTTTAAACTGCGTGTCAAATAACGTTTTATTTTTTTTCTTTTTTTCCATTTTGTTGAACAGTCACAACATCAGATTTATTAGGGCTTTGACGTGTACAGTTAAAGTCATCGTTTAGAAAATATTCCATGGCAATTTTTGTAGACTTTTCGTCCAATGGATGACCAGTATACGCGTCAGATTCAGAATATATTCCCTTAGTTGTTACAAGCATTCTTGCTTTGTCAATCATATAAACAGTTACTTCGGGAAATGCTGATAAAATACTAGATTTTGTTAATGGCGAAGGAAGCAACGTTAAAATTCTAATTTTCTCATTGATATTGTCACAATATTCAAGCGCTACTCGCAAGTTATTGAGTCATTCATTGCAGAAGCATTGAGTCAAATCATCATGTGATTCATCAATGCAAACATTGTATGCTTCTGACAATTTTGAACTAGTTGCAGATGAGAATGAAGATACTAGTTCTGATTTTTTTCTAATAATGTATCTTTGTACAGATGAATCATCAATACCTCTCTTCCTTTTAAGTGGCGAAACATTACCAAAAGAACTTGAAATTAAGGTTTCGTTTAAATGCTCAATCCGCTCTGGGGTGCTAGCTCGAAAATCATGGTCTTCAGTATCACTGTCCAAGTCAGTATAATTGTCTGAATGAATCGCATCACTTATTTCCTTTGGTTCAATATTTTTAACGCGTTCATAACAATTGAAGCATACATAATCCGAACTCTGCACTGCTTTGTTAGGAAAACTTTGTCGAAGAAGTTCTGCTAAATTCTCCAATTTTCTAAATTTAACAGTGGCATGATATACGTTTTTTTGTGTGATCCAAAAAAGTTTGGACACTTGCGCCTCTTTGTTGAATAAATTTCAGCCATAATTCAAGAGAAATCTTAGTGTGTATAAGTAATACTATATATATTAAGGTAACTAGACCGGGATCCTTAAATAAGCTAAAATAACTAACATTATCTACGTGATAGCAAAAGATGAGTTTTAGCCACCTTGCGGAGAATTCTAGTACCATGCGTTATACTCCTCTATGGTGTACACACACACATATATAAATAATCGTACACGTATTCGCCTAATGCACAGATTCTTGCTCTGCTATATACGTATAATCATTATACTTAGGGGTACATAAAATTTTTTTCTTATTTCGTTTATATCTCTTAAAAAACAAAAATATTCCAAATGTCATGTATATGACCATATAGGTATTGAGACTAGCTATCTATAAAAAAAATTGAGTCAAAAAAGATGGCTTTTTTGAGAAAAAAGCATTTTTCATTGTTTATAAAAAATGCCATATCATCCTTGATTTTTTGTAAAAAAATTTTTGAACTTGGCAGATCGAAAGAGTATCACCAACAGCATCGAATATGTACAGAATTATTTTCAAATATCCATAAAAAGACGAATTAGAACGATTTAAAAAGAAAAAAGTTTTCGAGTTTTGAGAAACGAAATTTGAGGAGTCATATTTGAAAAAAGCAAAACACATGCAATTTTGATGCTATCGAAAAATCAAAAAATACGTATACGCTTATTTTCCGAGTAGAATAATATACTATAATTTGAGCTGATTGGGAGAGATAGGTGCTGTCGGCCTGCATGATTTGAGATGAAATCGGTCATATATTATTTCAGCGGAAAAGCTATTTTTCGAATTATTCAGTCATATTATTTGTAATTTTAATTCTGAAAATTTATCTTTAATCAACCAGTGCATTGCGGATATTCACAAATTCCGTCACAATTTATTTATAATAAACAAATCAGATTTTGGGCACTTGTCGGGGCACTGAGGCATTATAGAGCCAGAATCTATAAAATTGAATAAAAATCAATCAGAAGGTATATATTTCTGAACTATTGTGACTTTTCAAACGATGTACATATGTACATTAGGGTGGCCGTTATTTCCCAAAGTGCAAAATTCGAGAAGTGCCCCCTTTGAATCTTCATCACTTTGCTTTCAGAACTCAAATCTCTTTGGAAATTTCATTAAGATGCATGCCTCATAGTGCCTGTAGCTCATGATTTTCTCCATTTGAAATCTTTGTGAATTATTTCTCGAGAGGCTTAATTAATCATTTACGGGAAAAATGATGAGAATAAAAGTGCTTAGAATTGATTGAATAATATGTTGGATTTTTTCCTTCAAGTTGTAGTGTGTTTCAAAGTTTCTTCCAGTTTGAGCCTATTTGAGAAAATTCGAGAGTTCCTCAGATCATTCTGGGAAAAATTCAGCATAATCTTTGGTCAATTTGGAGCACTTTTTATTCATATAATTTTCCCTTCAAAGTGCATAGTTTACTCGTTAAAAATTCTTGAAGTTTTCTCCAAATTGACTTCAGAATTTTTTTGCTCAGAAACTATGCACTATGGAGCAAAAAAGATATGTATAAAAAGTGCTTAGAATTGATTGAAGATTATAGTAGAATTTTTTCAGAATGATGCAAGACGATTTTGGAATTTCTGAAACTACAGGCACTATGAGACATGTATCTTGATAAAATCTGCAAAAAGATTTGAACTGTGTGAGAAAAATGATAAAGATTCAGGGGGGGCACTCCTCGAATTCTGCAGTTTAGGAAATAACGGCCACCCTAATGTACATAGTGACATAATGTTTAATAATGTATATTAGGGTGGCCCTTATTTCTCGACTTGTGAAATTCTGGAAGTGCTAGAATCAAATCATTATCATTTTTCATGAAACTGAAGTTGACACAGAGGTCTTGGCTCTGTGCTCAGAGATGCATTTATCAGTGATTCTCAACCTGATATGTTTTTCAATCATAAAAAAAAATAATCAACACAGATCTTTCTGAAATTTTACAGAAAGGCAGTTGTCAACAAAATGAAGACATGAGCAAAATCCTATCGTGCGGAAATCAACCCGTCATTTTTTTATAAGGTTAGTTTTATACATCTCTTAGTTTTTCGATCATAAAAAAAATAATCAACGTGGATCTTTTTGAAATTTTACAGAAATGCAGTTGTCGACAAAACGAAGACATAAACAAAATCCTATCGTGCGGAAATCAACCCTTCAGTTTTTTTAGAGGGTGGTTTTGTACTTCTCTTAGTTTTTCGATCATAAAAAAAATAATCAACGTGCATCTTTCTGAAATTTTACAGAAACGCAGTTGTCGACAAAATGAAGACATAAGCAAAATCCTATCGTGCGGAAATCAACCCTTCATTTTTTTTATAAGTGTGGTTTGAGATTCCTCGCGGTTTTTCTATCATAAAATAAAATAATCAACACGTATCTTTGTGAAATTTTACATGAAGACAGTTGTCGACAAAACAAAGACATGTGGAAAATCCGACCGTGCGGAAATCAACCCTTCATTTTTTTATAAGAGTGGTTTGAGATTCCTCGCGGTTTTTCTATCATAAATTGAAATAATCAACACGGATCTTTCTGAAATTTTACAGAAAGGCAGTTGTCGACAAAAAAAAGACGCGTACAAAATCCTACTGTGCGGAAATCAACCCTTCATTTTTTTGAAGAGGGTGGTTTTATCAAAAGTAAAAGTAGCGCGGTGAAAGTATAATTTCCGAGGCAAAAGTGAAATTTGAGCGGAGAGACTTATTTGCGGGGCGAAAGTGATGATTTTTTAATTGTAATTTTGATTAAGAATAATATTAAAAATTTTAGACATTGATTTGTTTGGGATTTGTTTCGATCTGATTTTTAGGAGCAAAAAGTGGCGTTTCGGTCGAGAATGAAATAAAATACTACATGCAATATGATGTATTATTTCACTTTCTATATGATTCCAATTTTCTTTACAATTGTGCTGTCTATCAGCAGGAGCTATTCAACCGTTCAGAGGAAATTTATAGATGATTAATAAGGAAATACTGATAGTGCTGTATTGGCCACACCTGAAATATTAAGTAGTCAATGTATCAAGTCAATGTATTGTCAATGGATATCTGGCCTCTATGTTATGCACACTTGTGATATTGAAAAAATAATCTTATTCAGCGTTTAATACGTGAACTACTGCAAGTACGTCTTTATGATATCAAGTACTGACGCCCTGTAGAATTTCACAATGATCTGTGTTGATTATTTTATTTTATGATGTAAATCTACGTAGAAATTAGAACCACCCGTATAAAAAAATGAGGAGGTAATTTTCGCACAGTAGGATTTTGCACATGTCTTTGTTTAGTCGACAACTGCTTTTCTGTAAAATTTCAGTCAGATCTGTGTTGATTATTTTATTTTATGATTGATAAACTACAAGGAATATAAAACCACCCTCTCAAAAAAAATGAAGGGTTGATTTCAACTGTCTTTCTGTAAATTTTCAGGAAGATCCGTGTTGATTATTTCATTTTATGATAGAAAAACTGCGAGGAATCTCAAACCACCCTCTAAAAAAATGAAGGGTGAATTTCCGCACAGTAGGATTTTGCACATGTCTTTGTTTAGTCGACAACTGCTTTTCTGTAAAATTTCAGACAGATCTATGTTGATTATTTTACTTTATGATCGAAAAACTACGAGGAATATAAAACCACCCTCTTAAAAAATGAAGGGTTTTTTTCCGCATAGTAGAATTTTTCACGTGTCTTTGTTTTGTCGACAACTATTTTCCTGTAAAATTTCAGAAAGATCCACGTTGATTATTTTTTTTTTATGATCGAAAAACTAAGATATGTACAAAACCACCCTCGTAAAAAACCTGAAGGGTTGATTTCCGCACGATAGGATTTTGCTCATGTCTTCGTTTTGTCGACAACTGCCTTTCTGTAAAATTTCAGAAAGATCTATGTTGATTATTATTTTAATGATCGAAAAACATATCAGGTTGAGAATCACTGATAAATCCATCTCTATGCCAAGACCTCTGCGACAACTTCAGTTTCATTCATTTTTCGCAACAAAAAAGATAATGTTGAAACAATCCATAGGGATTTCATATGGAATCAATATGGATTCTCCATGTAGAAATCTGTCCAAAAAGAAGATATTGATTTTCATGTGGAAATCCATGTGAAAATCCATATGGATTTCCATGACACATTTTTCCAAATTTCATCCATGTATTTCCACATGGAATTCAGTGTATAATGGATTTTCATCTAGAAATCCATACCCTACTGAAAATAATTAGGTGTATTAATTATATGATTTTATATCAAATTTAATCATGTGATTTCATCACATGATTTAAGAATTTTTTTTCTCAGATTGAATCATATGATTCCGAAAAATATAATAATTTTATGTGCAACAAAAAAATGTATTTGGGGTGTCCAATCCGTCACCCATCCAATAAGTAACTCCGTTGGATGCTGTTTAACTTCGGTGATCAGAGGCGTGAGCCGTAGTACGTTTGGCCAGAACGCAGTATGATATTTGTAGATATTGAATGGACTTAAAAGGGACACAATATGATCATTATTCTGAGTTAATATTTATAATTCACTGAGATTTGAAGTCAGTTAGTGATGTTGATAAGTATTAAGTATATTGTATAAAGGATCTCCGCAATCTTTTTGAACTCATCTTTTCGAGGTTGTGAAATTCAGATATCTATTACACAGCATTTATTGTGTTTTGCAAGTTTTTTTCAATCAATAACAAGTAATTCGCCTTGCTATAACAGAAGACTCAAAAATCTTTAAAATTTTGCAATCTGGGTCAGAGTATATATGCTTTTATCTGAGTATGATTAAAACAATACAACTAATTACTTTGTACTGTACTGTGTTATGAACTTCACCTTCATCAACTAACCATAACAAATACAACAGAAGTCTATATATCCACGCTAATTATAATATCATCAATACTGCAATGAACATAACGTCCAAACAATAGTGAATCAATTTAACTAAAACAAAATATCGAGACAACAATACTGACTCCAAAGATAAATATTAATCTTAGTGTATTATAAACATTAACTTAAAATAAAGATCATATTGTGACTCTTTTATGTCCACTCAATATCTTCAGATATCGCACTGCGTTCTGGCCAAATGTGGTATATACGGCTTACGATTCCAATCACCGAAGATAAGCAGCATTCGGCGTGGTTAGTACTTGGATAGGTGACTGTTTAGCCATCCCAATTACGTTTCTTTTTGTTGCACATTAAAATATTATTTTGAATTGGATTTCATTACGTAAGTCTTACACTTCATTTTCATTGTGGCAATTATGGTGATAAAAATTATGTGATTGAATCACCTGATTATTTTCAGTAGGGTATGGATTTCTAGATGAAAATTCTATGTGGAAATCCATGGACGGGATTTAAAAATATATTAATATTGAAATCCACATGGATATTCACTCCACACTGAATTCCATGTAGAAATACATATTCCACATTCAAAAATATATCGACATGGAAATCCATAAGGATTTCTAGATGAAAATCCACTCCACATTGAATTCCATATGGAAATCCATGGTTGGAATTTGAAAAAATATTGAGATGGAAATCGATGAATTTCGACATGAAAATATACTCCACACGGATTTCCACCTCAAAATCAATATCTATTTTTAGACTGATTTCTATATACAGAATCCATATGGAATCCATATGGATCTTTTCGATTGGGTTACAATACTCAAAACATGTGTAGAAAACCTAAAAACATATAGTAAAACAAATTATGCTTAAAACTCCAAACCTTATCTACAAATGGGGGAGCAATTTATATATTAGATCTATTATTCAGCATTCGTCGGCAGCGATGGTCCTGTGGATAACGTGTCTGACTTTTGATTTTTTATTGTGGGTTCAAATCCGTCCCAATGTTTTTTTTTAATTTATAAATTTATATAAAAAGATTATTGAATAATTCTATATAACTTATACATGTCGTGAAATTATAAACAAGTATTTTAAAAATTTTTTATATAGTAATTTCTAAATAAAATAAAAATAATGCCCAATGCACCTTGAATAGTACCTCTAGGGTGGTTTGGAAAACTATTCAAAATAGTAATAATTTAATATTTTTATTTAAGTTTAAGAAAATATAATTTATTTTCTAACTACAATAAAAAAAAATGGGACGGATTTGAACCTGCATAAAAAAACAGAAGTCAGATACGTTATCCACAGGACCATCGCTGCCGACGAATGTTGAATAATGGATCTAATATATAAATTGCTCCCCTATTTGTTGATAAGATTTGTAGTTTAAGTATAATTCTCAAGTATTGCAAACGATAACTGACATGTTTTCAATGTACTGTTTTTAAATACATACTTTTATCGATATTGCCGGTATGTTATCGGCCGAGAGATATCCTGTTACCTACATGACGTTTGGAAATATTTGGAAATCGACTGTCGCGGTGCGCGTGGTCGGGGTGTTTACTAGCCCTTTGGGTGCCTCACTTTGTTTCCCAGCTTTGCACTTCTATTAAGGTCTATTTTCTTTGGTGCGAGGGATGCTCATGTCCGAGGTTGGCCATGGGTTCATACCGAATTTCTTTTGAAATTTTCCTTACTCGCCGGCCGATCGCGATTTTGTCCAGAATTAAAAAAGGTTATGTTGATCAACATTCAAAGTAAATAAATATTCACTGGACACTGCAGGACTTCACTAGAGGAAAATCTGCTTCTGTTTATCAGATAAGTTATCTTTTAACTACTTATTTATTTATAATTAGGTAATCTTCATTTTTTTATGAGAGAAATATATTTAATGTGATTGACTTTTTGTTTTTGTCAAGATATTTATACATTTGACAAATGCAGATTACCTTAGATTTACTGATTGTCAAAAATATTGAGCAGTTGCTTTGTTTTAACTATTCAAAATTATTTTCAGTATTTCCGAAGGCTCAAAAGTATTTTACACAGACACGATGTTCCTGATACTTATGGATTTGTTCAACCCTGCTTTTTATAGTGGTAAGAAATATATAAAAACTGGTCAATAGTCCAGACTTGAAAATTGGTATACATGCCCTCAGAGTATATTATTATCATATCTGTACAGTATCTTGACTTTTCTTAAGCACAAGGTATACTTAGCTCTGGAGCTCTACCGTCAAAATCCCGTTTTTGTAGCAATGTAGAACTTAAATTATCCATTTTTAAACTAAAAAGTTTGGAAATAATTTAATATTTCAAAACTGGTGGATTATTTAGACTTGAGACTTGGCATACAAGCGCTCGCAGCGTATTCAATCAAACCTGTGTAATTTTATGACTTTTCAGCTAGCAGAAGTTGTACATTGCTGAAAGAACGCGATTTTGACGGCAGGACTCAGAGCTAAGTATACCTTGTGCTTAAGAAAAGTCAAGATACTGTACAGATATGATAATAATACTATTCTAAAGGTATGTATACCAATTTTCAAGTCTGGACTATTGATCAGTTTTTAAATAATTCATTTTTAAACTGAAAAGTTTCGATATAATTTAATATTTCAAAGCTGGTAGATTGTTAAGACTTGAAACTTGGCATGCATTGCTGAATAAACGCGTTTTTGACGGCAGAGCTTCAGAGCTAAGTATACCTTGTGCTTAAGAGAAGTCAAGATACTCTAGAGATATGATAATAATATTACACTAAGGGCATGTATACCAATTTTCAAGTCCAAGATTTTACATTATTCATTTTTAAACTGAAAAGTTTGGAAATAATTTAATATTTCAAAACTGGTGGATTATTTAGACTTGAGACTTGGCCTACAAGCGCTCGTAGCGTATTCAATCAAACCTGTTATTTGATGACTTTTCAGCTAGCAGAAGTTGTACATTGCTGAAAGAACGCGATTTTGACGTCAGGGCTTCAGAGCTAAGTATACCTTGTGCTTGAGAAAAGTCAAGATTCTGTACAGATATGATAATAATATGCTCTGAGGGCATGTATACCAATTTTCAAGTCTGGACTATTGAACAGTTTTTAAATAATCCATTTTTAAACTGAAAAGTTTGGAAATAATTTAATATTTCAAAACTGGTGGATATATTGTTTAGACTTGAGATACATATATGTATATATATATATATATATATATATATATATATATATATATATATAATACAAATCTTAACAGGATAATTCAGAGATAAACAATTTACATTATGTCTGGCTCATTGCATGCTTATTGTAATGGGTATATTTTTGTTAGGGGTTAATAGAATATATATTCTCTAAATGTCTAAATTGATATTCGTTGTAGTTACTCAAAAAATCGTATTCTCTCTCAGTTAAACAAGTTTTGGGATAGTAGAGAAATGATGAAAAATCCCAGAGAACAAATGACGAGAGAACATGTTACCTTGCAAAAATATCTACCTTGGTTTCTTATCTACCTACATTTTCTTATGCAAAAATTAACAGAGGGTTTTATATTCGAATTCCAGATCTATTTTGAATACTGTATAAATGAATTTAAATGGAGTTCAATACGACTGTCATATAGTTGAATTTTCATAACAGAATAATTGAACCCAGATCTATGAGAAACTTAACCAAAGAAACTTAACCTGGAAATCTGGGTGGAATTTCAAATGGAAATCCAAGTGGAAATCCAAGTACATACTCCTAACAGGGGAATGTGTAGTTTTTAATGGGAAAGGACTGCTTGTAAAGAAACATAACAAACACATTATAAAAAATCATGTATGATAAGACACTACTGTATATTGCTCCAAGTCTTTGTGCATCTGGGTACTTTTCATTCATATTATATTAACCTACACATTTAATCTCTTCAATGTTTGAATATCAACAAGAAAGTAATTTTATTGATCTTTGCAAAATGAATATGAAATTAAAAGGAATGATAATAAATCCGATAATTAAAGAATATGAGGATATTGAATTACACTGAAATCAAATTGATATGGAATCACTTAAAAAACAATGTACATTATGAATGACGTTTTTAATGGGAAAGGACTGCTTGTTTTATCTTTCCATTTTATGTATTGCTATATTTCCAAACGCAATAACTTTCCTCTGTGATTACAGAAAACGACCCAATAGTTCTGAATTTTTTATGAAGTTCAAGTACATTTGTTTGTTTCAATTTTGAAAAAGAATTTGAAAAGTTATCAAGATAGTACTGAATTCTTATTTCTTTAATTCCAAATTTGTATTTGAACTCAATTCCATACTCCTCTTTAATTTATTGGTATTCTGATTTACATAACAATTAGGAATGTAGAAAAATGTACAGACTTGGAATGATATATAATAAAAAAAATGTCAGTCCAAAATCAAGATATTCTACATACTATATGATGGTGTAAGTATCAGAGCATCTAATAACTTGAGAAGTAAGCAATATCAATAGAGTAAGCAAATTACCATAGATTCTCGTAGTCATTCATGTGTAGGCAGATGCAGATCGTCATTGATTTTAAAATCCACACTATCGCGTGGATCATTTTTAACACTGTGGGATTGAGCTTGTTGCATGACATATTTTTACTACTTTCTTCCTGAGTCCATTGACCAGAACAAAACTTTTTGTAAACCTGAGAATATAAAACATAGTGCTTTCAGATATCCATTTCTAACAGCGTATATGAGATTTAATGTTTCAATATTTTTTAATTCAATCTGCATTCTAAAGTTGTATGGCTTTCAAAGATTACTGAATTTTACGATGTCAAACAATTCATTTTTAATAATAGAACTTATTCATTAATTCATATTGAACTATCAGCTGTAGAATTAGTCAATAATAACATTTTTAGGAAAATGATAGATCATTTCTAACCTTTTCATTGCGAGTACTGTTATTGTCGATTTCTTCATAGCCTCTCTTTTTAAATAAATATCTGGTTAACTTTGGAATTGGTACGTCACGTTCAAAATATTCTTTATAAGTATCTCTCTTTCTACGACGACTACGAGTCATTGTTTTCAAAATAAACAATATATCTTCCAATGAAAATCAGCGGTTTTCCAATTGTATACACAGAGGAAGATTAGCGCGCCAGACTTCTATATTTTCTATTGACATTGTTCAGGTCTTTTCTACAACTGAGTTACCGCTGCCACGTTAGTACTAATGTAGGCACCGGTAGGCACAGTAGGATACAGTTGAGATTAATAATAAAAAATGTATGAAAATTAATATCAAGTTAATGAGTATAATAGCCTTTCTACAATTGGGCGTTTTCTCGCGTTTCGGCACGCACGTCGCGCAAAAAAGCGTGTAGTGCCAAGGAACTAGTGTAAGTTGGTACAGTGTTGCCGTTGTCATCCAACTCGGCCTGCGCACTACAAGCGGGTTTTTTTGCGCGATGTGCGCGGCGAAACGCGAGAAAACACCCAATTGTAATCATTGTAAGTATATAATAACTTCAGGGCACTCGCTATTGATATACAGAACTGATGTAGAAAAACCTCAAAACCCTTTATTCTTATTGCTCGCAATAGTGTAGTCAGTACTCAATAGCGTGCGGATTTTTGTTTGAGCACATGCTGTTTCTTTCTCGAGCTATTCGTTTATCGAGTTTCCGTTTCATTCTACTAAAGTCCATGCATACCTCCAGGCAGACAGTGTTTGATTTCTTGAAAATGGACAACCAACTGAGAAAAATGTACGCAATCGTACATTTTATTGGAGATACATGCATTGCGGAAGTGATCGAAGTAAAAAACATAAAAGAGTACTTCGAAAAAGATCCTGTTGATGAATTTGATTTTACAGCCAAGACTCTGTACAGAGGGAGAATATATAACAATAGTCCTTATTCTGCCATTGAAATTTTTGAAATGGGATACTGTGAGTAGAAAATATGATTATGAATTTTCAATATTATTTTAGAAGAGAATATAATCTTTCACTGGATTTTTTACAGCTAAGGAAGAATTAGGAGCTAAAATTGAGGATAAAACACTTCATTCAAGGACACGTCCATTCAAGCCAACAAGATTCGATCAATCAGATGTCAACAATTTATCTCTGAATGCATCAAAAGAAAATGTGGAAGATGACCATAACTTAAGTAGTATAAGTTCTGGTGAAAAAGGTGATGACCTGCGTCAAGAAAATTTGTCAACTACTATGCCGAACTTTGAAAAGCTTAAGAGCGATAATAATCTCTCCCTCCATGACGATGATGATGAATCATGTGAAGAAAACTTAGCAGCACTTGAGCTTGAGCAGAAAAGAATTGCTCTCAAAATACTGAAAGCTAAAAAGAGGGGAAGAGACAATGCTTCACAGGCTTCTTCATCGTCTAGCAACTCAACGGAGCAGCCACCTTCTAAGAGAAGATTACTGTTTGTAGAAACTGAGCAAAGTAAGTGAAATTTATTATCTCTACTATGAATTGGAGAATGAAATTTGTCTTTCACACTTCCAGATGAAGGTGATAGAGCCACTAGCTATGACCCCTCAAGGTCGTCTTCTCCAACAGGCAGATCACCAGTACGACCAAGCTCGCTTTCTTCAGAACGCAGATTACCAATACGACAAAGGTCGCCTCCTCCACCAGGGAGATCACCAGTACGCCAAAGGTCACCTCCTCCAGTACGCCACAGGTCACCTCCTCCAGTACGCCACAGGTCACCTCCTCCAGTACGCCACAGGTCACCTCCTCCAGTATGCCAAAGGTCACCTCCTGCAGCACGTAGATCAGCGTCTCCACCACCGATAGTTAATCAGAATGATCAGAGGAACAACTTTGACTGCAGAATAGATGGAAGACCGTTGCAGAGATTTGATGTTTACACGACAAGAGATGAAGATGGTAATGTGAGTATCCAGTACAATAATTATACAAATCATTTTTCTAATTTATACATGTTTTATCCGCTTGTCCCTTTTGAAATTAGGCTTCTAAATATGTTAGGTTTTGTCTTCGTTAAAAATATATTTTGTTTGGATCCCCATACAATTCTTCATAGAATTCTCCACCCGATAAATCGTATGTTTTTTTAAAATACTTTTCAAAATGAATTCCGTTTCAATAATTATTGATAGCTATAAAAATTATGAACTCTGATAATACAATATTAACTCGTTCATTTTTTCTTATACTTCCTGTTGGAAATTAAATGCCTACTCAGATTTTGGCTGGGAAGTATTTTGTTGAATTAACCATATAAAAATTTTTCTCCCCGAGATATCATGATCACAGATATTATGACATATTATCAATCTTCTTACCTGGACGATATAGTAGGTCTAATTGTAAGTTATTCAAACTTTAATAATTAAGGAAAGCGTTTTAAAAAATAGATCTTTGTAAGCTTATATCGAAGAAAACATGAATTCAAAAGATTTTTCTCCTCTTCAAACATCTCCATGATTGCAGAATGCAAATGATATATAAATGTTTAAATTAATTTTTGTTTGTTTTTCCAGCAAACTGAAATGGTGTATTTGTCACGAAGCATATCAATTACATACAAACAATGGAAAATATGTAGGAGGTCTAAGACTCTATCGCTGTTTGTGAAAAATTTGTTACGGTGTATCTGGGGCATAAGCAAAGTTGTTAACTGATGCGCGGCTGAGACAACGAATGTACAAAAGGTTTCAGACCGCCTATCTCCTCGCAAAGTTTTAACGCCAAGAAAAACTTATGTGGTGGAAGGTAACCATATAAAATTAAACATTTAATTTCTGATATATCACCTTATTTCATGAATGCTTTGAAATTTTTACAGAGTGTGTGAGATATTTCTTGGAGAATGTCAAACCACATCTTCAGTCAAGAACTGACATTGACGACGACCTTTCTAAACTATCCTCATTCTACTCAGAGGAAATAGCTTATCAAGTTAAGAAATACAAGCAACGACAGGTAAGATGCATGAATTAATGCTTACATATCTATATAGGGATATACTGAATTTACCAACTCATTTATTTTAATAATTTGCAGAATAATGATTGAAATGTTGATGTCTAATCCATCAATAGGACTACCGATGATGAAAGGAATACAGAATCCAGTTATTTTGATATTTGGTAAAAGATCATCATTGTTTACTTATCGATACGGATTAGTAATTAGAATGGAAAAAAACATTCTCCATGTTCACCAATCTTTGAAGGTTTTAAATAGTATTAACCTGTTGAATAGGAAACTTAACGATTTCGATTCAAAAATATATTTATTAATTTCCACACGTTGATTTAAAAATTAAGAAGTGATATAGACAGGTTGAATAGACAGGTCACTATTGCATTCGTGATTGGAGATATCCTGAATTCTTTAGACGACTATTCTTAAATTTTCACTGAGAGTCGTATAAGTTTTCTATTTTTTTAAATACATTCACAAAGATTTAAAATAAGATTACACTGAAAAAGTACTTACTTATTTTGAATATGAGATAGTGAGATATTGGGAACTTGCACGTGACTTGATTCCAAATTTATTATATAATTTTTCAAATCAGCATTTTTTTTAGTTCTCGCAGAAATCCATGCAGGTTCACCATTATTTCAGAGTATGTTCGACTTTATTGAACGGCGATTCAATCAGTATTAAAAATACCGCTGAAGAAGTCATTAGAACTATTATATTGAAGGAAAAATTACGTGATATTTTGTAATGCGATACGGTGAGATTTCTACTAGGAAATTTGCATGCGACTGGGTTCTAATTTTATTATCATTGACATTTGATATAAAAATTTTCATGAGTGCTCGCTGAAATCCATGCACATTTACTATTATTTTCGCGTTTATTCGACTTTTCGAAATTGCGATTCAATCAGTTGAAAAAAAAAACGCTAGAAAAGTCATTAGATTACATTGAAAAAAATTACCAGTTTTTTTGTTATGTATAAAGATGAGTTTTTGGTAGTAATATTTGTATGCGATTGAATTCTCAATTTATAATTTTTGTAATATTATACTAAAATTTTTATGAGTTTTCACTGGAATATATGCAAATATACTATTATTTCTGAGTTAGTTCGACTTTTTAAAATTGCGATTCAATCAGTTTAAAGAAAACGCTGGAAAAGTCATTAGATTATATTGAAGAAGAATTACCAGTTTTGTTATGTATAACGTTCAGTTTTTGGCAGTAAATTTACATGCGACTGAATTCTCAATTTATAATTTTTGTAATTTTATACAAAAATATTGATGAGTTTTCGCTGAAATACATGCAAATTTACTAAAATTTCCGAGTTTGTTCGACTTGTCCAAATGGCGATTTAATCAGTATTACAAAAACGTTGGAAAAGTCATTAGATTACATTAAAGATAAATTTATATAATGATATAGGATATAAAAGAGCAGAATGTTCACTACAGAATCGGCATGCACTGATAAAAAAGTTTGATCGGATAAATAGGTGGCTTGATTCAAGACAATGCGATTTTTTTGAGACAGAAAAATAATAGTGTTGAACCCTATAGTGTAAAATCAACCCCTAGATTTTCCTGACTCAGGAAAATCTAGGGGTTGATTTAACACAATGGGGTTGATTTAACACAATGGGGTTGATTTAACACAATGGGGTTGATTTAACACAATGGGGTTGATTTAACACAATGGGGTTGATTTAACACAATGGGGTTGATTTAACACAATGGGGTTGATTTAACACAATGGGGTTGATTTAACACAATGGGGTTGATTTAACACAATGGGGTTGATTTAACACAATGGGGTTGATTTAACACAATGGGGTTGATTTAACACAATGGGGTTGATTTAACACAATGGGGTTGATTTAACACAATGGGGTTGATTTAACACAATGGGGTTGATTTAACACAATGGGGTTGATTTAACACAATGGGGTTGATTTAACACAATGGGGTTGATTTAACACAATGGGGTTGATTTAACACAATGGGGTTGATTTAACACAATGGGGTTGATTTAACACAATGGGGTTGATTTAACACTAAAGGGTTGATTCAACACTATTATTTTTCTGTCTCAAAAAAATCGCATTTTATTGAATCAAGCCGCCTATTTTTTTATGTCCGATCAAACTTTTCTTTCAGTGTGAGACTAATTTAAAAATGCATTGTACGTGGAAGCTTTTATAAAACTTTTCATGTGGTCGATATCAATAACTTATTTTAGTTCATGATATGTATATAGTGATTCGTTAGCTGTAATAAAGTCTAATAACCTGAACCATGATTTTGAATTTGCTCCTAGAAATGGATATTCCTGTGATTTCCTCGCTTTCCAACAATATTTTCCTGGAGATTTCCGACAGATTTCCAAGAGACTGCGATTTTGATCTGATTCCAGAACGATTTCACTCTGAATTCTGTGGCCCCGCTGAATTCGTAATCTGAAGGAAATCAAATTTATTTCAAAAGGATTTCCCTCGGAATTCCGTAGCCTGATGAATTTATAATTTAAAAGATATCATGTTGATTTCATACGGATTTCCTTCGGAATTCCATGACCTGATGAATTTATAATATGAAGAAAATCACATTGATTTCATAAGGATTTCTGTCGGAATTCCTTGGCCTGATAAATTTATAATTTGAAGAAAATCGCATTGATTTCATAAGGATTTCTGTTGGAATTCAGTGACCTGATAAATTTTTAATTTAAAGGAAATCACATTGATTTCATAAGGATTTCCCTCGGAATTCAGTGACCTTGATTTTTTTCGCACAGATTTCACATTGAATTTCATTTTGATTTCAGACTGTGTTTTTGGACGGATTTCACTATGAATCTGCGTGGAATCCACGCGGAATCCGAACGGATTCAGAAAGAAATCTCCAAGGAATTCCTTCTGATTTCAGTTCGGAATTCCTTTGGATCTTTTCAATGGGGAACCGCTTTATTTTGGTTGTGATGGTTATGACCATCCTAAAAACATCGACTCATTGACGGTTGACCGGAGTCGACTCTAAGCTCACTTCGAGTCACGAGTGAGACGTGAGTGATTGAAACGATATCTCTCTATCACTCATGAAATCCTCGCTGAATATACGGCCCCAGTAGTAGAAGAAAGAGTAGGAAGCAGCAGAGAGAGGTTGAAGAGTGTGTGTAGTGCAAGAAATTGAGTCGCAGCGAGACTTCGCAAGAAGATTTTATAAACAACAGCAATATCCTTATCGAAGTATTGATGACTGTGGCTACTCATAAGCGATCTGACGTGTGTGTATCCGCGCACAGTGCTATTATTGTAAAATTAAAACATCGTATTATGTTTTATCAAACAGAGCGAGAGTTGCTCAAGAGTTTTGCTGACTGGAACTTTCCATTTTCAAAAAGCCGAACATCTTGCTTGAGTATAATTTTATTATAGTGGACACAGATTCTCCAATTGAAGTATACAAAAAGTGGGGAAGACGTTGTGATATTTTAAAATATTTAATAAATGTTAGACCTATCTATCCTCAATTCAAGCGTTTTAAGGTAAGATTGAATACAATTAAATACTGGTCGTAGAGCTTTAGATTTGGGAATCAAACAGAGGAGTGGTTGGCAGATGCAGGGTTTTTCAGCGTTGAAAATAAATATTATTTCATATGCTTTTGTGGTGGTGGATCTCTAAGAAATATTCAAGTTCTATTAGCATATCTCAGGCTTGGATACGCTAAATATTACCAAGGCTGTTTCTATCTTCAATCAATTAATGGATTATTGTTTGTTAAAATTGATAAAAAGATAACAAACAACAAATAAAAATAATAACTCTGAAGGAAGCAGAGAACATGTCAAGTATTTGTAAGATTTGCTTTACCCCTCTGTTTGCTACCTTTTCTTTTACAGCCTCCGTCTACTATATGTGTCTATTTTGTTAAGGACTTTATTTTTTAGGGTACTCATTTTTAAAGAAATCTGAAAAAATTCAGAGTTTATAACAAACAACAAATAAAAATAATAACTCTGAAGGAAGCAGAGGACATGTCAAGTATTTGTAAGATTTGCTTTACCCCTCTGTTTGCTACCTTTTCTTTTACAGCCTCCGTCTACTATATGTGTCTATTTTGTTAAGGAGTTTATTTTTTAGGGTACTCATTTTTAAAGAAATCTGAAAAAATTCAGAGTTTATAATCAAGGCTTCAACTACATTATTCAATTGTTTTTAAAGATATTTTTAATTTTTTTATGTTTCCTTCTCTTTTTTATCTCACATAAATTTCATTTCGAAATTTCGTCTGAGTCAATATAAGACCCAGGTAGTGGATAAAGGGTTAATTCAACAGTAGATATGCTATTTCTACCCTCCAAACATCTAAAATCTTGTATTAAATGTTTAAGTAAAATAAATAAATATCCTGTATGGAGAATAGCAATTTAACTTTTAAAATTTAAATTGCTTTTTTAATTTCGTATATTTTTTTCATGATAAAAAAGAACGAAAAAAACTATAAAAAAAAAGTAACTGTTATTTTCTTCCCTTCAAATCCTTTCATACTATTTCAATATACATTTTATTAAGAAATAATCATTCAATTTTTTATATAAATAAAACGAAGATTTTGCACTTTATTTTTCAGGATGTAATCGTAAAAGAGTAAAATAAAAGATATAGTACTACTACTAGTACTACAAATACTACTACTACTACTGCTATGTAACTTGGTCGATACTAAAACGCATTTAAATATTCTACATAAGAAGCAATGTTAATTATTTTCTTTGACTGGTTATGACTTTGTTGATCATGAAATTTTTTTAATCTATTAGGTCTCAAAATGTTCTTACAAATATAGAGCTTCAAAAAGTGTTATAATCTTTTTTTTCGCACCTTAAGGGTACAGATAGACCTTTAAATTTTAAATCAATTGATAATACATTTTAAGGTAAAAATAAGTCACTCCGCATATGTCACCTGATTATTTTTCGGAATTTGAATATTTTATCAAAATTTAACTAAAAATTTTTTTTTGAATTTCGCTAGATCTCTTTGATAGTCTATAACGAAAACCTCTATATTTCTTGGACTACCGCAAGGTTTAGAGAGCGAATGTTGTCGAATTGACACTTTTCAGGTTTTATTATGTTCAAAATACATGTAGTTATGATATGAGTGTGGGAAGTTGTATATAAAAATTATTTACCAAAGTTATAGTCTATTAAAGCGAAAATTCTTAGATTTTTTAAAATTTTATTATAAAATATGGCTTAAATAGACTGTAACTTTCGTCAATAATTATTATGTACAAATGCCTACATTCATATCATAACTACATGTATTTTGAACATAATAAAACCTTGAAATCGTCAATTCGATCACATTAACTCTTTAAACCTTTCGGTAGCACAGGAAATATAGGATTTTCATTATAGCCAAACAAAGGGTCCCTTCGTTTAGATAAAACCTAACGACCTTCAAACTAAAAAAAATTTTTTTAGTTATATATTGGTAAAATGTTCAATTTTATCAAAAAACAGGTAATATATGATGAGTGACTTAGTTTTACCGTAAAATATATTATCAATTAATTTAAAATATAAAGGTGTATTTGTTCCCTTCAGGTGACTTTCTGGTGATTTTCTAAAGTTTTTGTTTAGTCCACGATAAAAATCTGAAAGAATTACCTAATATTCGTAATATAAAAAGTATGTTTTCCAGAATTTTTCAGAATTTTTACTCTCCTAGATTCCAAAATATACACACATTACTTATTTTTTAATAAGGCAGCTTGCTCCTCAACGAATGCTCGCACCTCGTGCACAGCGTCGACGGGATCCTCGGCCTCAGCATTGCCCACTACGTCTTTACTCGTTGGTAGCATCTTTAAGACGGAGTACATTGTTTTAGAATATTAATCTGTCTGGGATTCATGATGGTGTTATCTCCTTTTTTCTAATATTTCACGGAGCTAAACCAAAACACACCTCTATAGTTACTTGTGCTACGTGAAAATTTGAAGGACAAAAGTCAGTGAACGAAAATCCTGTCCTTATTAAATTTCGAGCTTTTTTGAAATCATCCCACTCTCCCTCAAGTTACATACCATTTCATTTTGTATTTAAAACAGAGTAAATTTTAGCATGATGGAGATAATAAACGAATCTCTAAACTTACATACGATTTTTGGTCTTATTTAATCATTGCGATTTCGTAGAATAAAATGGGGCACAACGCACTGCTGGAGTTGGCGCTGCCGGCCTTCTTCTCGACTGCGTCGAGTGCATGGTAGCGGGATCGGCGTCATCGTCTGGGCCGCGGGCGGATATTCAATCGCCGACAACGACGAGTTCCTCCTTGACAGAGGTTGGTGGGGAGTTGTGGCTCCTGAGGAGTTATGTTCCGCGGGGCTGGTCCTTCCCCGTACCACCACCTCACCCACTTCTAATGGAGCTTGCTACACCTGGGGCACGTAGTCACCTTGACGCCCCACCGGCTACAATTGCGGCACTTGGTGAACTGACTAGGCCTCTAACACATGCCTCCTCTGCCGGCAGTTATAGCAAGCGCCATTTGGAGTATCGAGTAATCTTCGTCAGTTTCACCCTACCATTCTCCACCGATTCGGCGGATCTTGCTTGCGGTCTTCCACTTAGCGAGGACGGTCCTGAAGGCGGGGACTCCACGCGCATAGCCGCCACTCTATCCAACGTGGGTGACACGTAACCGTCCAGCTATAGCTGGCGCCGGGGATTGTATCGATGTCGACGGGCCGAGAGGGGCTGAGGGTAGGGAACTTCCCTTAACCCAGCCGCCTCACTGATCACGACTGGCTCCTCGTCCAGGTTCCATTCCAATGGTGAGTCGGTAGGGCTTGATTCGAGTAGGAGCTATAGAGGAATCGGATGGGTCGCAAGTATCGGGAATTCTGATACATGGTCGCCCGACTCTTGCTCCTCGGGAACTTTCCGCTGGCCAGGAGGTTGATCGTCTCGATCCTGGTCTTCTTCCCGATGTCGCGGTTGATCCACAGCATTGGTGAGATGACGAGAGACGGCACCTGTGGCCCGTTCAACCAGGAGATGGGCTCTCAGGTGCCCCAGAGGTGGGGGAGGAGGTATTACGGCTACCTGCTGCTGGGCTGACTGCATCCTCCACGGCATCGGTACAAGTAACCCGCTTCGGATCGCTACCGGAGGTAAACGTCGTTCCCTCTCCCGGTAGCTCTCCTTCGTCAACGGAGTCCCTATCGATGGTCGCTATCTCGTTTTCGTACTGTTACTCCAGGTTATCGACGGGACCGCTGACCGTCATCCTCTCTCTAACTTCCTGGGAATTCCTCTGCTCTTCTTGGTGCCAATTTGGGTCTTGCTCCCTCGGATCGTCGACTCCAGGTCCGACAACCTCAAGGGCCATAAGCTCTGCCGCGGAAGGGTAGGTTGGGGGCAACCCCAGTGGAGGCTCCCGTGATCGAATCGTCATCCTCAGGGCATTAAAATCCCGGTTGCTCTCCTATTGTGCCGATTCTTATTCCACCGCGGTCTCCCAGTCGTAGCCCGCCACGGAGTCATCGATGGGAGGAAGCGTGGGGCTACGAGGGGGGCCATTGCTCCCACCTGCTGTGTCCTTTCATCGCTGGGTAGAGGGCAGATAACCGGTTCTTGTAAGGCTGAGTAGGAATGGTGATCCATTGGGCCTGCTCAACCACGGCGAACTGCTCTAGTTCTGAATATTTTGCTTTACTCTGCAAACATAAAAAATAAACAAACAAAAATAAATAACTTCATAGGTCGCTGGTAAGGATGAGGTCGCTAATTCGGGGCTTTTCCCCTTGGGGAGATATATACTTTCAACTCCTTCACGTGCCCCTCGGGTATTCTCCTATCCTTTCCCATTTCTAACACGTATACTAACGGAGACTTGACTTCTTTGATGGCAACCCATATAGCACCCAATCTTAGGACAATATTGCCTCAAGGTTTCATTTAAAGATTCAAAAGATTCGTTAATATTGAGTGTATGCAAAATAACCCTGTGGTAACCATCAGACAATATTGCCAGTAACCATTATGTCCATTTTTTCATTATTTCCCATATAGCACCCAATCTTTATTGAATATTGCCGCAGTGATATTTTGAAAGATTCGCCAGATTCGCCAATATTGCATACAGCTTATCTAACCTTCATGCAACCTGTAGACAACATTGCCACACACTATATTTCCACTATTACATTGATTTCTCATTGCACAAATTTTTCATAGCATATTTTTACGATAGACATAGGATATTGTAGCAATAATAAATAAATATTGAGTTACCAAGTTGTGGAATCTTTCACAATATTCAAGGAAAGTAACGAAATATTTTTTATTTATAAAGTTTTGTGAATTATGTGTTCACATTGCAGCAATATTGCAAGAGCGTTATACTTCCTGCCTGTAATATTTATCTATTATTTTCCAAATAATTTATTGTGATACAATCTTGAAGCAATATTTCTTCAATATTATATAACCATTAATAAATATTTGATAAATATTCAACTAAATTTTTCCAGATTATAAGAATTGGTGAATTAGGATTTTACATGATAGCAATATTGTAAAAGCGTTGCACTTCCTACCTGCAATATTTATCAAATATTTCCTCAATAATTTTTTGGTTAATATGAAATTGTTTTTTAACCATTCACAAATATTTGACAAATATTCTATAAAATTTTTCCAATTTATAGTTATTCGCGCGCAGCCGGCAAATCGCAAGAATTTAAATAAGAATTAACTTTGCTTATAAGCGCGGTACTAGCGTCGTGCGAAAGTGCAGCTAAAGGCACTTTACGATAGCCCGGAATACGTGTGGTGGATGAGAGGATGCAGAGTCTGAGGGAAAATAACTTTAGGATTTACCCTGATTTTAATGTAAATATCACAAAGTAAAGTGAGCATTTATTGCTCTTAAAAGTACTATTTACAAGTGTTGAATGTGAAGTGTAACTGTTAGTGTAACTTAACACGCGGTCGCGAGAACAGGCGTCGCGAGACACGTACCGAGCTTACCATAGTCGCGGTCAAGCCGGAAGAGAGAGAGAGCTCAGCGAGAACAATTGGTTTTTGATCTCGCTTCGCGGAAATTAGGAAGGAAGAAAGTGGGAGAAAGCGCGCACTTGCGTCCTCTCTCGCAAGAAATCGTGCGAGCGAGCGCTTCAGTTCTCGCGCGAGAGGGAAACACAGTGCGCGCGAAAATATGAAATATAATAGGGCCGCTGCAAGTGCAAACGGCCCGAACAATAGGAATTTGTGAATTAGCGTTTCACATGGCAACAACATTGCAACAGCGTTGCATTTCCTGTCTGCAATATTTATCTAATATTTCCCGAATAGTTTTTTGGTCAGTATAAAATTTTATTAATGCGATACAATTTTGAAGCAATATTTCTTCAATATTATATAACCATTGATAGATATTTGTCACATATTTTTACATTTATTTCACAAAAGTAATTGTGAACTAAAGTAAACTGCATTATTATTAGGTACACTCTGCGTACAAAATCTGATGTGCACTTGAATTGGTTATTATTTAGGTGTAGAAAATTACACTGTATTTTGAGTGTTGTTTTCGGTATTCATTTGGGTGTCACTTTGGGTGTTTTTCGAGGTTTTTATCGTAAGTAAATGGCATAGTAGAAACTTTTATTTTGAAGCAATAATGAAAAAGTTAACGTGACTTAGATCTAGGAAGTTCATGATTGCTCAAAGTATAATAAAAAATATTCTCACATTATTATTTTATTAGGATCTTGATTTCCTACATAATAGAGAATAAATAAAAGTTACTAAAAACTTAATTACTTTTGCTTCTTGCATGTATAGATGTATGTATTTATGTATGTATGTTAATATGTATTTATGTTTATTTGTATGTACACTCATGTGTGGGGTGCAAACTGTCACATTATCAAGTAGTAAAATTCAAATTTTTATTTGTTAGTAATTAATAATTTGAACATGTTCTGACACTTTGCACCGCACATGAGTGTACGTATAATAGTAATAATATTAATAATCGTTAAATCGTCTCGATTATATTTCTGGAACAGCTTGATCAATCGTGTTTACATCTGCACTTCAACTACTTCTAGTATTAACAGCAGTAAATAGCCCAGATTAAACGGTATATATTACTAATTCAATCGGGTAATATATTGGTACATTTAAATTTTCTTTATCGACGATTATTTTTTGCAATTGAGGAATGGCGTGCAAAAACGTCTTAAAATGTTTTTTATTTGTTGCATTAAAAATATTAAAAGTGACGATTAAATAAAATATTAGGATACAATAGCCGATTCTAGAGATATTTTATGGTAGAATATGATTGCAAGGTTTATTTAAAAAGCAGTAAAGTCATTATAAATACTTCTTAAATCGTCTTAAGCCGTTCTTACACGCAATCACTAAATAGTTCATTTAATAAAATTGTTTATTTATATACAACTTTTATAAAAGCATTTGTTTACAAATTATATCAAAATTATAAAACAAGAATACACAAAGTACAGATTCTAAAATCTTACGATTATAGTTTAAGGTTAACTTAAATAGTCTATATATTTTTAATTATATTATTTGGAAAACTTAAAAAATAGATTTTTATATTTGTTACTTATCTATAAACGTGATTTTCAGTAGATGGATTCTTTCCTGACAGATCAAACACTCTTAATGTCTCTTGTTGTTTTGGCGACAATTTTGGTAAACATGTCAATGAAAAAATTTGGTTCGACGTGAACTTGACTGTTCTCAAAGCATTATTTGTCGGTGACTAACTATAATGTTGATAATTTCACGACAATATACAAATAGTTTTAAGTCGCTCAGAGTTTTTTTTATTGGCATGTTTACGACAATTCAAAATAACAAGAGTCATTAATAAAGATTCATTGATTCAGAAAGACCCCATCTAAGGTAAATGCCCCAATTTCTACTCACGTCCCGGTTTCTACTTACTTCTTATATATCCAGTTATAATAGATTTATTATAAAAATTATTTTCCTATTCATTGAAATGTGAGTAAATCTAACTATTAAACTATTAAAAAAACAATTGTAACATGAAATCAATTTGTAATAAAAATATTGCAAAATATGATAAAAATATGGTTTCAAAACGATGCATTTTGCATGTCCCTATTTATACTCACGATAAATATCACTGTAGTAGTATATTTTAAACATATAAAAAAATACCGCTCATATAATCTATTGATTGTGTATTCATTAATATATTTATCCATTATAAGATAGTAAATCTTTAATATACAAATTACTACAGGAAGATAAGTAGGAATAGGTACATAGCTATTTTCGGGTGAATAAAAATAGGTACATTCAATATTCTTTCATTTATTAGCTTTTATAATTATTGAGTCTTCTAAAAATATTTTTTAATAGTTTAACCATTTTTTATTTTAACAGGTGCCAGAATAAGTCTTTTTAACATTTTCATAAGAGCAAGCATCCTATTTTTACTATAAATATATCGATAATTTAACTAATCTTAAACTAGAACCTTAACCTTATTATAGGTGTGAATCTATTGTTCCAAGGTACATAAATAAATTATGTGACTCTATTGATCTCACAGAAGAATCCTTTATTCGTTTCATAAAAAATATATGCGACGTTTCGGGAGTTTTTTATATTACTCCCCTCATCAAGGCTAAACAGAACATATAAATAAAAATGATTAGAACGGAACAATTACAAACTATGCCTCACACTGTCGAAAACAAAGTACAGAACATACGAAATAACAAAAAATAATAAATTAAAACAATTATCATAAACTTTAATAATACAAAACATGGACCGCGTCGTGATCTGCGGAGCCAGCGTAATTTAATGCTGTAATGGTACCTCTAAAAAACTAAATAATTCGATGAAGAACATAAAATTTAAATATCTATAACAAAATTAATTTCACTCTACGTGCAAAATCAACGTTAAAAAATAACAAAAAACTTATTGGAACAATTAGAACACACGAATGAAGGAATTGGCCCTGAAGGCCGGTAGTACGTACCGGCCACGCGAAACACAAGCTGTTACACGGTCGCGAATTCAGAGACAACTAAGTGCAAATTAAGATTCACCGAGTCCCTTGCAGTCTTCAAATCTATACTTTTGAGAGGGGTGTGTGGCTCCCAGCTCGCAGAGCGAACGCACGCAGACCACAGAGCAACATAACACACAAGGAGGTGGCAGCGCGAATGAGAGACGGAAGGCGAACGGGGAAGCCCCGAACGTCCGTCACCCAACTAGCGTCGCACACACCTCCATGCACGTCTGCGCTCCGGATCCCACTCTGCCAGCTCGGAGCCTCTCGCGAGAGACACGGCAAATCCATTCGTAACACACGAAGAAGTAAAACATACCTCCTCGCTAGTATACTATCCGGAACTAGGAGTTGAGGACTCAACTAAAATTATTGTATAAAAATCGGAAGAGACGTGCATAAGAAATATGCAAATGTGCAAATATGTAATGTGAACAATTGTAAAAAAGAAAATGAATAAATATAACCAAACAAGAAAAGTTGTATTAAAAATGTAAAATAGCATAAATATAAATTAACAAAAATCAAAAAGCAAACAAGAGTATTATTCAAGATGTTTCTTAATTAAATTGAGGGAATTTTTATATACATTTTTTAAAAAATTAGTGTCTTCCATTTTATTTAATGTGTTACTGTAATAATATATATTTAATATTTCAGAGAATGCACGTTTGCTTCAATTCTTTTCCCGATCTATAATCTTAATTTTACTAAAATTAATTACATGTTTCTTTTCATTAGCATGTTTCGCTAGTGCCGACGAGGGCTTATTAGCCTCCACATATTTCTCATGTTCTTTTTTACGTTTTTCCAGGCGTCGTTTAGTCATACTGATGTATGTCGCCGGGCACTGTTTGCAATCAATTTTGTAAACCACATTAGGGTTATCAAGAGTATCGACTCTATCTTTTCCTAGTCTAATCATATGGTTGAATTTGTGAATTGTTCTATTAATCGGAATAACATTAAACTTCCTAAGCTTTTTATTAATTTTGAAAGTGATATTTTTTATGAACGGGAGGACCATTTTTGGTTTCTTCATTAATAATCGTTTGTTGGCATTATTGAGATTAGAGATGTTATTACTAGTGTTGCTAATGTGGTGCAATCGTTTTTTTTACGTATTTATTAATAAACCGAAGAGGGAAATTATTATCTAAAAGATATGGTTCTGCAATTTTTAGGTTATCTTTATGGAAACTGGGGTCTGACAACTTGAAACACTTGTCAACCAAGTTGTAAATTATCGCAATTTTTTGAGAAAGGGGGTGGTGAGAACAAAAGTTTATATACCGACCTGAAGCTGTCGGCTTTCTATACCAATTAGTAATTGCTTTTCTGTTGTCTAATCTACTAATTTCAATATCTAAAAAACTAATTTTATTGTCTTTCTCATTTTCGAGTGTAAATTGAACTTGTTCATTAAAACTAGTGAAAGTATTCAAAATGACATTTGTGTCATTCGTTACGTTAATAATTGCTTTTCTGTTGTCTAATCTACTAATTTCAATATCTAAAAAACTAATTTTATTGTCTTTCTCATTTTCGAGTGTAAATTGAACTTGTTCATTAAAACTAGTGAAAGTATTCAAAATGACATTTGTGTCATTCGTTACGTTAATAAGAAAGCAGTCGTCAACATATCTTTTATATAATAAAATACTACTCTTAAGTTTATTTAGACTATTTGTTTTTAACACTTCTAGTGTAATATCTGCAAACCAAGGACTTGTGCAAAAGCCCATGGGAGTACCAAGTATTTGTTTATAAAACTTGTTATTGAACTGCTGGTAAGTCGATTCTAGCAAAATCTTTATCCCCTCAAAGAATTCAGTTTTTGAAAGAGGAATGATAATTTTTAAATATTTCCATTTTTTATCAAATGCTTGTAAGATCAAATGGTGTGGTAAATTAGAAAATAAAGAAACCACGTCAAGAGACGTAAGGCTGTAATTGCTAGGGATAACAATCTCTTTGAGAATGTTTTTTAGTTCATAACTGTTTTTCAGATTTGATTTGGGTTTAGGAATATATACATTGAAAAAAAGAGAAATACACTTATCAAAATCATAAAAGGGGTTACCTACAGCAAAAACAACAAGGCGAACCGGATTGCCCGGCTTATGTATTTTTATTAATGCATAGGCATGGGCTAAAGTGCAACTATCTAATTTATCTCTAATGCCATCAAACACATTATCACAATCTTTAAC
Organism: Gastracanthus pulcherrimus; assembly: GCA_949152435.1. Taxonomy (NCBI): domain Eukaryota; kingdom Metazoa; phylum Arthropoda; class Insecta; order Hymenoptera; family Pteromalidae; genus Gastracanthus; species Gastracanthus pulcherrimus. The sequence goes on from OX424574.1 coordinate 71,425,683, forward strand.
GTTGATTTTGCACGTAGAGTGAAATTATTTTTTTTATAGATATTTAAATTTTATGTTCATCATCGAATTATTTAGTTTTTTAGAGGTGCCATTACAGCATTAAATTATGCTGGCTCCACAGATCACGACGCGGTCCATGTTTTGTATTATTTAAGTTTATGGTAATTGTTTTAATTTATTATTTTTTGTTATTTCGTATGTTCTGTACTTCGTTTTCGACAGTGTGATGCATAGTTTGTAATTGTTCCGTTCTAATAGGTCTAATAATTTTTATTTATATGTTCTGTTTAGCCTTGATGAGGGGAGGAATATAAAAAAACTCCCGAAACGTCGCATATATTTTCTATGAAACGAATAAAGGATTGTTCTGTGGGATCAATAGAGTCACATAATTTATTTGCGTATTCTTGTTTCAGTTTTCAGGTGACAATGATGAATCTCTGACTTCCTTGAGCCTTTTAATGCAGCCTAAGTCGTAATTTTGCATATTTTCGGTCGACTTCTACAAGAAACGAACGCGAGATGCAAGTTGCACTATCAACATCGGCAAGAATTCCTCAGCTGCTTCTAGGAATTTACAGCGACGATTCTCGTGATATTGACTAAGTCAGAAGCCTTCAAATAATTTGACATCAGCGAGATCGTTCTGTTAGCGACATGGCGAGTTCTCAGGCGGAGTTTCTCAACATTACTCAAAGTATCGTTATAATTTATTTTATCACAGGAAAATCTATTCACTTATAATAAAAACGAATATAGACTTGTATAAAAGCGTGGTCCTGCGTCCTCTAGAGGTGCCACTGTGGAGTACCTTCTCAAGAAGGACGTTGGATAAAATGCACTAGAGCACAGCCATTTTCTCAGCCAGGGCTCACAATAGAATTTCGATATATATTTTTATTTCTGTTTAAAAATTCTTTAAAGTTGCACTTGTATTTCTACCTGCTACAAGAATTATCAAAGACCCATTTCTGTTTCTTCAATTATATTATTCTTGTATTCGTGTATATACATAATTTAAAATAAAACTTGTAATTTAAATATCGAATGACTGTTAAAAAGACACAAAAAATTTGTATTAGACTACGTAGCTTATATAATATTTGTCAAATATTTATGAATAATATCTTAATACTGAATAAATATTGCTTAAAGATTGTATTAAATATATAAAATTTCAAAAAAGTACAAAAAAAATATTCAGGTTATATTTCGTGAATGATGTAGGAAAGAATTACAACGCTCTTTCAATATTGCTACCATGTAAAAACCTAATTAACAAATTTGTATATATATATGAAAAACTTGGTTCAATGTATGACAATTATTTATTAATGGTTATATAATATTCAAGAAATATTGCTTCAAGATGGTCTCGCATTAACGAGTTGGGTATACGTAGACCAAGTAATATTGGATAGAGGGACCGCATACGATATCGCATGGGTAAGGGTAGGGACAGTTACATACGTCAGCGTATACCTCTCGCCTGCCTTGACGATGGATGCTTTTACTAGAAAACTGGATGCAATCGAAGACGCCCTACGAGAAATCCCTGGCAGTCTCGTAATTGGCGGAGACTTTAATGCCAGGGCAATCGAATGGGGTATGCCCACTACGAACGGACGAGGACAGCTCATTCTTGATGCTATGACAAGACTGGGAATGGCCATAAACAACATAGGCTCGACTCCAACTTACATTAGACCAGGATTTGGCCAATCTATGCCGGACATAACGTTTGCGAGCGAAGAGCTTTCTGGATCCATACGGAACTGGCACGTGACTGGCGATGAAAACGCAAGCGACCACCAGTACATACACTTTGAAGTCGGGACGAACGTACGGACAGGAACCGACGTAAAGAGCATTTTCAACGATGGAATGTCCGACGTATGGACCGCGAGAAACTGGCAGAGGTGTTACAAAGTGCTGATAACCCCTCTGCTGGAATCCCGGAGAACTAGTCGGCAGCGACGGAGCGGAAATGCTCGTGGAACGAACAACGACACTCATAACAAGAGCTTGTAATGCCTCTATGCCACGTACAAACACGAGAGACAATCGACACCCAGTGTACTTGCGGATGGACGAAATAGCAGCTCTGAGTAAGCATTGTCACGCACGCAAGCGCGCAGCACAGCGAGCACGATGCCGAGAGGGATACGATGAGCTTATGCAGCAATATAGGGCAGCGCGGAAAAGACTCCGAACCACGATCATATATTGAGGTACAAAAATATTTTTTTTTTTACATTTAAATACAAAATGGCGGCTATACAGCGAATCTCGTGAGGAGCCTTTTTCAAACTGGGAGAAGAGATTACTCGTAAACTGTTGCATGGATTGGATTGAAATTTTTACTGTAGCTTCACAGATAGATTCTTTAAAGAAGTACGTAGCCGTTTTTCGATTGAATGTAAATTTTTTTATAAACAATTTACATCGTTTTTATTTCGAGAAAAATCACCTTTTTTTCAGAAGTGCACCATTTCTTCAAAAATTGAAATAATAAAAACCCTATGTACTTTCAAAGTTAACGTTATATAGATTAAGAATTTCTTTGTTTTTTTTTCCAGGTCTCATACTTTCCGAGAAAAGTGTTCTCCCGTTTGGAGGTTTGAGAGAAAGGCTTCTCACGAGATTCGCTGTATAGCCGCCATTTTGTATTTAAATGTAAAAAAGTATATATAATCTTGTACCTCAATATATGTATAGTATACCTTAAAAAAATAAATTTGATCCCTTCTTTCCTACTCTTTGCGAGCTATAAATAATAATAATAATAATAACAACAACAACAACAACAACAACGACAACGACAACGACAACGTCAACGACAACGACAACGACAACGACAACGACAACAACAACAACAACAACAACAACAACAACAACCACAACCACAACAACAACAACAGCAGCAATAACAATAACAATAAAAATAACAATAACAATGATGGGAGTTTTCTATATTATAAGTAGTTATTGTTATTTTAAATTTAATTTTTATACAAATAATTCAGAAATATTTTAATGATAAAGGTACAAGAGAGTTTAATATTAACTTACTTGGTAACTCTGTAACCGGCAGTTTCAATTGGGTCATAAAATAATGATTCCCATTTACTAACTTATCGATGCAGAGGTGGCGCCATCTCTTCCGGGATAAAACAAACTTATTGTAGACTGGGCCGTTAACTCTGCAAACTGCAGGTTGCAATGATCTTATGATTTTTTAAATAAACGATCACGGAGGTGGTGCCATCTCTTCCATGAAAAAATAAGCATGGACTTGTTCGTTAAGCCTGCAATACCCATTGAACGCTGGCCGCCCCTGTCGATAAAGCAGATTTTACTCAACGCGTAAGTGCGGCAGGAACCGTACTGGCGCAGTAGCCGCTGTGGCGCAGTAGCCACTCGGCCCCTACTACTTGAGTTTGTAAATTTTTATATACAGAGAGCGTATTCAGTTATTCTTGTGCTGAAAGTTCACTTCTACACACGCTGCGCCCCATTACACAGCCTCGTATATTTCTGGAACGCTAATACGCTTTTGTGCGAGAGTTGACAAAATTTCTAGGTCGATTCGAGATCAACACTTTGGGTGGTTATATAGTGGTGTCTTATGGTAATATGCTTAATAAAATTTAAGATTTGGGGTTATGTTTTACCAATTATAGGTGCAATTATCCTTATTTCCTCGAATAGTGGTTACTTTGAAAAGGTGTAAATTGCAGAGATTTCGATTTAGATGAATAATAAAGTATTAAATATCATCTTTTAGATTTGCTTATGTCTCACATTTATGTCGCATACCTATTCTGTTTATACCTCTTCTTTACATACCTTTATTTTCCTACCGGATTTAGCTTACGGAGTGGAGAAAACCTCTATCAGGTTAAAACCCGCTCCTGGATGGTCGGTTTATTTAGCATTTTCAAATTGGATGTCTATGCCATATTCCGTAGGCTTAGACACAGAATCCGATCATGCCATACCGCCCGCTTACTTTGTTGAGTGTGAAGTATCACCTAAGCGATTGGGCAATGTTGCGTAGGGCACAGGGATCCTACGCGGTCATCCAGTCAAGTACTAATCGCGCCCAACGCTCCTTAACTTCCCCCACCACAGCGTTGATTAGCAACTCTTATATGATTTTCTACCTTTCTAATACTAGTATTCTGTGCAAAGTAGTATAAATTTATGTATTAATTTACAAGATTTTTCTTATTTAAAATTAAATACTAAAAATAAATAAAATACGGGTAATTAGAAAAATTAAAAAAAGTATATAAAATTATAATTCTTTTTTAACCGACTTCGAAAAAAAGGAGGTTCTTAATTCGACATGGCTTCTATTTCTTTTTTTTTTTTTAATGTTTGTCCAACAATTATTCCGAAACTACTTGACCGATTCGGATCAAATTATTTTATATGAAAGGTAATTATCCTCCGGTGGCCCCATTCAAATTTTGTGATTATTGGTCCAGTATCTTACCAGTAATTTAGTTTTTTATGAATATTTTTCTGTACATTTCGGCCTCTGCCGACTCTGTCCGCCGATTATTCGGAAACTATTGAACCGATTTGGATAATATTTTTTTAATGAAAGAGAATCATCTCATCTTGGTCCCATTGTATTACTGGGCCAGTATTGAGCCAGTACTATGTCAGTACTGGTAAGTTATTATGTTTTTCCGCCGATTATTCGGAAACTACTGAACCTATTTTGATAATATTTTTTGAATGAAAGAGAATGATCCCATTGTGGTCCCATTATATTTCTAGGCCAATATGGAGCCAGTACTACGTAAGTACTGGTAATTTTTTATGTTCTTCCGCCGATTATTAGGAAACTACTTAACCGATTTTGATAATATTTTTTGAATGGAAGAGAATGATCTCATGTTGGTCCCAGTATATTACTGGGCCAGTATGGAGCCTGTACTACGTCAGTACTGGCGATTTTATTTTATGTTTGTCCTGCTATTATTCAATAAAATACTTGACTGATTCGGTTGAAAATAATTATTTCAAACTTGCAGCTCTTTGCTTATTTTATTTTCTTTATCATTAATTATATTGAATATAATTATATTGAAAATATAATAACCCAGAACTCACCACGTAGAGGTGGCTGCAATTCGAGTTTCAGCCAGCTCCTACCCAACCACCCAATCGAATATAGGAACAGGAATGACGATATGACAATAATATAAAATGTTGTTTTCATATTTCATGCAGAGGAACTAGGAAAAATGTATGCCATCTCTGCGTGGAAGATTTATTAATCTTTGCATTTCTTTCAGCGCTTTTGCATCGTTTGGGGATTTTTCAATAATTTATTCATATCTAGATCAGATATCGCTATACCACCTATAGTTTTCACTCTACTGAGGGCTACGTAAGCTTGGATTTTGACAAATAATTTTTGTCATGGTCGATGACAGCCTTATTCAGTGTGACGCCTTGCAATCTGTGGACTGTCACAGCCAAATTCAGAATTATCGGGAGCATTCTACGCTCAACATCTCGGTATCCTTTGGTTGCTTGGCATGTTGTAGTTACAGGTACGACTGCGACTAAACTATTACAATCTTTCGTTCGAGATCCTATTGTGTAGTCGTCGAACTTAATCAACACTGCTTCTGGTAATTCCCCAGCTTATAATTGATCTTTTCGCAGTGCTGGCCATTTTAACTGCTCTGCTACTCCCATTGCTCCATTGGCTAATCCATCTGAAATTGAAATATTGCGTCTAAGCATCAAATGGGACCCTTTGCCTAATTCTATCGTAAGCAGAAGCCCTCCGCACTTGTTCACGTCCGCAGGAATTACGTTGCTTGGTGGCTTTCTTCCGTACATCGCAGGCTCACGAGATTCATCGACTGCATTCATGACATAAATATGAGACGATTCAGCAATGATGTTGGTCATTTTCAAGTTATATTCATCCACCAATTTGATCGTTGGATAAATTCTAAGCGCTACCAAATCTGCGAAATCTTCTTTTAATTCGACTCTTCTACATTCGCACAACAATTTTAACTGGGCGGTAGTTAGTTGGCCGAAATGCAGGTTGTTCAACAAATCTATGAACTCCACATCGTTATATTGTCTCATATTAATGGTCAGTTCGCAGAAAAAGGACTAATGCCATAGGTGGATTTCTGCTGCACACCAGGATGGTTGTTCAATACGTCATGGTCTTACCCTTTTCAATTGACAGAGAAAAGACTATATATAAAGTTTTCCCAAATATCTGGCGAGAAGCGACACCAGTTAAAGCAGCAACTTCTATAAACTGTTGTTTTGCCAACACATCAACAGTAGGGCCATAACAACGTTTCACGTATTCAACCAACCGTTTCAAAGTAAATGACTTGCCACTGGCCGCACCGCACATTATGAACTGTAACAGCTAGATTTCATCACCTCTTATATCTTTATCGATAGCTCTAGTAACTTTGCCGAAAACCTCTTTTTGTTGCTCGTTTAGACTTCTTACACCAGCAACAAATACATCATTAGGTATTTCTGCAGTTTCATCCTCGGCTAAACAAAAATCGTTGAAGCTTCATTACCTTCCAAACGTAAAATTCGAAATCTTTCATCGGGCTTGCAGCTATTTACAAACACAGTCTTGCGGGAAGAGATTTTCAGTGGAAGGTGACACAGTCTATAAGCGCATTCTGGAGCACTGACTAACAGCAAAGAAAGAATGGCCATTGATACGGAAAGTAACTGATTCCATACAGTTCCACCTCGTCTTTTAGCCTTTTGTATCGCTGCATTAACGACATCGCCAGTGTCATTCGGCTCACACTTGCTGGCATACTTCGCCACGTAAACGGCAACGGCAGTGACAGAACCGCATGGTTGTATGCCCATATTTCCTTCCCTGAGAGTCAGAAGATCAGGATTATAATTATTTACCAGCATTTCATCCGCAGTTCTGCGTAAGATGCAAAAACGCCCGTTATTTGCAAGAGTTTCATCAGGACCCAGACACTCTGTTTGATCACTGACTGGTCTGGGAAATCCGAATCGGCAAGTACAGTTGTTGCGGTCTTTGTAACAAGTACCAGTGTGTTTGTGCATTTGTACAGTTTCCACTATATGTCGTAATGCTGCGTCGTCTGAATACAATGAGCACGGCACAACTTTGTCAATCACATCCATGCCCTGTCTTGAAGCAAAATCAGGAACGTTTTCACACCAGACCAACATATGCAAATGAGGGCTTCCTCTGTTCTGAAACTCTATTCTTTACCAGAAATCTTTTATAGCACCACCCAAACAGTTAGGCTAATTTTTCAAATACAGTATTAGTGCATACTCTCGTACCATAAATTGCCTTGCGACAATTACTGGGTAACGTTGAGCCAAAGACAGTCTTTCATAGAATGTCACGCTTTTGGCTTCGTTCGGATTACGACCAGCAGCAATAAGAAATGCTTCCAACATATCAAACTAATTCAAGTCATTGCAAGAGAAGGTTAAAAACCATGTAGGAGCTCCCAGGCTCCTGACCATTGCAATTAATTCCGAGCAAATCCGACACATTCTCCGACAAAATTACGTATATACTATTCAAACGTATATGAATGTACGTCTTGAAAATCCTTTTCTGGATTCTTAATTACAGGATCATCAACAACTTGTGCTAGTTGAGCTACGTCAATATTATCTGGGAAGAATGGAATCACATCATGATACAGAGAATTGTTCCTCATTAACCACTGCAAGGCTACTTTTAATTTATCAATATTTACTTTCAGTTGTCTTATGCGCTGTAGATTTTCCAGACTTTCCGCGACTATAACAATTCTAGCTTGACTTAATAGTAGCGGAAGCTGCTCAGCCAATTCAACGACGTCTTGCGCAAATAGAATAACTTGCCCTCTGCACCAATCTTGACTGAATCGATTGTGAACTTTGATGATTTTCAGATGAGGCACAATTCGACTGAGAAGTCTTTGCTCAATATCCAATAAATTGACCAATTCCTCAGGCACAGATGATGTTTCGATTTTATTCCAAAAGGCTTGAAGTGGAATTGTTCGTTTCATAATATTAGTTGTACATCGAGAGCAGGCTAAAACAGTACCTAATTTCACTAGATCTGAAGGTATGATAGATGACAACTGAGTTGTATTCAGATTGCACCGTTGTTGTGGATATAGCGTCTTTTTGCATATTTCATAGGGCACGTCGCAAAAAATGTTGATCGCGTTCATAAAATCCGACCTATCAAATGAACTTCTTTTCTTGCACTTTGTGTTACGGGTTATTTGTAAACGACGTTCTCTTTCTTCAAAACTCTCGTTTGCAAGCCGATTGTGAATCAAGGAGGGACGTTGTTCTCGTACTTCGAGAGTCTCGTCTACAAGCCGATTGTGAATCAATGACAGACGATATTACCGTTCTTTGGGAGTTTCGTTTGAAAGGCGTTTTTTGATCAAGGATATACGGTGTGTTCGCTCTTCTGTTGTTTCATTTAATTGTCTTCGGTGTACTCGGCTAAGTCGGTGTTCTCTTTCGGATTCTGTCTCTTTCGATAATTTTGAACTCATATATTCTCGCATTCGGGACAGTCTTTTAACGCATTTGCTAGGAGATTCCTAGCGACGAATGGCTGTCATTTTCTTCTTTGCTCGAGAAAGGCGTTCATATTTAGCCTCTTGCGTTTCGTGCAAACGGTATTTTCTCTTACGTGCAGCATCCTTTGTTGGTCGACCGATATTACACTATAAACTGAATGAAACTCAGCCCTTACAAATAAAAAGTCTGAAATAAAAAATTTTTTTGAAAAAAAAACTCCGTTGTCATCTATTACACCTTCAGCTCTAGTGGAATTGGGAACTGTTTTAGCCTGCTCTCGATGTACAACTAATATTAAGAAACGAAAAATTCGATATTGACAAATTAAAAGTAGACTTGCAGTGGTTAATGAAGAACAATTCTCTGTATCATGATGTGATTCCATTCTTCTCCGATAATATTGACGTAGCTCAACCAGCACAAGATGTTGATGATCCTGTAATTAGGAATCCAGAAAATGATTTTCAAAGGGTAGCACCCGATTCGAATAGTAGATACGTAATTTTGTCGGAGAATGTGTCAATTTTACGTGGTACATTCCATCAAGCCAGCGACAGATTTGATATCAGTTCTCGTGGAAATCAGTGTACAGCAATGGCAGCAATTCCTTGTATTGCAATCTGTCTACTCGACCCGAATAACTGGTGTGCAAGTGATATCGACTATGTACTCCTGTTGGGAGATAGGTTCTATCGAGAAGGTGTAGCGAACCGAATCGCTCCTGATTCAGTGGAAGCAAATACAGAATATTTGAAGGTGACAGAACTGCAATCTCATACTATATATATCAATCGCAATGTTAATATCCATGTTTGTGATGAACTTGCTTCAAACGGCCATCTAATTAATGATGATACTGAAGCTGGAATCAGAATCTTGGAAAATGCTCTAACCATTTTTTTCTCTGAACATACTTATGAAATACTTACAGCTAACTTAACATCAATTGCTTTATACCGTAATAATAAAGCTGATGTTACTTATCTCTGGATGTTTGATTCTCATTCGAGAGAACCCAAAGGCTACAAAGCACCAACAAGAGGTGTCTCTTGTTGTATGCGTTTTACAAATATTCGGAGTTTGTTTGAAACCTTACGTCGAAACTTGTCCATGAAAATTGGTAATGTACATACTTTATATATATATATGACCAATTTCATATGAAATCATGCAGGCGGACAGCACCTATCTCTCCGAATCAGCTCAAATTATAGTATATTATTCTACTCGGAAAATAAGCGTATACGTATTTTTTGATTTTTCGATAGCATCAAAATTGCATGTGTTATGCTTTTTTCAAAAATGACTCCTCAAATTTCGTTTCTCAAAAATCGAAAACTTTTTTCTTTTTAAATCGTTCTAATTCGTCTTTTTATGGATATTTGAAAATAATTCTGTACATATTCGATGCTGTTGGTGATACTCTTTCGATCTGCCAAGTTCAAAAAATTTTTTACAAAAAATCAAGGATGATATGGCATTTTTTATAAACAATGAAAAATGCTTTTTTCTCAAAAAAGCCAACTTTTTTTGACTGAATTTTTTTTTATAGATAGCTAGTCTCAATACCTATATGGTCATATATATGACATTTGGAATATTTTTGTTTTTTAAGAGATATAAACGAAATAAGAAAAAAATTTTATGTTCCCCCATAGCACTGTCGTGCAAGAAAAAATCCTATGTATTTTTCCCTTTTTTATGATTTTTAGACATTTTATTGCTTTTTCTAACTTTCCTGCTAACACGATTCTTTGAGTTGATTTTCTTCTTCTTCTGTTTCTCTTTATTTAACAATTTTGTTAAAGAATGAAGAGCAGTTCGACCTGTATAAGATTTTCTCTTTTTACCTACATTTACTTTCCATACATGGGTTTTCTGAATACCGTTATATTTAGGAGCCTTAAGCCACTCTTTTATTTTATTTTGTCTAAAAACTTCAATATCTTCTTTTGGTAGTAAGATTAGTTTAATATTATTAGTATAAGATTGAACTTTTGTTACAAAAGCATTGGCATCTTGTATTGATTCAATATGACTGTTCTGAAGATTATGTCTAGTTGCATAGTGTTTGACTCGTCCGCCAACACCATCACATGCACCTTTCCCGTGACCTGTAGCTGAAAACAACCATTTTTTATTGATGGAAGCATTTTTCATTTCATACAATTGAAATCGATTTTTAAAGTGGCTAGCTGCTCCATCTGTTATAATCGATATTTGATCTATTAAATCGGTTGAATCATTTTTCATCGAATCAATTATTTTTTCCATTGCTAACAAGGCATGGGCAGAATCGCGTTTTCTATCATCACTGATGACAGCAAAAGTTTTTGTTAGTTTTCCTTGATAACAAACTGCTGTGAAAATAGAGACTTGTTGATTAACCCAGTGAGTACCTTGAATAGGGTTACTGTGAATCACTGCCCAATTTTCAGCAAAATCACCATGCAGTACTAGATGACCTGAGTTAGCTGCAGCTATTTCTTTCTCTTCTTTTATAGCTTTTCTTTGTATATTTTTAACATGTAAATGATCGCTTGTTTTGACTGTCCAAGAAGAAAGAACGCTAAAAAAATTGGAGATTGTTAATCTTTTCTTCACAAGATGGCCATTTTCCCACATAACAAAAACAATCTCCTCATGTTCATTAGTTGTCTCTAATCCAAACAAACTTAGGTTGATATTTTCAGAACCTGGGCATAACGTACATTCTTGAAAAAGACACTTATCGGACAAATTGGAGCAAACAATTGCCGATAAAAGTGTAGAACGAACTCTATCGAGGTCTGAATGTTTGCCTCCTAGGAAATTATTTAGACTATTAACGTATAAATCAAAATTTGCACAGTAAATGCACAGACACACTTCCTTTGACGGGCTCAACATAACAAACTTTGGTTTTAATGTATAAAACTTTGTTATACCGATTTTTATGTCTGGGTTTTCTAGTTTGAATAGTTTATATACGCCTCTTTTAAACTGCGTGTCAAATAACGTTTTATTTATTTTTTTTTCCATTTTGTTGAACAGTCACAACATCACATTTATTATGGCTTTGACGTGTACAGTTAAAGTCATCGTTTAGAAAATATTCCATGGAAATTTTTGTAGACTTTTCGTCCAAAGGATGACCAGTATACATGTCAGGTTCAGAATATATTCCCTTAGTTGTTACAAGCATTCCTGCTTTGTCAATCATATAAACAGTTACTTCGAGAAATGCTGATAAAATACAAGATTTTGTTAGTGACGAAGGAAGCAACGTTAAAATTCTAATTTTCTCATTGATACTGTCACAATTTTCAAGCGCTACTCGCAAGTTATTGAGCCATTCATTGCAGAAGCATTGAGTCAAATCATCATGTGATTCATCAATGCAAACATTTTATGCTTCTGACAATTTTGAGCTTGTTGCAGATGAGAATGAAGATACTAGTTCTGATTTTTTTCTAATAATGTATCTTTGTACAGATGAATCATCAATACCTCTCTTCCTTTTAAGTGGCGAAACATTACCAAAAGAACTTGAAATTAAGGTTTCGTTTAAATGCTCAATCCGCTCTGGGGTGCTAGCTCGAAAATCATGGTCTTCAGTATCACTGTCCAAGTCAGTATAATTGTCTAAATGAATCGCATCAATTATTTCCTTTGGTTCAATATTTTTAACGCATTCATAATAATTGAAGCATACATAATCCGAACTCTGCACTGCTTTGTTAGGAAAAGTTTGTCGAAGAAGTTCTGCTAAATTCTCCAATTTTCTAAATTTAACAGTGGCATCATATACGATTTTTTTGTGTGATCCAAAAAAGTTTGGACACTTGCGCCTCTTTGTTGAATAAATTTCAGCCATAATTCAAGAGAAATCTTAGTATGTATAAGTAATACTATATATATTAAGATAACTAGACCGGGTTCCTTAAATAAGCTAAAATAGCTAACATTATCTACGTGATAGCAAAAGATGAGTTTTAGCCACCTTGCGGAGAATTCTAGTACCATGCGTTATACTCCTCTATGGTGTACACACACACATATATTAATAATCGTACACGTATTCGCCTAATGCACAGATTCTTGCTTTGCTATATACGTATAATCATTATACTTAGGGGTACATACAATCTTTTTCTTATTTCGTTTATATCTCTTAAAAAAAAAAAAATATTCCAAATGTCATGTATATGACCATATAGGTATTGAGACTAGCTATCTATAAAAAAAATTGAGTAAAAAAAACGATGGCTTTTTTGAGAAAAAAGCATTTTTCATTGTTTATAAAAAATGTCATATCATCCTTGATTTTTTGTAAAAAATTTTTTGAAGTTGGCAGATTGAAAGAGTATTACCAACAGCATCGAATATGTACAGAATTATTTTCAAATATCCATAACAAAACGAATTAGAACGATTTAAAAATAAAAAAGTTTTAGATTTTTGAGACACGAAATTTGAGGAGTCATTATTGAAAAAAGCATAACACATGCAATTTTGATGCTATCGAAAAATCAAAAGATACGTATACGCTTATTTTCCGAGTAGAATAATATACTATAATTTGAGCTGATTCGGAGAGATAGGTGCTGTCGGCCTGCATGATTTGAGATGAAATCGGTCATATATACCTTGAATCCGTTAGAGATAACACCAGAAAATATACAGATTCAACAACGTGAAGAAGATACCTCATTTGAAACCCGGTTGACGGAAGATGGAAATCATCCCTTGATCGAAAAGGATGTTAATGAAGTAGCTATTAGAGTAGCAGATTGTATTGGTGAAAACGCAGAAATCCAAGTTGTTTTGACTACAAATATTCTTTACTCGATAGATGATGGAATACCTAACGTCGAAAGTGTTATTACTATCGATAATGATAATTCAGACGATGACTAGGTGAGATTAGTCGATGATCGAAGAAAAACAGCACCGCTTTTAAATATTGAATGAGAACGATGCATGGAAGAGTTGGGTTGATACTTTCTTTCTCCTGATGGTAAAAATGTGTTCGGAGAGCAGAGAGAAGTCACCATAACCCCTTTAGATTATTTCCAAGCACGCGTTATGGGTAGTGACAGACGATTGCAGCAGACAGGATCTGCATCGTATTGGAGACGGATTTGCTCGGAATTAATTGCAATGGTCAGGAGCCTGGGAGCTCCTACATGGTTTTTAACCTTCTCTTGCAATGACTTGAATTAGTTTGATATGTTGGAAGCATTTCTTATTGCTGCTGGTCGTAATCCGAACGAAGCCAAAAGCGTGACATTCTATGAAAGACTGTCTTTGGCTCAACGTTACCCAGTAATTGTCGCAAGGCAATTTATGGTACGAGAGTATGCACTAATACTGTATTTGAAAAATTAGCCTAACTGTTTGGGTGGTGCTATAAAAGATTTCTGGTAAAGAATAGAGTTTCAGAACAGAGGAAGCCCTCATTTGCATATGTTGGTCTGGTGTGAAAACGTTCCTGATTTTGCTTCAAGACAGGGCATGGATGTGATTGACAAAGTTGTGCCGTGCTCATTGTATTCAGACGACGCAGCATTACGACATATAGTGGAAACTGTACAAATGCACAAACACACTGGTACTTGTTACAAAGACCGCAACAACTGTACTTGCCGATTCGGATTTCCCAGACCAGTCAGTGATCAAACAGAGTGTCTGGGTCCTGATGAAACTCTTGCAAATAACGGGCGTTTTTGCATCTTACGCAGAACTGCGGATGAAGTCCTGGTATATAATTATAATCCTGATATTCTGACTCTCAGGGAAGGAAATGTGGACATACAACCATGCGGTTCTGTCACTGCCGTTTCCGTTTACGTGGCGAAGTATGCCAGCAAGTGTGAGCCGAATGACATTGGCGATGTCGTTAAAGAATTGATTCACAAGATTAAAAGACGAGGTGGAACTGTATAATGGAGAATCGAACTGAATGAAAATATCAAAGAAAAAATTTTGAGGTATATAACTCTGAGAAATCGTACGCGCATGCAAATAAGAAGCAAACCATCTGTACTGCGCACTCGATATTATACGCTGCACAGTGACAAAGCGGGTTATTATTACAGTTTAGTTGTCTGTCATATACCGTTTTGAAATGAAAACGAACTTCAACTGGAGAACGAGTCTGCAGAAGCCTGCTTCATTAGATGACAACATGAACTGAAACCTTTACTTGGAAATTTAAATACAAAAGTGTTTGCTCACGTAGAACAGGTCATTCAGAAGGCTTTGGCCCAAGCCGTAGCCTTTAACGTTGTACATGAAGCTGCAAATATATTACTGTTCGGTGATATCATGCAGTTTTCGCCAGTAAAAAATCACTGGTGTTTTGAACAACGATTGTGGTGTGCAGCAGAAATCCACCTATGGCATCAGTTTTCTTTCTGCGAACTGACCATTAATATGAGACAGCAGAACGATGTGGAGTTCATAGATTTGTTGAACAACCTGCGTTACAAATTAACAGAAAATTTTGCAGATGGTGCAGCCATTAGAATTTGTCCAACGATCAAATTGGTCGATGAATACAACTTGAAAATGACCAACATAGTTGCCGAATCGACTCATGTTTATGTCATGGACGTAGTCGATGAATCTCGTGAACCTACAACGTACGGAAGAAAGCCACCAAGCAACGTAATTCCTGCGGACATGAACAACTGTGGAGGGCTTCTGCATACGATAAAATTATTCAAAGGGTCCCGTGTAATGCTAACACGCAATATTTCAATTTCAGACGGATTAGTCAATGGAGCAATGGGAGTGGTAGAGCAGTTCAAATGGCCAGCACTGCGAAAAGACCAATTAGAAGCTGTGGAATTACCAGAAGCAGTGTTGATTAACTTCGACGACGACACAATAGGATGTCGAACGAAAGATTTGTAATATTTTAGTCGCAGTCGCACCTTTAACTGCAACATTCAAAGCAACCAAAGGATACGGAGATGTTGAGCGCAGAATGCTCCCGATAATCCTGAGTTGGGCTGTGACAGTCCAAAAATTGTAAGGCCTCACACTGAATAAGACTGTCATCGACCTTGGCAAAAAAATATTTGCCAAAGGCCAAGCTTACGTACCCCTCAGTAGAGTGAAGAATTTAGGTGGTATAGCGATATTTGATCTAGATATGAATAAATTATGGAAAAATCCCCACGATGCAAAAGCGCTGAAAGAAATGCAAAGATTGAGAAATATTCCACGCAGAGATGCCATATATTTTTCATAGTTCCTCTGCATAAAATATAATAACAACATTTTATATTATTGTCATATCGTCAGTCCAATTCCTACGTATGGCTGGGTGGTTGGATAGGAGCTGGGTGGAACTCGAATTGCACCCACCTCCACGTGGTGAGTTCTGGGTTATTTTATTTTCAATATAATTATATCCAATGCAATATAATTAATGATAAAGAAAATGAAATAAGCAAAGAGCTGCAAGTTTGAAATAATTATTTTCAACCGAATCAGTCAAGTATTTTTTTGGAATAATCGCGGGACAAACATAAAATAAAAACGCCAGTACTGACGTAGTACAGGCTTCATACTGGCCCAGTTATAAAATGGAACCACCGTGGGATAATTCTCTTTTATTCAAAAAATAGTTTATCCAAATCGGTTCAGTAGTTTCGGAATAATCGGCAGAAGAACATAACAAATCGCCAGTACTGACGTAGTACTGGATATATATTGGCCCAGTAATATAGTGTTACCACATTCTCATCATTCTCTTTCAAAAAAAAATTTATTATCCAAATCGGTTCAATAGTTTCCGAATAATCGGCGGACAGAGTCGGCAGAGGCCGAAATGTACAGAAAAAATATTCATAAAAAACTAAATTACTGGCGAGATACTGGACCAATTATCACAAAATTTGAATGGGACCACCGGAGGATAATTACCTTTCATATAAAAAAATTTCATCCGAATTGGTCGAGTAGTTTCGTAATAATTGCTGGACAAACATAAAAAAAAGCCATGTCGAATTGAGAAGCTGCTCCTTTTTCGAAGTCGGTTAAAAACTTGCATCAACTCAGATTGTGTCAAAATATTTTTGCCGTCTATGAAAGGGACAATGATTCTTACAGAATGTAACTCACGCTTGATCCCTTTAGCAGGTTTGAGGAAGCTAAGTGTCAATGAGTTTACCGCGGTTTTAATATTGCTTCAATAGTACATTACGATACGTGTGACCTAAGTAGTCCTTTACAGTACGGCATGTATTAGCGCCTGAGCGTTGCAAGTGCGCTAAACGCCGTGCTATGAAGGATGACTTTTGACACAAGTATCGTATACTATTTTATAGCACTGCTTGCCTAAACCCGCTGTAACGCCTAGCCGTAACGTAAGCAGTCTAGTACTGCACCGTGAGGTTAGCGCCCGAGCGCAGCGAGGGCGATAAGGACGGAGCAATAATGGACTACTTAAGTCACGGATAGGTGTGACTTAAGTGCGGATTTAGCCCACCCAGTGCTATGAATTTTATTTATATTTTGTCTTTTCAAATCCGGTGTCATGTTTTCTATCGTAAAATTGTTCGTTAAATTCGATTTTAAGATGTAAAAAATTATTCTCGACATTAAATACTTCGCATCTCGAATTTAATGCCAAAATTGTGATTAATATTATCATTTTTTTGGCTCAAATATGGGACATTGCCTCAATTAAATAGTTTTTTAACATATTTAAAATGTAGCAACAAATCTTAACTTTTCGATAGAATATGAACAAATATCTATATTTGCCTCGATATGTGACTTTTATGCATTTTAAAATGTATTAGATATGCGAGAAATACGATTATTTTCCGTTTTACTACACCATGAGTTATTGTGGTTTTACCAACAAGGCTAAAATAATACATAAAATACAGTCCAACTTTCTGAACTATAGAAAATGAACATTTAATAATTCACTTATAAAATAAATTTGTAGCATTAATTAAAATTATAATAATAATATTAATTATAGTAATCGTATACTACTTAAGAAGTAGACGATTTGCTGATATAACATACAGTTATACATTGACTTTTTTAAATTTATTTATAATATCTTATTTATAGATATATGAATTATGCCAGTGTATGGTTTTAAATCATTTTTATACTTCATGATCTATATACTCATATATACAACACATATACGGTGGTTCCTATTTCGTTGTATCTGTAATAATAAAATGCGTCGAACAATTAGACGCATCACGATCAAAATAAATTAATTTGACTAAATGGTTTTCTTCTTCTAAGCTACATTCATGTACATAATATTTTGAACATAACCTCGATAAAGGATTAACTAATCATTAGGCTTCTATAAATGTTGATTTCCTATCCTCCAAATCTAAAGTAATGTTTTTGTTCACATTTTAAATTTTATCCGATTTGAATTTGGAAGGTCCCATTTTTTCCTTAGAGAATTTCAGGGGTACTTACGCATGGAAAAATTGAAAAATAATAAAAACTCAAAGAGTTACACCTAATTGTTTATACTTACACATGGTTGCAATTATAACAATTGGCTGTAAATCTTTGGGTTTATATTATTTTTCAATTTTTCTATCGGTCATTCTCTGCCCGTGCAATTATCCTAGGAATAAAATGAAAACCTTACAAACCAAAATTGGATAAAGAATACAAAATTGCTGTGTGTTTAAAGTACAAAAATCCTTCCTTTTCAGTATTTAACAATATCTACTCTTGCAATATAACAAATTTTGTTAAAAAAATTGGTGTCACCACGTATTAATTTTACACTACCTTGTCCCCAGTTTTTCAAACTCGTGGGACTCACCTGAAAGTTATTTAGGAGTATTATTTCATTATAAACTTCTATTTAGCATTCAATTTACTTCCCAATTTAAGGTCCAGAAAACATCTGATTTTCCGTCTATTTTTTGGGTCACTCTTTTGCGTTTAGGAAATTTTAGGGAAGATTTTGCAAGTGCTTTTGCATTACTTTTGCATCGAATTAATATATGATGTATGTGTGTGTATGTGCGTCATGGTGTGGGTGTGGGTGTGGGTGTAGATGTAGGTGTAAGTATAGGTGTCTATGTGTGAGGATGTGCGTAGGTGTAGGTGTAGGTGAAAGTGTGTGTGTATGTGTCTGTGGATGTGGATCTGTATATGTATTAGAATTTATTGCAGATACACACACATACCAATACCCACATCTATACCCTCACATATACCCACATTTGCACCCACACTCACACTCAAACCCACAACTTCACTAACACACATCTTCACCCACATCGTCACCCACACCAAAACCTATACCCACACCCACGCCTTCACCTACACACAGAGAGACAGTAGACACTCACATCGTCATCCACACCCACACCCATACACACACCCGGGTAAAAATGGTTCATGCGTTATCAGGCATTGCCATGCATGGAGCAAAATGCATGATCATGCGTGAGATTTGACGGGAATATTCAAGCATGGGCATGCAAGCTAATGAATTAACAGGCATTATGTTGCATCTAGTTTTAAATATTTATTTTTAAATAGCATAAAAAATGTAAATTATTGTTAAATAATAGTTTACAGCCATATTAAGATTCAATAATCATATTATCTCCAAAATAAGCAAAAAATAATGTATCTAAGTGTAGAAATGAACCCAAATCGCCGGCGTATCAGCCCGACGCCTTAGCCGGGTGAGCTATTAAGCTCGTTGTATATCAACAATTATTTCTAGCTTATGTGTAATAGCGCATGTTTGATTCAAACTCGAAAAATGTATACATCCACGCATATACTAAATAGAACAGTAATAACTCTTTGATACACACATAAATGAAACACATATGTCTGCAAGTAGCTAAGTCTTTATAATTACATTTTTCTGCATTGCGCTATATTTTAAATAAGCATGAACATGCATGAACATGCATAAACATGCGTGTACATGCATGTAAGTGAGTGTACGTGTGACAATGTATAATTTCATGCATGTGGATATAAAAAACCAAATTGAAAAAGAAATCAAATTTTTTTTAATGAATTCTTGAACTCGTATTTATACGCATGATTACCGTGAATCGCTTCTTCAAAAAGGTCTTTCGCGGCAGGCAGTACAAGTCTCGTCCAACTCCACCTATAACAAAAAAAAATTTTTCTATTATCTACATGAGTTTTGCTAGTGAAGTACACATGGTTATATTTTTAGAATTTTTTTCGCGAAATGGCGATTGTTTTAACAAAAAATCGTGTTTTCGACGAAAAAAATCGACTTAAATTGTTTATAACTTTTTTTCTTGTTAATGAATCGCTAAAATATAGTCCATAATAATTTTTTTACCTTCAGTCTGCTATCCGTGCACCATATAATTGTTCTTCCAGGGCCTTCATTTCCTCTTCTTCTTTTTTTTTGCCTGATGTAATGCTGCGCCTGGCCTCTTTCGCGATATCGGACATACGATGCTCAGCGGTTTTAACGCGATTGGCGTCCGTTTCCACGCAAAACTCGTACATGTTTGTCCAACAGTCAACCTAAGAGCATCGTAAACGGCAAACAGACCCGAGAAGCCGTCATTGAAGATAATAACGGCTACGTCAGTCGCAATGTCAACTATGGTCTTAACGCTTGACACCGTCTTTGGAGCAATTGACTACACTACAGCATTAAACGACTGGTTATTGTTCTGAGTATACGCACCCAAGCAACGTGACAGAAGGTTGTCGGAGCTGAGTTCATTATAAATGGGTTTTATTGCGTTAAAAACATTCTCATGCATTGGACTCTTGTGCTCGTACGTTGCAAGTGTACCAAGCGCTGTACTGCGCTGCCAAGAACACCAAGAGTCTACTCCGACGGGACACTTCTCGTGCTGTGTATTCTCCTTCGTCGACATTTTATGAAGTATCGTTGCCCAAATTTCATTCCGCATTTTTTCGACTAAATCGTAGTTTCTCCTAATAGCAAGTCCGTAATAAATAGAAAGTTCATCAATTAACTTTCCGGTCAACTTTCCTCGGCCGCCAAGACCTTTCGTTGTTTTTTTTTTAAATTGCGCAGACGCGTTCCCATGCGCTTCTGAACGTGTCCAACACATTCTTTTTTTTTCGACGATGAAATCTTTATAAGGTTTTGAATCGACTATACCTTTATATGTTTTTGAATCGCCGTCGCAGATATATTTAAAATATTTGATATTATGAAGTTTTTCTGAGCGTTTGAACATTTCTATAACTGCGTCGATATCCATTTACCCGGCACTACCTTCATGGTTGGCATCACAGTTCTGTTTGTATGAAGGGTATCACTTCGTATTCAGCAGTACCTTCTTTTGTTTGCCAATATTCACACACTTTGCAGTACTTAGATTTTATACACACATCCAATACCTTGCCAGTGTACCAACCAATCAAAGACACCAATCCGAACAAAGACGTAAACCGTCTCTTTCGTCAAGATCCATCGCCTGACACCGTGAGACCTTCTTTTTCACCTCGTTCGATAGAAATTTCTTTTTCTTTAATCGCTGGTTTTTTCATAGATATAATTCGAACAGATGAAGTAGCAGTGGCGATATTAAATATGATCTTACTGTAAGTTGTTTGAAAAACAGGCTTTGCAACATCCATCATAGAGCAGAACTTTTTTATACCGTTGATGCCTATGCCTATGATGCGCATAGCTAAAATAATACGGCAGTTGATCTCATAAGCACGACCATTTATTACAGGACAGCTGTTAATAGCAGCATCTCTACAGTTCGAACAAGACACAATAATTTTGAAGCCTAGTCCACGCTTGTTCGACTCTAAAAACCGCACGTCACCATTACATTTTTTGCATACTACTAATTCAGAAAGAGCAGTAAATGCAGCGAAAAAATTGATGAAACAGTAGCCGAAATTATTATCAACATCGCGGTCACGGTCTAAATCAGTAGTTTTCAATTTCTTAGCCGAGGTACTAACGTGCTCCGAATCGCCTTCGAACGAATGGCGGTTAAGCGGGCGTCGATTACTAATTTTACTACGTTTTGTACTTGTACTTCTTGTTTTACTGCCTTTGCGGCCACTATACACCTTTTCACTCATAATTAAGTACTTGTAAATATAATTCACAGTTAAAAAGTAAAGCAAAACTCAAAATAACAACGTAAACAACGAGAACGGCTGATCGACTAAACACAGGGCAAGTATGAGTAAACGCGTGCTGTAAAGACGCTATAACCGTCGTAACGTCATGTAGCGACCTCTATAATTAAAATTTAAAACACGATATCGATCGTAGGTAACTTCTACTAATTTCCAAAGCCGCGAAATTCCAAAAAGCGAGCATCGCTAAAATAAGCGAAAATTGTGATTTTGGAGCATCAAAGCTATTTGGAAAAAATTGATTTAAAAAAATGTTGAGTTTAAATCGGTACTTGGGCGTTGTAAATTTTGATTCTAGGATTGTTTTGGCAAGATTTAAGCCAATAAAAGAAAAGGGAAAAAAACTAAAAAATTTAGGGGGATATAACCCCTTAATTATTCATGAAATTTCATTAACACGCATGGATGTCTATGATCATGCGTATGCATCCCCGGTCAAGTATCGGGCATAATAATGCATGAGCATATACAAACATGTCAAAATCCAAAAAATTTTTAGCGTTATCTCGCATGATCATGCACAAACATTGATGGGGATTCATTATAATTGATGAATCTGCCTAAAATCCATTTTTAACTGGTCATCCACATCCACATCTATGCCCACACCCACATATATACACACCCATACACACATACATACATGACCATATTTTAATTCAATGCAAAAGTAATGCGGGTCTCCTTCCAAAATCTTCTCTAAAATTTCCTATCACCAAAATTTCCCTCTGTTACTGATTAAATAATAATAAAACTTCCTTCATTTTCGATAGATTTTGCTGAATTTTTTTTATGACCTTCTGACGTGCATCTTTAAAACCTTTTTCTTGGATTTTTTAATCGGCAGATCTTTTATAAAAGAAAAAAATAAACAACCTCATTTTTTAATAACTGAACTACGAAGAACAATTTAAAAACGTGAAAAACTAATTTTTATCCAATTCTCCATTCACAACCTAAAATGACAAGTAAAAATACATATATAAAAAAATGTTGAACCATCTTGGGCATTTTTTTCAATACGTTAAAATTTAGCCTCTAGGTCCCCTTCAAGTAACGTTATACTGATTCTTCACGAAAAAATGGGTGTGTTTGGTATTGCATCAAAATAATAGATTGATAGAGTGATGCTTTATTCCGATAAAAATAAAAAATACAGGTATATTAATTGCAGTGCAAATGTGGTCCAACATATTAGTATACACACCTCGTCAAAGTTAAAAATTAGTACATATTGCACATGGTTTACATATGTAGATTATTTAGATTTAATCTAGGTAAACAGTCTTAAAATTACTTTTGGTGTTCTTGGTCACCGTGGGTTTGCACTAGGTGTCTACGTAACGCTGTTTTAAATTTACATAGGTATGGGAGGCACCTTAGGCTGCAGAGAAATGAGTTCTAGAGACGCGTACCTTGAGTCTGAAAATATTTAAGACCCGTGTGAGTGTTGGATGCTGGAACCGAGATCTCAGCACTCAGAACCAAGACCTGGCCAGGTTTTTCGGAAAGGGGGCTGAAGGTACGGCGGTTTCTCCATGTTTATTACTTTGTACAATATAACTACCGCAAAACACCCTTCCCGCATCCCCTTTTAGCGAGCCCATTCTGTTTCTATAATGAGTGATGTGCTTATTCCTTCTGACACCGCAAATATATCTCACACATGAATTCTGCAATCTGTGTAGTCTATCGTGAAGCTCACCTGATACATCAAGATACAGTAAATAATAGTAGTCTTGATGAGATATCTTAAACCGTATAAGGCACGATTTACCTTCCTACTAGCCACGTCTACTTGAAGTTTCCGTGTCAATTTGGACAAAAATGTTGTCTTGCACCTCAATGCCAAGAAGCTGTAAGTCACGAACTTTATTAACATTATGGTCTGAGCTAAAAATAATTAAGTACGTTTTACTGACATTGAGCTGCATAGCTATCTCAGAAGCCCATCTA
Organism: Gastracanthus pulcherrimus; assembly: GCA_949152435.1. NCBI lineage: Eukaryota > Metazoa > Arthropoda > Insecta > Hymenoptera > Pteromalidae > Gastracanthus > Gastracanthus pulcherrimus. Next base: position 71,449,386 of record OX424574.1, read on the forward strand.
GATACCGTCCGTGCAGCAGCCGAAATAATAGTAAGTGGTTGACACTTTTATCTGTAAGTACTTCACTAAGTCATTGATGTAAAGACTGAATAGAAGGTGTCCAGGTCTAAGTCCTGTGATATACCAAGATTAGTGGTTAACCAATCTGATTCACTACAAGATTTAGTAACTACTCTGTGGTCACGTCCTGCAATATAAGACTTGAGCCACAGAAGCGCGTTCATGGAAAATTATGTCAAAGGCCTTGCTAAAGTCAAACATAAGAAGAAAGGTTATAAACTGTTTCTCACTAACTTTGTCAGCGTCAATTTCAGATCGGATATCTTCAGTCAATTTGAGAAGTACAGTCTTTGTACTGTTATACTTTCTAAAGCCTATATGTAATGGGTCAAGAATTTTCTTTGATGACAATTACTCATATATTTGCTCATGAACAATCTTTTCAAGGATCTCGTAGGGGAAGCTCAGAAGGGCAATGAGGCGGAAGTCTGAAACAGAAGATGGAATAGTTATTTTCTTAAGAGGCACCAAATGAGTTTTTTTCTAAGTCCCACCAAAGATCCCACTAGATAAGGAGGAGTTGAAAATAGCTGGAAGATAGTGACCAATTACATTTACATCCTTTGCTTGGGAGTTAAAAGGAGCAACTGCCAGGACCACATCAGAGAAAGTTACTTGTTTAAAAACAAAACTGTGGTCACTCGATGATGAAAAAATGTCACTCAAATCCTCTTCAGATTCTTTAGGAGATACAAAAACCCCCGCAAAATGGTTGTTAAGTTCATCTGGCATAGTACATACGCATACCGAATGCGTTCCAGATGCTTCAGCAAGAATACAATATTTTGGTCTGAGAAATGCAAATTTACTAAAATAAATTTGGATTTTCAGGTGAGTCTCTTTAAAACAAGAATAGAGTTCTTTCATATTCAATAATAATAGACGTTTACTTTTTTCTTCTCTTGTGCCATCTTTTTTTTTTACGGAAACAACGTCTTTCTTTGATGGCATGATTCGACTGTACATATCGATATTGTAAAATTCTTCAGTATTTTTCACAGTTTCCTGGGAAAAACTACGACCCGCTTTCGCAACAGTTTCACTTAAAACCCCATACATCGACTTCAGCCTTTTAGACTTTTCAACCAAATATCTTGAAGCATTAAACTCCTTAGCAATCTTTCTCGTGCTCCATGGGCTTGGAGCCATAGAATCCTGACTCTTAGAGGATTGTTCCTGTCCAAACTTGAAAATTTAGTTTTAAGCCCATCTAGCATTTCCTCTAAATAAATTTCTCTTTGGGATCCAACTTCTGATTCCGGTGACGCTCTACAATCAAGGTTTTCTTCATCATTCGATATACGAGAATCATCATTATCAAATGCACGCATCTATCTGTTTTAAACTTATCGCACATCTTGATCAATATATTAATAAATATCCGAAGAAATAGCGCCCAATGTCTAAAAGACGACTATTCCGAAAAGGACTGTTGCTACTGATTTGAGAATAAAGGGCCACAAAAATTTGTGGAAAATAGATCAAAATCCTAAAAAGGACTGTTGAATATAGTCCACCAATGTTCGTTATTGAACCTGAAAATAAATCTCAATAACTATCCCAAAAAGGACTGCTATTGAGAGTACGCCGATGTTGAAGACCACCCAAGATCTCAAAAATAAAATCGACTATCCTGAAAAGGACTGTCGCTACTGATTTGAAAATAAAGGGCCACAAAAATTTGTGGAAAATAGATCAACTATCCTAAAAAGGAGTGTTGAATATAAACCATCAATTTTCAAGTAAGGTACTGGGAAATGAGATCCACAGGGCGAACCAAAATTAGTACATGTAGAGATCTAAGAAAAATCTATCCATAATTAAAAAGTTATTTTGAATTTCTTAAATCTAACCTCAGTTTTGTGTTAAGTGAACATAAATATTTTTTGACCATAAATATATTTTAATACCAAATTTTGGATAAATCAATCGTCGATAAATATGTAATGCCCGCTATCTTGGATCCGCCATCTTGAATTTGCAACCTGAACTCAAATTCGTTATACGAGACATCAAAAAGTTCCGTTTACGAAAGTTTTTAGAAATCAGCCGATAATAAGAAAATATCTGCCCACCATTTTGGTTCAGTAATCTGGAATTTGAAATTAAGGTACGCCATTTTGGATCAGACATCTTGAATTTCAAATCTGACATCGGGTCTGAAATCGGTCAACATTAAAAAATACTATCCGCCATCTTGGATCCGCTATCTTGAATTTGAAATCTGACATCAGATTCTTGTTCAGCGACCCGTAAAATACTGTTAACCCCCCTGCGCAGAAGTTTATTTTCGTGTATATGGACTAGATCGAATGTAAGTCTACAACAATATTTTCTGCAAATTCGTAACATCTTCTAAATTATTATATATATATATATATATATATATATATATATATATATATATATATATGTATGTATTGGGAATTCTTTTTCAAATCAGCCACCCCCTCCTGCCCATTTCAATTTTTAAGGAAAAAATTTTTTTTTTAAATATTAATTTAAAGACAATCATATATATATATATTTTTATTACCGATCAGGCTTCAAAGAGTTTCAGGCGAAGAAATAGGCAACGAATCCACTTGAATTCTTTTGTGGTTGTTCTTTATTGCTCGTATTGAGGCAAGCGAATGGACGCGGCATATGTTCTATATATATATATATATATATATATATATATATATATATATATATATATATATATATATATATATATATATATATATATATATATATATATATATAATCAATATATAGCAAAATTGGAAAATAGATTTTTTCGTAATGTTTGACAATTCTCGAGTGGGACATATCCTTAAACAATATAAATAAAGTTACATTTTTAAACAATTTATTTTATTATAATTTTATTTTGGATAAAACAATTTGTTTAAATTGAAAATTATGTCACGTTTTGTTTGGTACATTGAAGTAAGAATGTACAAATTTTTTCAGACCATTAGAAAAAAGAACTGATGCGCCAATCACTTTTTGAAAATAAAATCAAATAAATGCAATGGTACACTATAATGGTTAAATAAGTTAAAACTTGCTAAAAAGTTGTACATAGCATTATAGAATAATAGTAAATATATTATCAAAACCTCATTATGTTAAAATGAAAAATGAAGCACTTATTTTTTCTCTATAGTCCTACATTAAGTGTTATGTTTGAGTGTCAAATATTAAAAAATCTTTATTTTGTATTCTTTTAAATTGTCACTTTATAGGTATATTCTAAGTAAATTATAAGTAAATTACAGGTACCTTTAAAAGAATGTCTTGTACATACAATGTTTGAAAATAAATAAAAGTACTGGTTTAGAATAATCTAAAAGATTAGAAAAAATCAAAATATAATTATGTTTTATAAAACAACGTCTTATAAAAAAATTGTATTTTTACGATACTATTTGATTATATATATTACTTATATAAAAAGTATAAATATATTTTTTCTTGATCATTATAGATTATTGAAATTAAAAACCTAAGACAAATATATTACAAATTCTCTAACAAATTATCAATGGCAAAAATTATTTAAATCGTAAAGAATTAAGAAAAATTACTGAAAAAATATTTTTAATTATACCGTAACAAGGATTTCGGTATTCATACCATTATTAAAATATTTTTGTAGCTCAAGAATGGCTTCAACTATCTTATAATATTTGACCAGAGAGCCAACTTTAGAGCTATAAAATCGACCTCATAAGTTAAAATTGATAAACAATAATATATTCATATTTATTGATTTAAAAAACTGCTGGGAAAAAAGGGGTACCAGACACACGAAAAAAAAATTTTCTTTAAATTTTAAAATATTTTAAGTGAATATTATAATTTTAATTTATAAAAGTTATTTTTATTTAGTTTTACATATATTTAGACTATGTTCTAGTAAAAAGGGGTACTTCGGTGCAGTGTTGGGTAAGTTACTCATTTAAAAGGAACTCGTTACATCTGTAACAACTTTCATTTCGCTTACACATTCAGACAACACTACAAACTCAGCTGACGTGGACGATTTTGTTATGCTATTTTGTTTTATCGATTTCCAATAAATTACATTTCTGTACATTTTTGTTACATAACCAGTTGATGATTTTCTATCAATAATATCTCCAGCCCAATCAGTATCTACATATCACTCTAAAATTTCAGCATTTAAATTTTTATGAAAAGTTAATTTAAATCTTTGGTCAAAACTAAATATTTAAAAATTCTTAAAGCATATTTATAGTGAGTATTATCATAACAATTTTGAAATCTACTTAAGTAATTTACACGAAAACTTATATCAGGTCTAGTTCCTGAACTGATATACAACAAAGCCCCAATTAAATTTCTGTATTTTATTTCATCACATGCCGATGGCGCCGGTTCCAATTTCAAATTTTGCTCCATAGGTGTAGCATATAACTTAGAATTCATAACATCATATTTCTCCGCTAAAGATAATATATAACCCGTTTGATCTAAAGTCATTTTCCCTTTGTCACTTTCATAATTAATATCAATATCAATAATATCAATACCTCAATACGTTACTTTACCCAAATCCTTCATTTGAAATCTTTTAAATAACAAATTTTTAAAAAAAAGTAACTTTGTTCTATTCTTACAACATATTAACAAATCATCTACAAATTGAATTAGAGAAACTTCATTTAATATATATAAGCAACAATCGTTTTCACTTCTTTCAAAGTTTAAACTTTTTAAATAAGTATCAGAACACTCATTCCAAGCCCTTGGGCTTTCTCTCAAACCATATAACGCTTTCTCCAATTTTAGTACTCTGTTGGTACCATCCTCATAGCCTTGTGGTTGTTTAACATAAACCTCAGATTTGATTTTTTCATTCAAGAAAGCTGTTTCAACATCCATTTGCTTAATAATTAAACCATTTTGACATCAATAAGATAATAAAATTTTCAAGGTTTGCTTTCTTGCTACCGGAGAGTAAATATCATCGATTAAATCGCCTTGCTGGTATCCTCTTACTACTCACCTAGCCTTATAAATGGTATCGTTAGCCATTTTTGTATAAACCCACTTCAAGTCTAAAGATTTTTTAATCTTTGGTTCATTTACAAACAACCAAGTTTTATTTTTATTTAAATAACTTATTTCTTTATCCATCGCTATTTTCAATACCCATACTCATTACTATTTATTGTATCTCGATAAGAAACAGGAATTTCCGCATTTACATAGTTTACATAATCAATATTATTATATACAATATTATCATCATTAAATCTAGCAGGCTTTCTTTTTCCCTAGTTGACCGTTTAATTCCATGTTTAAATTTTGATAATTTATATTTTCATTTACATTTTTATATTCATTTTTATCATTTTTTCTCTCATAAGTAACATCATTTCGATCTTCAACTTCATTTCGATTTAAACTAACTTTTAATGATTCATCATTTGATCTTAAACCAATACACTCTGCACCGTCTTCAATTATATCAACATGTCTAGCTACTACTATTTTATTGTTTATTAAAACCCTAAACCAAAATTTTCATAACCTAACAAAATACCTAAATCTGCTTTTCCGTCCCATTTTGAATTTTTCTTTTGCTCAGGTACTCTTACAAAAACTCTACTTCCGTACATTTTTTAATGTTTTACAATAGGCTTTTCACCAAACATAATTTCATACGGTCTTTTATTTACTTCTAAAGTATTAGTAATAATTCTATTTTTTAAATACGCTGCTGCTTTAACTATTTCTGGCCAATAGTATGTACTCCGGCTTCATTTAACAAACACCTAGACATTCCATTATATCCCTATTATATTTCTGTGCTGAACCATTCAATTCGTTTAAATAAGATGGACACGGTTCAATATATATACCCTTCTTACTTGCAAAATTATTTATTTCTCTGTTAATGTACTCTATAGATGTAGTTTGAAAATAGCTTGAAAGTTTTTCTGTTTGTACTTCCAGAATCTTGCAAGTGTCTTTTGTAAAATAGCTGTTTTTAATTGAAATTAATACAAAATTTAGAACTTCAATAATTAAATGTAAAATGACTTCAAATTTTATGAAAAACTCTATTTCTTATAACAAATTACTAATATTTTAATTTTATATTTAGGACGTACAAATTTTTTTAAATTGATATACTCTTACCTTAAGAGGTTGAAAATCATATAAACAAAAACTATTAATATGCAATTTAAAATATGTACAGAACCATGTAAACCCTCCGCACAATTCCACTAGCGGACCGAGCTTTAAATTGTTGAATATCCATCAACATAAATTCTCGAGAAAAAAAAACAAGAGAGCAAACATAACCAATCAAACTACGTAATTAAAAAAAATAAAATATTTTGTAAGTATAGTCGGCTTTTTGTATTAGGACAGGTGATAAGCATAAAGCTACTAAACCAAAACGACCGCAAAAATGATAATAATAATTAAAATTTTATAATAAAATCTAAACTATAAATCATAAACCCATGTGACTTTGTTCCGTTTGACTATGTAACAAAATTAATTTAATTTCTTTTTTCTTTCTATTCTTTTATTTTTGCGAAGCCTTTTGGAAATATATGATAAGCGAATCGCATGTGTGCATCCTTCACCGAAAATCTGCTTAAATGTGTAACATTCTACATTTATTTTTTCCTTCCCTCGTTTTTAAATAAATATAGATTGAATGATATTTTCAACTACGTCAACAGAAACAATCTAAGATTGAGCCATCATTCGATCTTATCATATTTACCGTGTAAACACATGTACGAATAGATAATCCGCTAATTGAATCATCAATCGTGTCTTTCCCAAAATGTAGAAATATCACACGTTGATTACACCATTCTTTCTGATAACACACGATGATTCAATTCAGCAGTATAAATGCAGCTGCTCGGAGCTAATCAGAGAGCCTTATGAATGAATTCAAATGCCCGTCTCTATCGAAAACCGTCTGGTGATTAAAAAAAAAACATCATGGCGGTTGCAATATGGCGGCCGAAATCATGGTTAATTCTGTTTGATGATCAATATTGATAGATTAGAAACATAAAAATACTGTTTTGTAGACTGAATCACCGGATCTATACATTTTTGGCGTTGCTGAATTCGAATTCAATGTTTGCTAAACCTCATCTGGTCATTATTCATCTCTAACCTTAAAAATACTTCAAATCGTTGAAATAACATTTTTCTACGATGAGTAATACAGTTTAACCACCGCAACTTCATGTTTTCAGGATCGCTGAAACCGATTCTAATATCCGTATAACTTCAAATAGTTAGAGTTCGTCCCTAATCTTAAAAAATACCCCAAATTGCTAAGATTACACTTTTTTTCGTTTAGGAATGAAGTCTAACCAACGCACCTTTATGTTTTCGGTGTCGCTGAATCGAGTTTTGACATCCGTTTGAACCCAAGTAGTCACTAGTCATCCCTAACCTCAAAAAATATAATAGTTATCACATCTGACCACCATATCTTCTTTTTGGGATGACTGAGTCCAATTCCGATATCCGTATAACATTAACTGGTCAGTATTTGCCCCTGCCCTAAAAATACCCCAAAATCGCTTAAATAGTCTATTACAGCCAAATAAATTAAACTTTTTAATAAGCTCTCTGCAATTAACGGGGCTGAGACTGTCATTACGTTAAGTACATAATGCCCGCATTACTTTTCTTTTCTTCTATTTTTTTATTATTATTTTTTTTCTATAGTGTCTCTTGAGTAGTCTACAGTCATTATTGGATGTTTGTCACCCGAATATCTGAATAAATTTAATTTTTTATCTGTTACTAAAAACGCATGCTTACTCTGAATGGTAGATACTTGTGGAGCTTTCAAAAGTCTCTTCTTAAGATGACGCTGAATCTTATTATTATCCTTCTCGCTATAATGGCGAATCTTGAGATTCTGGAATTCTTTTTTCGCCCAGTTGAATAAAGCTGTTGAATCCAGTATGACTTCATTTGGATTGTCTTGAAGACTTGCGCGCGTCGCTTCTCTTTTAAACATAGCTCCGATCCCATCGCATGCCCCCTTGACGTGAGCAGTTGCATAGCAATGCCATTAGGCCTCAATACCAAAGTCATTTTTATGCTTTACAAGGTTGCACATTTGGTATCTATTTTTATAGTGCTGTTTGGCACCATCGCTCACTTAAATAATTCTCTCAATTTTTGGGAACAACATTTTTATTTCAGGAATCAGAATTCTTTGCATAACATACACGGCTGCGGTATCATGAGTTGTTCTATCTGGTAACAGTACATGACTACAAAACGTTATTTTTTTGTCATTTCTGTAATAAAAGACGACTGGGTGAATGGTTACTTGATTGTTATTATAATGAAATTGTTTCGCGGCATTTTGCACAACATACGAAAACTTTTCGGAAATGTCCGTGTGAACAAGAACTTCATGACGCTGTAAATTAGTCTTCCGATCTGATAAATAGTTTGCTTGGTTTGTAGAAATGAAATGATGTGGAATTAATATTTGCAGCCGTGTACAAAATTCAGTTACGAAGTCATTTGTTGAAAGGCACTGCTTAATAAGAGTACATCTATCTGTAGATTGCCACAAGCTGAAGATAACCTGGGCTATAGCTCTTCTTTCTAAAACATCAACTGTAGAAGCTGCGAATATTATATAAGTGCGACACTTCTTATTTCTATGTATATTATATGTATAAGTATATTTGTAAACATATGTGTCTGTATACAGTGTATGAGAGTGCGACATGCCAGAACCATGTAAGCTTACACGACAGTCGTGCGAACGCTACCGTCGTGAACACGTGCCTCTCGCACTCGAATAGTAAAATATATTATATTAAGATACGACTGTGTTTATTTCAATTCGATACATACATCCAAGACATCACATCAACTATGTAATCTGGAAATTGTTCGATCTTAGGGTATAATTCGCACTTTTTGAGATAACATCCATCTTTCTGCTGTTTACACACTACTAATGAAAAGCAATCCTTGTAATCTGTTAGTGGTTTATCTAAATCCCTCCTGTTCCTTTTTATATTAGCAGTATCAAACATATTTCTAAAATTCTCGTGTATCGTTCAAACGCACACAGTGTGTGTACCTTTTGCGCCTGCCAAGATACACCGCTTTGGTCGGAGTTGTGAAAACTTAGTAAGTTCAATAGGATTCTCCGGATTTAATTTTTTAAATTGCATATGTAATGATTTTATATCAGATAATAAGAGCCGCTTTTGTACTTTTTGTTTTTCTCCAACAATGTTATGAGGCATCAGTCTATTATTTATATCATCTTCATAAAATTATTCTACTGTTGTCACAGTATCTTCTGGTAACGTTTTCTCTTAACGCCTTAGCTGATCTGGCCATTTTTTTAGAAGTGTTAAATTTTGAAGCTAGTTGCCGAACACTCCAGCAATCAGGAGCAGTTGTAAGAATACCAAGCCTTAGGGGATTAGTCATATCTAAAGAAATTTTTCAAATTTATTGTTCAATCCATTCAACAGTTCTTTCAGGTGATCTACCCTGGATGGGCATTTTCTTTTGGGAGAAGAAGGATCACAATTGCTATCAGAGTCCTGCGACTGAATCTCATTCTCATATTACGGGACTGTATAAAATTGAATTCCTTTCTTCATTTGGAACAAATTTTTGCAAGTAACGGCATATTCGGGAATTTATCGAGAATATTTTTAGTAATCAGTCGTAAGTCTTTGCCAACATGTCCATTATGACCCAATGGATTGCTGCATCTGTCTGATCTAATTGAATCGGTACATGTCGGTGTTTTCTTAATAGTAGACATTTTTACCAAACTTTTTCGTGTTACAAATGTTGCCGTGTTAGAGATCACGTTTGAGTGGAAGGCTAACGGTAAATTATTTATTTTCATTACAATTAAAGTTAAAATTCTCTAAGTGAGTTCCATCATGTCTACCATTAAGAATACATCGACATGTACCGATTCAATTAAATCAGACAGATGCAGCAATCCATTCGGTCATAATGGACACGTTGGCAAAGGCTTACGACTGATTTCTAAAAAATTCCCGAATCTTAAGATTCACTATTATATCGAGAAGGATCATAATAAGATTCAGCGTCATTTTAAGAAGAGACTTTCGAAAGTTCCGCAATAATTATTGCGTGGCGGTTACTCAAAACGCCGTGAGTAATGCAAAATTAATAATTCTTCCCCTTTTGATGTTAATAAAAATAAATTATATTTTTTACCGTTATATTAGCCGTCAAACGTATTACTAAACCCTTTATTTAATAAATGTATTACCATTTCCAATGAATGTAGAAACACCCTGCTGCAATCACCTCGATTGGCACGCCACCCGCGCTTTTTCTAGCTGTGTGTGCAAGCGCGCGAGTTTCTGCGCCTCCTCAGGGTGCGCGGGTTTTAAGTTAAAATTCGAAATTAACATTATAATAGCTAATATTCTTTATCATATTTTTACGTTGTTTATAATATATAAGAAAATAAACATGACCCTATAAATTATATTAAAATATTATATATAAAGTTATATTTTTATTAATGAAATGGGGACCCATTGTAACAACAAGTAACATATGATGTAGAATTTATTTTTACCCAAAGATAGATAACCATTTGATTTCAATTTTTCGGTTGCTTAGGTGCGCTTAAGATCTTTCAGTGCATTTTTTGGGGGATATGAAAGGCAAGAGAAGATATCTTTGTTATCGACTCAATATTCAATTTTTTAAAATATTTTTTAAAAATTTCAAAGAAAAGATGATACATCCGGATTTTTCTTCATCAATGAAGAATAACCGAAAATTTTTCAAGCAATTCCATTTATTTAATCGCTGCAAGGTTTACGTTCCAGATATCAAATAAGATTGTTTGTAACGGGGAACTTAAAATTCGTAGTGATAAAATTAATAGAATTACTAGAAAATATTTTTGATTCTTATTTATGGATAAAGAAAGGGCCTATGACGTATCGTTTCTTCAATAATAATATTTAAACAATTATTTAGAAAATAGAAAACGTAGAGTCTGGATGATATGAATCCTTAAAAATTACCGATTACAGTGACTCGTTATTTTCATTTAATTTTCAATTTTTAATAAATATTTTAGAGCGTCGTTGTTTTAATAAAGAAGAATGACGCTGCATAGAGATTTTCTCTTAAAATCAAAAGTTAAATGGAAATAATGGGTCCCTCTAATTGTCGGTGGCAGAGTGGTTTTCAGATCACCTTAGGGGGATGAGAAGGGGAATTCCTACGTTACCGAGTGTACGTTTTTTATTTCTAAATAATTGATTAAATAATTATAGAAAATTATTATTATTATTGTTTTAATTATTATAGAAAAAACGATACTCCATAGGCCCTTTCTTTGGCAATAAATAAAAATTGAAGATTTTTCAAGTAATTCTATTCATTTTATCACTACACAAGAGATCAAATTTAAAGAAAGGCCATTATTTTATTATAAAAGATATAGATTATAAAATTCTTAGAAAATAATATACAGGTAGTTAATGTGCATTTCGGCTCTGGGACTTGTCTGTGAGTCGTCATCAGTACAATCAGACAAGACCTGTGTTGTAGATACACAAATTGATAAATTTTAGTGCATTACTATATAGTAAGGTTTATCATTATTTCCTCTATAGTAATGCATTAAAATTTATCAATTTATATATCTACAACACGGATCTTGGCTGGTTATACTGATGACGGTTCACGGACCAGTTTCAGAGCCGAAATACACATTAACTATCTGTATATTATTTTCGAAAACTTTTGTAAATTAATTCGTCTCTTGTGGATTGGAATATTCACAGTATCTTTGACGATGGGTTCTTAAATACTGTAAATAAAACACTATACCATCCGTTTCTGGAATATGAATCATTATATAGCTTGCAAGTGCATGATTTGGCTTGTAGAGATCAATAAATTCATCTTCGCTAATTTATAATTTTAACGAGCGACTATTTCGCACTCCATATCATATCGTCATTATTTCGACGGTATAATTTGAAGTATGAAAACATTTTGTAATCTATTGGGATAGGATCACTAATATGCCTTAATTTCTTGGGTTCTAATTCCACTTAGTATCGCAAGATGGAAACCAGTTTTATGTCCCCACTAGTAAGGTTTATCATTATTTTCTATATAGTAATGCACTAAAACTAATCAATTTGTGTATCTACAACGCGGGTCTTGTCTGGTCGTACTGATGACGGCTCACAAGCAAGTCCCAGAGCCAAACTACACATTAACTACCTATATATCGTTTTAAAAAAATTTTGAATCTAAATCTTTTATTATAAGAAAATGGCCTTTGTTTAAATTTGGTCTCTTGTGGATTAGAATATTCGCAGTATCGTCGACGGTGGGTTCTTAAATACTGTAAATAAAACAGTATATATATCCGTTTCAGGAGATTGAATCATTCTATAGTTTTTAAATGCATGATTTGGCTCGTAGCGATCAATAAATTAATCTTCATTAATTTAAAATTTTAACGAGTGACTATTTCGCACTTCATATCATATCGCAATTATTTCGGCGATATAATTTGCAGTGTGAAAACATTTTGTAAACAAATTATGTGTTTAAAAAACGTATAAAGAATGGTTGTTGAATAATAATAATGGTTCTTCAATAATGGAAATATTTGTTTGTTGAACATTACAACTATTTTAAAGTTACAATCACAAAGTACGAACACAAAGATTAGATAAAAAAATGAAAAAGCCGGTAAGGTAGAAATCAGGTTTGTATTTTATATCCCCTTGATTGCTAAATAATAAAAAATGTTGCTTGTTGCTGTTATCTTAACAAAATCAATTTATATATATCATATAACAACAATATATTGTTGATGTGAAACATCTTTTGCCGCGGTACGGGAGTGAAAGCGTTCGAAATGAAACGACGCCTAAAATGATGAAACGAGATTTATCGTGAACCTCCGGCAATGCTCGGCTACACTCGACGTCAGTCTCTCTCTCTCTCTCTCTCTCTCTCCCACCCTCTCTCTCTCTCCCTAGCCAAGCGCCTGCAAGCGTCCCCACGCGCAGCTATAGCTACACTCGGCGTCATTCTCTCTCTCCCACTCTCTCTTTCTCTCTATAGCCAAGCGTCCCCTCTCACGCGCAGCTATAGCTTCGTTATTCAGCAAGCGTCCCCTCTCACGAGCATCTAGCTGAGCGTCCCCCTTCACGGCGCGCGTCTCTTCTCCAGTCCGTCTCCTTACTTACTGCTTTGCAAATTGTAACCGATATACCTATACTGATGCGCTGTATAGTTTGTATAGGTTTACGAATGAAAGATTAGTGTACAGACGAGAAATTAATATATAGTATAATATTCAGTAAATTAATTATTTAAAATATGAGTGATAGTGACAGTGAGGAACTTGGAGATGATATACCTCCTTGGAAAAGAGAAAAAAACGAATTTCACGATGATCAACAACCCAGTACAAGTAAAATGCCGCCTTTACGTGCTCAAAAAATCAACGCTACACAATCAAGTGATTCAGATCTTAGGTAATTTAATTTCATGACATGATTATTTCATTATATTTTTATACGTACGAAGTTTGAAATTGATGCGCGCGCAGATAAACCATGCGGGATATGTTTACCCACGTGCTCAAGTTGTATGTGTTTGTCTCAAATACATACAAACGTGCAATGTAGATGTATGTTACATTCTGCCTCCCTCTCTCTCTCTCTCTTTCTATATTTATATATATATATTGTATCTCTTCCGCACTTGTATGTAGTATATATATATATATATATATATATATATATATATATATATATATACTACATACAATATATATATATATAAATATATTTATATAAAAATTTTCTCTCTCTCACTCTCTCTCTCTCTCTCTCTCTATATATATATATATATATATATATATATATATATATATATATATATATATATATATATATATATATATATAAAATATATTTATATAAAAATTTTCTCTCTCTCACTCTCTCCCTCTCTCTTCCGCACTTGTATGCATGAATAATTTTCTGTTCTTTTTTAATTTTACAGTACTCAACAGTCACAAGAAATCGGGGATATTGTTATTGAAACTCGAAATGAACATAATCCATCTAGTACGAGACATACCATATCAGTCAGGTGTTTATATAAATGTTATAAAGCATCTATTTCAATTCGCTAAAAACTCATTCATAATTAAATTAAAATTCCTTTTTCATTTTTATTCATGTCATAAAAGGAAAAGCCGTAACCATTATACAAAAATATATGATAAAAGGTACAGAGAAAAACATCGTTCAGAAATCAGTCAACGTCAAAGAGAAGTAAGGGAAATGTCGAGAGAAGAGGTCAATATGCGTCAAAGAGAATATAGGAAACGCAAACGAAATGTTCAACTTGCTGGAACAGAAGATAAGAGTGCTTTGAACAAAAAAGAACGCCAACGAAAATACAGAGAGGCCCACAAAGCAGATATCAACCAGCGTCAAAAACAACGCTGAAAAAATGAACAACTTCCTGAAATATCTACCATGCACAGATTACCTTCTACGCAAATGAATAATGAAACGATAACTAATATCGAACCTAGTGCAAATTTACATTGTACAGAAAATTTAGAAGACTCACAGAATATTCTTCTAATATATAATAATCGACATACTGGCATTTTATTTGATTCCATTTTATTTCATTCATTTTCAAAATGTACTTAAATATTTACAGACGTGAAACAGAACGATCGCAAACACATGAAGCAACAATTTCTTACAACTACAGTAATTTTAAAAAACATAAGTTTGCTCACAAATACTTCAATGATAATTTTAACAATAATCAATTTGGTCATGCATGCTCAGCCTGTGATAGACTTTGGTTTGAAAAGGATTTAAAGAAACCATCACCTGTACATCAAG
Source organism: Gastracanthus pulcherrimus (assembly GCA_949152435.1). Lineage (NCBI taxonomy): Eukaryota > Metazoa > Arthropoda > Insecta > Hymenoptera > Pteromalidae > Gastracanthus > Gastracanthus pulcherrimus. The sequence continues at coordinate 71,464,406 of OX424574.1, forward strand.
ATATCATCACTAGAATCACTGTAAATATTTCATTTTTATTCAAAATTTTACATTTTATTCAGTACACAAACTGACTTTAAAATAATTGTTTCAGAGTATACAGGATATGGCTGCAGTCAAGATCTGTTCTACGTGTAAATCAGATTTAGATAAAAATAATATCCCTAATTTTGCAGTTTATAATGGTTTTCATTACCCTAACATACCTGATCATCTACCAGAGCTTGATTTCGTCACTGAAAGACTTATTTTTCCTCGGATTCCATTCATGCAAATCAGGAGATTAAGACATGTTAATGAGCAATTTGGAATATATGGACAGATAATCAACGTTCCAATAACAATTGATACAATGGTCCAGTCACTTCCAAGAAATATGAATGACAAACACTGCATTTATGTACATATTCAAAAGAAAAGTATTCATAAATCCAGTTTCGTCCATGGATTAGTTAGCATCAGATCAATTAAACTGTGGTTACAGCATTTAATTTTGACACCTTTATATCAGCATTACAAAATAGAAATTGATGAATCATTTTTCAATCAAGATATACCACAGATAAACCAAGAAAATATTCACGATTTCAGTGAAAATATTGATATAGAAGAAAGTCTGACAGCACAGCAACAAACTTTATTATGGAATGAAGAAAAATATTTGAGATTGGCGCCTGGACAACAAAACATTCCGCAAAGTTTGTTATTTGATTAGCATGCTGAAGAACTATCATTCCCAAGCATTTACGTAGGTCAGTTCAGAATATTTAGAGAAGAAATCAAAGTAACACCATTCATGATTGTATCTACCGAATTACGACGTCGAGATCGCCGTGCAGTTACTCCACATCATTTGTTGTATATGGCAGTCAAAATAATGAGACTACGAGTTCGTGACTGTTTAACAATAGCTTTCAAACACATTGGTACAGACATAAAAATAACTAAGGAACAAATACAGTCTGAAGAGTATATTAATAATTGCATAGAATCTAATTTAGTTTTTCTACGATCAATACCTAATTTAATCTGGTACTGGTCTGAAAGAAAAAGAGATTTGTTTGCGATGATTAGACAATTAGGTAAGCCCACTGCGTTCATGACACTGAGTGCTAATGAAATAGGATGGCCAAATTTATTGAAACTGCTACATACTCTAGCCAAGAAGAATGAAAGTGCTGCAGAATTCATCGATTCAGAATTGAATTTCATTGACAAAAGTTCATTAGTAAACAACGATGCTGTTACGTGTGCCATTTATTTCAACAAAATAGTTAATGTAATAATGACAATACTGCAGTCGAAAAAATTAAGCCCATTTGGAAAATTCAGAGTCATCCATTTTTTCAAACGGATAGAATTCCAACATCGAGGAAGCCCACATGCACACATTTTATTATAATGATTGACAGTTTGGTATCAGTATCTGCGTCTGAAGCATCTGAAAATATCAAACTTTTAACTCAAAAACACACTTTTACCTGTTATAAAAAAATTACCGCTAATACTGTTAAAAAATGCCGATTTGATGCACCATTCTTGCCTTGTAAATCTACAATGATTTTAGTACCAATGGAAAAAACTGATCCACGTTACGTAGAATACTCGTAACGATATACCGAAATTAAAATGAATTTGGAAAACAACGACTATGACAGTATTGATGATTACTATGAAAGTAATAATATTAGATCAGACGAAGATTATAGAGACATAATAAGATCCGGAATCAATAGACCGAGAATCTTCTATAAACGACAGCCATCTGAGAAATGGCATAAAACATTTAATCCATTTGTTTTCAACATTTTAAAATCAAACATGGATTTTCAAATAATTACCGAGGAATATTCTTGTGCTGCTTATGTCGTCGAATACGTTAATAAGACCAACAGAGGAATCAGTAATTTACAACGTAACATAATACAGATTATGCATGAACATCTGGAATTCAATATTGTTGAAATTACTCGAAAAATGAGTGTTGATATTTTGAATTCTGTTGAGATGAGCAGCCAAGAAGCTGCTTGGTTTCTTCTTAGAGAACCAATGTCCAAATCTTCAGTAGTTGTTCAATATATCAACACTTGTTGGCCAATTGAACGACAACGGATTAAAAAAACTCAAAAACAAATAAGTGAACTTACCGTATGATAAATATCAAAAACGGCCAGAAGAATTAGAAAATATTACTCTGGCACAGTTCGTTTCCAAATACACTAAGAAAAATAATGGTGATTACGTGGAAAAACAACAGCCGCGAGTTATTCGTTATAGAAACTACGATATGGCTCAGGATTATAACGAGTACAGAAATTCTGGCTGATATGAAATTTACAACAATATATGATGAAAATGAAAATACTATTTTGGATAGCAGAAAAGAATTTTAGTCTAATATCGACATACAAAAGACTATGCAAATATGTCGAGAATTATGTCATCAAATAGATGATGAGTCCGAAATTCAAGACGTCGCTGCAAGGTTTCCAGAGCCAAATCCATTCCAAGAATTATATCGAAACCCAAATGCCGCTGTAAATGAAGATTTGAGAATGGCTACACTTAAAATCTTAGGAGCTATATCAAAAAGACGAGAAAATCTCATGGACCTTGATCGTTTCTGTGATCTAATGAGAAGTGCAAATGAAAAACAGCAAGAGTTACTGTCACACGTTATCAATCACATTCTAACTGCAGAAAATTCGCCTTTACAAATATTTTTTACCGGTCCAGCCGGATGTGGAAAAACTTTCGTGATAAAATTAATAATGGAAATATACAATAGATTTACTGACAATGATGGATTTTGTAACGCATATATCACGTGTGCATCAACAGGAAAAGCTGCTGTAGCCATTGATGGGACCACTGTTCATACAGCTTTGAAAATATCACTGTCTAAACTACTTCCATTGTCAATGGAAACGGCACAGCAGTATCGTTGCTTATTCAAATATGTTAGGGTATTGATAATACAGCCCCACAAAAAAAAAATTGTAAGTCCCAAAAACTTGACCACGGTACTTATATGTTTTTGGGATCGCTGAATCCGAATCCAGGGTTAGTTTAACCCCATCAGATCTTTCTCAAGCTCAGTTGAAGGTCAAATTATCGAAATACATGAAAAATACACTAAAACCATGGTATCTTGGGGTTTTTGGGGTCGCTGAATCCGAATCCGGGGTCAGTTTAACCCCATCAGAACTTTCTCAATGTCATTTGAAGGTCAAATTATCGAAATACATGAAAAATACACTAAAACCATGGTATCTTGTGGTTTTTGGGGTCGCTGAATCCGAATCCGGGGTCAGATTAAACAATCAGATCTTTCTCAAGGTCAGTTGAAGGTCAAATTATCGAAATACACCCGATAATGAAGACAGCTCTGCTCACGGTTCTTTTGAGCTGTGGTTTTAAACATGGATGTTACAACCCTAACGAGTGGAGATTGTTCAATCAATCAAAATATTAAAGAGCAGTACAAGAACATGTTTGATTTAGACATGAAAATTCATGAATTTGATTGGGTTCCTAAAATCATATGCGCAATATGTAGGAAAATGCTACAGAAAGACAAAAATGGTAAAACTGTAGTAAAAATGAAAGTGCCTACGATATGGAAGGAACCTTTAAGAAAAGAAGACTGTTATTTTTGTAATACGAATTTGCATGGAGTTAATAGTAAAAACAAGTCGCAAATTAATTACGCTAACGTTGAAAGTGTCACGAAACCTATATATGGATCGTCAATTGATAAAAGAGAAGATCCACTGGGTATGTACGCAAGTGGAAGTATGGATCTTGAGGAAAATTTAGAAAGACATGATGAAGATGAAATCTTAGAAGACGAAATGGAGGAAGGAGATATTATTGCGGAAGAAGAAATAGCGCCTGATGAAGACAATGACGTTGCTAGTACAAGTGATACAAGTGACGAAGAATACATCCCCTACAATACTAAGAAGGAGAAAGGTCCACTTACACATGAAAAAGAGAATGATCTCATACGCGATTTGGACCTACCAAAGGATGGGGCGCAGTACTTGGCTTCATGGCTAAAAGAAAATACTAATGAAGCTGGAAAAATTAAAGTTTCTTACTACCGAGACAGAGATAAGAAATATCGTGATTATTTCGCTAAAGATGAAGAATTTTCTTTAGTTTATTGCAAAGATATAGTTGGGTTGATGAATTGCTTTAAACATGGATGTTACAACCCTAACGAGTGGAGATTTTTCATCGATTCGTCAACGAGAAGTTTAAAAGCCGTTCTGTTACACAATACAAATGTTTATGCAGCCATTCCCATAGGATATTCGGAAATACTGAATGAAGAGTACTGTAACATGAAAGTAATATTAGACCGAATAAAATACAATGATCATAAATGGCAAATAGGTGGGGATCTTAAAATCATAACAATACTTCTGGGGCAACAATCGGGATTCACAAAATATCCTTGCTATTTATGTGAATGGGATAGTAGGGATAGAAAGAATCATTACATAAAGAGTGTCTGGCCCCTTAGACAAAAGTTCGCACCGGGTTCTAAGAATATAAAAGATAAGCCACTTGTTGATCCAGCGACCCCAAAAACCCCAAGATACCATGGTTTTAGTGTATTTTTCATGTATTTCGATAATTTGACCTTCAACTGACCTTGAGAAAGTTCTGATGGGGTTAAACTGACCCCGGATTCGGATTCAGCGACCCCAAAAACCCCAAGATACCATGGTTTTAGTGTATTTTTCATGTATTTCGATAATTTGACCTTCAACTGACCTTGAGAAAGTTCTGATGGGGTTAAACTGACCCCGGATTCGGATTCAGCGACCCCAAAAACCCCAAGATACCATGGTTTTAGTGTATTTTTCATGTATTTCGATAATTTGACCTTCAACTGACCTTGAGAAAGATTTGATGGGGTTAAACTAACCCTGGATTCGGATTCAGCGATCCCAAAAACATATAAGTACCGTGGTCAAGTTTTTGGGACTTACAATTTTTTTTTTGTGGGGCTGTGTAATTGACGAAATTAGTATGATTGGAGCCGAGCTTTTGAACCAAATCGATCAAAGACTGAAGCAAATAACTGGAAATTTCGATGAGTCTTTTGGAGGACTTTACATCATTCTTATTGGGGACTTACGACAATTACCTCCAGTTCGAGCCACTCCAATCTACAAGCAACCGAAACAACGTATGGTTGGACCACTGCTGTGGCTAGGGTTGACATTTTATGAATTAACTCAAGTAATGAGGCAAACTAATGTAATGTTCGCTTCTATTCTCACAAAAATTGGCAATGGATCCATTCTAAATGACGATGAATTGGCAGTTACGGAATCTAGATTTTTTAAGAAAGAAGAAGTCTCACAACGCAGTCCAAACGTTGTTCGATTATTCCACGAAAATGCATCTGTTAATGCGTATAATATACAAATTTTACAACAGGGCGAAAATAAATTGGACTCAATTGCAATAGACATTATTACTGGCTATACTAATCAAGAACAAGAGGCATTTGTTAGGCAAAAGTTACACAGGCTGTCAGTGATCGACACAGGTGGATTACCATACGAGATTATTTTTGTACTTGGAAAACCATATATAATTACAACTAATATAGACGTTGCAGATGGATTAGCCAACGGCGCTGTTGGAAAATTAGTTCATATAGAACAAAATGAAGAAAATCAGATTACCCGTGTTTAGCTCATTTTTGCTGATAAAAAAACGGGTAACAACGCTAAAAAAAGGCAGCTTCCTATGTCACTGAACACAACATTGATAAACAAGCTGTTCCTATTCCAAGACGAACTGCAAGCATGTCACTTAATAATAACAAAACAATTTTGGCAAAAAGGAATCACTTTCCATTGATACCCGGATGTGCTATGACTATTCATAAGTCGCAAGGAGGCACATACGACGAAATAGTCTATGAGTATAACAGAAGTCATTCTATTCAGTTATTGTATGTAGCTCTATCTCGAGTTACAAGTATTGAAGATTTATTTATATGCACTCGCAATGATGACTTACGATTTTATCACGGGAAAAGAGTTGACTAATCAATTTTAGCATTACAAGAAGAATTCACAAGAGTATCGTTAAACAGACTAACTACAATGCAAAGGGTGATCACTGATTTCATTACATCATCACACGGCTTGACAATATACAGTCTGAACTGTCAAAGTCTCAGAAAACATGCTCCAGATTTACAAGATGCTGTTTGTACAAAAAGTAACTTTTTATTATTACCAGAAACGTGGATTTCTAATGAAGAAACCATCAAGTTACCTAATTTCAATTGCATTGCTAAATTCAGACGACAAAATGTAAGAGCTGCTATATTTGCCATATATCAAATCGACAATATATCACATATTAATACATTGAATATAGACCTCACAATTCAAAATGCGACGGAAGTACAAGTTACTCAAGCAGCCATTGGCGATATATGTGCTTCTCAAATTTTAATGGATGATGGAAGACAATTTCTTATGGTTGTTGTGTATATTTGTCCAAATCAGAAAATTAAAGATATTATTTTATTCTTACACAGGCGATTACTTTCTTACAGTCGCAAAGGTTCAGCAATTATAAATGACAACTTACACGAACTTCCAATGGTCCTGGCAGGTGATTTTAATGTGAATTTTGCAAGAGAAGAACCATTACCATTAATTAAATACCTTCATGAAGAATTCGACTTAATTATGAATAACAAAACAACAGAATCTACAACTAGATATGGAACAACAATAGATGCAATATTTGTAAGATATCTTGATAACGTTATGTCAAACATGTTCGTCGCATATTTTAGTTATCACCGACCAATCATCACCTTCATACCATCGGAAATAACGTCAACTGCTACAATTAAGGAAAATAACTGATGAAACACCTCCTAATGTTCAATAGATTAAAATATTTTAGTATATAATATGTTTTTATTAATTTTATTTGAATGAAATAAAAAGATCTATCTATTGAAAACAAAATGAAAAAATGAATAAGAAAAAAATTACTTTTCATTTTCCATTCCTTCAATAGATCATCATTCGATAAAATACGATTTTGAGGTATGATTGTTTGAGCTTTATTTATAAATGATAATCGAGAACTAAAAAAAAATTTAAAAACGTTCATTAAGTGTAATTATTTGAGTTCCTAAAATTGAGGTTAGAAAGTTGTGATCAAAATTCAAATTCATCTTAATTGTCAACCTTGATTTTGAACCTATTTACATTTTTCATACAAATACTATTTGGAAACAACCATAAAAGATATATAGATCAACTAAAAAGTCCTGTACTGTCTTCTTTTATTTTGAAATTATTTATTATAATATAGCAAGTTAATTTAATCTCCATTTTTTGTTACTTTATACTTTGAAATTAATCATTATAAAACTCAAAGTGCTTTGAAAGATCTAAAATTGTTGAACTTGCCTTGTAAATTTGAGTGCGCTCTTACAAAATATTATGTTAATATTTTTGAAACTCACTGTTGACTAACATGTTACATATAACGTACTGAAAATTACTAATTTACGCTAGTTTAATTGGAAGATTATTATATACTTAGAAATATTTTATCAATAAAACTCTGGCTAAGCTATTTTAAGTCACTCAAATAAATTCTAAAGAAATTTTTTTTATACTAGTAGTAAGTTTGCTACAATTAAAAAAGATGTATATTCACTTTCTACCATACGAGTACAACTTACAATACTTACCGATTTTCTCCCAGATGTTAAATCTGGGGACCGACTAATAACTTTTTGAATAACTGCAGTAAAACTCTTATAAGAAAAATTGCAAAGTGTGAGTTCTCTGTTTAAAAATTAAATTCAACTATATACTTTCCGTAGTTAATTTAATTATCATAGAAATTGAAATTCATCTTTATTGTAAACCTTAATTTTTATTCTATTTACTTTTGTTTCTTAAAAATCTTTTTTTTTAAGAACATAGACAAATATATAGTTCATCTAAAAAGTGCCTTATAGTCTTCTTTCATTTTTAAGCTAGTTATTATTAATAAAACAATTCACTTTAATTTACTATTTTATATATCAAACTTTAAAACGAAACATTATGAAGCTCTAATAAAGTTTATGTATCAGTAATGAAGTACCGAGTATTTTGAAATAACTAAAATGATATGTTACATATATAACAAACTGAAAATTAGTTTACTTTTATAGGAAGACTACTTCAAAATATTTGATTAATAAAACTCAGGCTAAGTTATTTTAATAGCGGTTCAAATAAAATTCAGTAACATTTTCTTTCTATCAGAGAAGTATGCTAGAGTTAATAAATATATAATATTCTCTTTCTACTATACGAGTATAACTTACCCATTTTTAGCATCTATCTTGGTATAGTTTAGACGATGCGTATGTCGCATTTGGTTACTGCTCAAAAACAATATTCTCATAAATAACTCTTTCGAAGATAAAGAACTGAATCACTATAATTTAATTAAATAAGTAAACGAATAACTAACTGGTTATTTAATCTTAATAGCGAATCTGCCCTACGTACTATTCCTTATAGGAGCTTTACTACAGTTATTCAAAGAAAATAGTAGTCAATGCCCAGATCTAACAAGTTATGTAACTTCTACACAACTTTACAGTGATAGTAACTGAAAGTAGATAAGTAAGTTATAGTCGTATTTCTCTAATTGAACGAAAATTTTGTTGGATTTTATTTCAGTCAATGTTAGAATATATCAGCTAGAGTTTTATAATTCAAATACTTTTAAGTATTCTTTCTATTAAAATAGCATAATTATTTTAGTTTGTTATATAAAGCACGTAAGTTCACAATCAGTTTCACTAATTTTAACATGAGAATTTGTATAAGAGCACACTCATATTTACATACCAATTCAACTACTTTAATTCTTTTGAAGCACTTGGCACTGTATTACTGATGCATAAATATACTCCGTTGGGGCTTTATAATGTTCAATTTCAAAATAAATTATTGTACAAAAAAATGGAAAATTAATTTCTATCCAAATAGATTTGTTATTAAATAGCTTTAAGAGTAAATATGGAAATATGTCAGTTTTTAGTTTATCTATATTTTTTTGTTCTATTTCAGATTTTAGTCATAAAAATATAAAAGTTGTGAATCTTAATTTTGATTGTAATATATTATAATTGAAATGAATTCTAATTTCTTTCACAACATGATTTTAGCCTGAATTTTAAGGACTAAAAAATTATTCTAATAAACATTGTGAAGGTGCTTCCCAAGCCTATTGTAATTTGTGAATAAAGTTCAAACAATATCAACTCTCAATGATCTTGTTACTTACTGTTTATTTTATACGAAAATTTGTATCCGTTTACTGTTTATTTTGTTATTGTTCAAGCATCCTGACTATTGCCTGACCATTCCCTGATGTTATACTGCAGCCATTACGTACCTAATAAGGACCTTGTCAGGCATCCTGATAAGGGCCACATTAGTTGCTCAGACAGCCTGAACTCAATTTCTACTCGGGACATTCAAGAGTCTGATTGGCAGAGTGGTCAAGGTAAGCGCCTATTAACTGTAAAATCGCTAGTTCGAGCCCCGGTCAGGGCAACTTTTTTTTACATTTTATATATATTTTCAGGAAAATAGTTTCGAGAAAAACACGTTTAATGTTTAAATTTAATATGTTATGTAAAATAAATTACTTTACCTAAATAAGTTTAACTGCATTAAAACATCGAGTTTTGACATATTATAGACTTTAAAACATTCTTACAATTACGGTAATTTAAAAAATTCAATAATATTTCCTTTGTGATATTTTGGCTAAAAGACCGGCGTTCTACCTTGAGGGATATCCATAGCAGTTTTTGATAACAAACCGATATTTTTGATTTTTCTATTTCTCAAACCCCTCTTAACACAAAATCGTATCACATTATTGATTTCCATCAAATTTTCAGTTGTAAAATGATATTTTGAAGTATGAACATTGAATAAGGTAAATGTGCTTATTTGGACAGTATAATATGTTTAATATAGTTTTGAGTTCTACTAAAGGAAGCTTTGTAATAGTAAAAAAAAAAGTTTTCTCAAAAACATGTTAGAAATGTGTTTTGGGCCATTTGGAATCAAAGTACACTATTTTTAGAAAATGTCCGTATGGATGTGTATGCGTGTGCGTGGGCATGTGTGTGTGTCTATATATATATGTATGTGTACCACCATACCTCCAGTAATCAACGGTTAAGTTTAATGTTTCGGGGATCATTATTTTTGTTTTTTTAAAAGCAAGGTGGCTCAAAAATAATTGTTTTTATTTTTCCATGCGTTTTTGGTTATTTGTCGGTTTTTCGAATTTTGAGTTTTAGTTTTTCGGTTTTCTTAATACGTTAGAAATAATGTCATCGACTTAGTGATAATGCATTTGATATATTTTAAAATACCCTATCATTTCCGATCAGAAATTGTTTATAAGCTATTTCCCTTTTTTTGTTATACATGAAAACGTCATGTTATTTTTAAACGGTTATATCTTGGATATATGACATGGAAATGTATTGAAAAAATTAAGATGTTCAGTAACATACAGTACAGTATTCAAAGTGACGTACGAAAAAACTCTATTATGCACACTATAGTGTGTACTATAGTATGCAGTATAGTGTGTACTATAGTATGCAGTACAGTGTGTACTATAATGCGACCTATAGTATTCTCGCAAAATGCTATAGTGTTTCGAGGTGTCATAAAAATAGATGAGAAAACTGCTTCACCAGTAGGTCGGACCCTCCAATTGGGTGAAATTATGAAGATGGTACGTCCCAAACAGGCCATCCAACCTACTGGCAATCAGGTTTTTTCATGTTTTTTCATCTTATTTTTTATTACACTTTTATTATTAGTATTTAGTGAAAATATTATAGTACGAGCTATAGTACACACTATAATGTACACTATAGTGTACACTTAGTGCGCACTATAGGGTTCTCTTGTATGTGGGGAAGGGAATTTCCAAGTTCGAGTGATGTTTTCACCTTTGCTAGAAATAGCCCATTCTACCCTCCCCCTCTGTTGCACAATATACTATTATTGTATTGAACCGTATATTATTCTGAATAATGTTTTTTATCATCAAAACGTTGACTCAATCCAATTGAATTATACCGTACGTGTCCGTATGAAACCGAATTACGTCTCACATAGTTTTATCTGGTCTCACCTGTTTGTTTTAACCAGGGATACATTGAACACAGCACTAATATACAATCTACTGTGCATAGAAATATTGATAACTGAAGTATATAAAAATTATTGATAGGGCCTACGGTGTTTAACAAATTATACATTCAAAGCCGGATGAATAAACTCACACGTGCTCGATGAAAGGTGGCGGTTTCACTATCTTCGTATGTATATTCTTGGGATCAGCTAAGTCGGCTACGTACAGTGTTACAGTTGGGTTAGGAGTGTCCGGCTATAAAGTTAAATAATGTTAGTAATTTTCAATATGTTTTATTTTCTAAAACTAATCACTAAGAATGATTGCGTTTTAATTGCTTTTGACTCGATGTCATAGTGAAATAGATGTGGAATATCTATTACATATGTTATAGAAAACTAAACTATTATAAAACAGAATTTCAAACTCTTTATCGTCAGCTTCTTGCATTCTTTAATTCATAAAAATAATTCTTATTTAGATAAACTATTTGCATTGTTCAGACTTATTTTTTCATTTTTTTTACATTCTTAAAAATCTTGAGTGAAACTAATAATTTATCAATAAAATTTGTCTGCTATAAACATTTCAGCCGACTTAAATAAATATCAATTTCCGAGTAATTATAATTTTATATATGACTGTCTTTGGATATATATATATATATATATATATATATATATATATATATATATATATCCCACACAGCATGAAATATTTCCTAAATATAACTGTAATATTTCTTGTAAGATTTGGAATATTACAGAAATATTTCAATGAAATATTACTGTAATATTGTTATGTCCGCATTTACGGGGCATTGTAATATTTCATGTAATGTTCAAGAAATATTTCATGAATATTTCACATAATATTTCCTGAAATATATCCGAAATATTAAGTAAATATTCCAAATTATACACATTACTATATAATGAAATATTATTCGAAATAATTCAGAAATATTTCTGTAATATTTCCAAGATCAAACGGCTTTACTGAATCTTTCGTGAAATATTACTGAAATATTTCGGAAATGTATAGCGGAATATTACATGAAATGTTTCAGAAATATTTCTGTAATATTTCCAAGATCAAATTGCTTTACTGAATCTTTCGTGAAATACTACAGAAATATTTCAGAAATGTTTATCGTAACATTATATGAAATGTTTCAGAAATATTTCTATAATATTTCCAAGATCAAACGGCTTTACTGAATGTTTCGTGAAATATTACTGCAATATTTCAAAAATATGTAGCGCAACATTACATGAAATGTTTCAGAAATATTTCTGTAATATTTCCGAGATCAAACGGTTTTACTGAATCTTTCGTGAAATATTACTGCAATATTTCAAAAATGTGTAGCGCAATATTACATGAAAAGTTTCAGAAATATTTCTGTAATATTTCCAAGATCAAACGGTTTTACTGAATCTTTCGTGCAACATGTCCAAGATTTATGAGATTTATCTGAATATTTCATTCAATATTTGAAAACCAAATGACCTTCACGAATATTTTATGAAATACTCCAAGACTGCATACAAAGCTCGTGTATTGTAGGAAAATTTATCAAAAAATATATCTGGAATCAATTTTAAATAGAAAAATTCGAAGCTCTCGCCATCCAACTAGCTCTTGAGTATATCGAAAATCATAACATCCTCAACAGTACCATCTTTACCGACTCCCTAAGCACTCTTCAAGCTATCTCTAATCTTCGCGACCATATCTCCTCTCCCATTACCTTCTTCAATAAAAACCTTGCAATCTCCCCTCTCTGCCTCTGCGGCGAAGATGACGAGGATTTTAATTACGTTTTCTGGGCCTGGCCACGCTTCATCCCTCAACGCTCTCACCTTTTAAGCTCCCTTGCTAAACTCAAACTTTTCCCCCTTCACTATTTAATCCTTCCTACACAAACCTCGCAATGATTTAATCGAAATTCTCCTTCGCTTTATATCTGACTGTGATCTTCACATCTAATCTCCGCTTGCTTGTTCTCTCCGCCCCTCCGGCCTGCTCTGCTTCCTGCTAACTTTTCTTAGTCCCTACTAGTTCTGCCGCAGTAAGTTTCCCTCACAGGAAACTAGGGTTGTTCCCTAGCTTCTCTCTGCTACCCTCCCCTAGGGCCCGGGTATCCCCCCGGACCCGAGGGGAGGGCCTCGGAGACGCTCCTTTTTCTTTTTTCTGTTACAGGTTGCAGACTTCCCGGTTCTCGGAGACTTTCACCTTTTAATTCTCCCGCATTTATTATACGCATGCGCAGCATGCGAACCGACAGTTGATGGCCGTACAGACCTCTGGCGCCACTAACCACAAATAGAATAGAACTTTAAGTACTCTTTTACATACTAAAAATTGTCTGCAGGAAAGTAGTCATAAATAGAAGCCTTTGAATTTATTATGAAACTAATAACTGCGATAAGGTTGTTTATTATTTCTAAAAGTAATACATCTATCCAATTTACTGTAAGAGCGATATTTGCATGACGGAGTATCCGACTGTGAACCTTAAGATGGTGTCAAAGTCAAATTTTCTCCTTCTTACCTTACCGACCCGAAAATTTTAAAATATTGGCTAATTTGCGAATAAAACGTTAAAGTAATTAATTTATTGCCGTGATTAATTTCCATAGAGATAAAGTGAAGATAATACACATAAAAATGATTAGTCAATTATTTTGCCTAATTATAACTTACGAATTCTTAATATAATGATATAGTTGTTCTTAATATAATAATTTATTCTTATTTTGATTAATATTCACTCGTTCTAATTATAATCATATAATGTTATATGGGATGATTGTCAAAAAAAAAGGTAGTTTTAGTGTCGCCAATACCACTGACTAGAAAGGAAATATTATTACGGTCTGGTAAACGTTTAAAGTTCTTGAATAGGATGCATTTGAACATTTTAAACACAAAACAAAGACAACTATAATGCTATATTTATAATATATATATATATATATATATATATATATATATATATACTAAGGGTGTACCCCCCTGCTCGCTCCGCTCGACAACCCACAAAGCATCATGAAATTTTTTGTTTTTATGATGGTTTTCTATTTTTCCACACCACCCGGGAGGTAAATAGATTGGCGCGTTTTTTTGTTTTGTTAATTAAGCTTCTTTATACATTCAAATTTATTTTTTTACTTAATTCATTTATAAATAAATATATGTAACTCATACTTACATTTATTTATATTTAGTTTTAAGTATTGTATTTTTTAACATATATATTTATTTTAATTTTGTTTTTTATTTGAATGTAATATTGTAAAGCTCTTTTTAATTCGTATGTAATAATCTATATATATATATATATATAAATTTAGTATTAATGAATATAATTAAAAAAAAAAATTCTTTTGAATGTAATAAGAATTTACATTACTTTAATTTTTGTTTTAAATTAACAATATATCTTGTTATATTATATTATGAAAAACTTAAAAATTTCAGTCATATAAATCTAAATTAATTTGCATATATTTTATTTATGTGTTATACTTTTTACATATTTTTTTTATTTATAATAGTAATTAAAAAAAGTAATTAAAAATTAATACTTTGGAATATATGAAGATTCTGGATGAGGATAAAATGGAAGTAGAAGATCTAATTTTGGGATCAGAAATATTTCTGATTCAGGTATTATATAACAGTTACTACTCAATAAGCTAAAAAGTTTGGGTCATTGTATAATTGTATATTATATAATTTTTAATCTAGATTTTTAATTTGTTTATTACTTTCCTATAATTTTATTTTTTATTATATTATACTATTTTCAAATAATATTTACATTAAGTTGCCCTTAACCTTCAGCCAATTAAAACAAACTTCTTTTTAATACTGAATATTATTTATAAAGATTATATTTTAGAAAAACCAAGAAATTAGTGATGAAAACAAAGAATCAGAAAATCAGTAAAATGGAATAAACTGCACTGATATGTATAATGAATAAAACACTTTATAAAAAATGATAATTAATAGAAATAAGTAAATGAGGAGGGCATGAGGAGGGCTGGGTGGAGGGCTATGAGGAGGATACAAAGAGGAGGGGCGAGGGGGGTGGGGCGAGGAGGGCAAAAAATAAGATCAAAATAACGTATTTTTTTAAACGATATTACCTTGTTTTGAGGAGGAGAATGAGGAGTGCAAAATGAGGGGCGAGGAGGGGCGAGGAGGGGCGAGGAGGGCGTAAATCTTATAAGATTTACAAAAAACTATGTAGGAAGATATATATATATATATATATATATATATAGCTTAAAAGTAATTACCGAAGCCTGTCGCCATCAAACGTTTCGCGTAATTCTGAACTTATTTGATAATAATTACTTTAAGATTTAATTATATCTAATCCTATGAGACTTTAAAGTACATCATACTACTATATGTTCTAATTAATTCAGAATTTTTTTTTAAATTTATCTGTCTACGGGAGTGTTACGAATGCGCCAACTTTTAGAGTTTTAAAATCCCAATTCAATTTATATCTGTTACTGTTACTATAATGGCTATGGATCTCTAACCTGAGACGCCGATATGTCATATTAACATTCAATTTATCGTATTGTAATGAGTACATCAGCTTAGTAGCGTCATCTAATCTATGGGTCGGAGTTATTTAGTTTGAACTTCAGACAACTACGTAAGTGAGCGTCCCGGCTTTTGTTTGCAGTTTTTATAGTTAGTTTTAACGTTTTTCGTTTTAAAATTTCAAAAGCTAGAAAGATACGTAGTTACCGTAGTCATCAAAATTATTAATAAGTTCTATGCGAAAACAATATTTTATATGGTATTTTGGTGTAATAACGTGTATATACATACTGCTACGTAGTGGAAAGAGGAGAAAGGGTGCTACTCGCGTTATTTGCACGTACCACTTAAGGTACGTGATTCTTTGGTGGTTGGCGTGTACTGGGGAGAGAATGAGCAAAACGAGAGTTCGGTTGATGGTTCTTTTATTGGGTTGATGTGAGAGAGAGAAGGAGTGCGCATGATTGCCCTGCTCAAGCCGAACTGGCGAGGGACGCGCTAGCTGCGCGCGAAGCGCGTACTGCTTCAGCGTTTTGGCTTTCTCACATCAGCGTTTTAGCTTTCTCAAGATTTTGCCGCAGCTCGTTCCAGATTTTAAAGATTCGCTGTGAATGCCGTGTAGGTTCCTTGCTTTTTTATTTATGTCTTCGTTGATTGCACTGTCTATGCAGCTAGATAAATTCTGAACGCTAGAAAAATTGGCCAAAATTTTGTGTACGTCTAAATTTATCCTCGCCAATGCTATCTCTGATGACAGCATTCTAAATTCTCTCTCTGCAGAGATCCTCACATTATTCGTGTGCGCTGTGCATCCCGGTTTTAACCTCAGTATACCTATGCCATTAATTTCGTATGTACTTTGCACTGCCCTGTGACATTGTACAAAGATAATTTCCGCGCTAGAAGTTGAATAAACCCATGAATTAGTTTCGTGCAAGCGCATCCAATATGTATCATTCAGCTACGTGATCTTTATATTGCAATCCGCAATGTTTAATGTCTTGTCATCTACCGAGAATTTGATCTCGCACGGGGCGCTTCTTCTAATTTCCCTAACGGGCTCTGTGTTGTTACATACGTGCAGATCATCAAGCCTCTTGCATTTACTTAAATCTTCTGCCGAAATTGACATATACGCTTTCTTATCTGAGCTTATCGCAAAATAGTGTGACTCAGGCCAGATATAAGCAAATGTGTTCGTGTTATTTAAGGAGTATTGCCTAGTCGGAATTGCAGATGCCTTATACAAGACGAAGTCCTGCAATTACAGCAAAGGTATAGATAAGTGGTATACCAATTGAAAGTTTGAAAAAAGTATCGAGAGATCTGAAACTCTCACAATTTCCAGGATTGACGTGGGCTTATCAGTCACCGGAAATCGTGTGTCGATGACCGTGTCTTTTGCCAGCAACGTGGAACTTTTTATTAAGCTCGGTGGATTTTTTATTAAGATCGGTGGATGAAACGTGGATGTACAATGCCTTGGGATGCAAACAAGATTACATCCGTAATGATTTCTGTTTCTAGTTTGTGTTGCAAAATGCCTTCATTTAGCATTCCTACGTCCAAGTTCATCATAATGACTTGCCTATTATAGTCTTGAGAAGTAGAGATATTTTTCATTAAAATTTCTAGATTCGACATCTTACTATCCGTAATGTCCAATCGCGCACTTGTTAATTCCGTTAGACTGGCCAGCAATTTGGCCGTTTGTCTAGTATCGTTTGAGACACTGTTAATTAAATTTTATAACTCGATTTCCGAATTTTCATCGAGCCTGCCGAATAAAAAGCGACTAATCTTGCCAATGACGGGGAGAATCGATCTGAGACCGCACGATCCCGCTGCTGCTTTACGTTCCGATACTTAATCTATAATTCGTCCTGTTTGTTTTAACGCGTCTTGTATTTGGTCAAAGCGTTATTTAAAATTTCCTTGTATCTGCATGCGTTCAGGATGCTCGCGAACTGTTCCCACACCTCCGTCCATATCTTGGTTAGTTTTTCGCTCGTTAGGAAATACGGAGCCAAGTCTACCTTCTGTATTATCTTCCAGTCCGTACTGGATGTAGCCAGCGGGGATATCTTTTCAGAAATTAATCCCGGATTATCCGTTGTGCCGACTACGCTTGACCCTGCCTCGAAAGTCTGCAACAAAATATCAAGAAGAAAAGAACGGTCAATGGTATGCCTGACTCACTTAAATAGGTTATGATCTAAAATCGTCCTAATGCTTAAAATGATTTTAATATTAATTAATGCTACCGCCATGTAAAGCAGCCTTAACGCGAAGTTTAAATGCGAGCGCGCAAAAACGCGATGCAAAACCAAGTACATGGCGTGACGTCACCGCCCAAGAACTCGGCGTTGCTTGCAGCAGCGTGCACTCGCATCCTATGACAGAGGTATGCGGGATGTACGCGACGCTGTTATCACTCGTCATAGGATGCCTAGGCTAGCCGACTTGGCGTCGGCCGTATAATGCGTCGTATAGAGGACTTATTATACTCGAGAGTTATACGTTTTAATTTCTTCTACGTTAAGGGTTTTAGTACGCGTAGGAAGCGGAAACGTCTGGTTCACCTAAGCACGTTCGAACTATGGTACGCATGATTCATATTTTATACCTTTTTTTTGGACAGCCGCACGGCGCACGGGCCACCGAGCCAAGAGACGTGCTTTGGTTAACTAACCTGTTTTTATTACTACATGCGGATGAACATCGCATCATCCGGTATACGCAATTTGGGCTTGGCGTGCATTGGCGTGGTGGAATATCACGCGTAATGCGCGCCTACTAAGCAGCTGCGAGAGTTGCTTAGCGCTTGTACAGCGCTGCGGGGCGGGGACTGAGCTGCTAAGGTTGCATGCCGGTCCTTCGCCATCGGAGACAAAAATTTACTTTTATGTAGTAAGCATTATTATATTTTTTTCGTCACGTTCCAATTGATTTCATGCTAACTTCATGATTAGTTGATTAACTTAACTTGTTTCTGAAACTACTTCTTGTGTTTGACAATTTGGCTTGTTTACGTAAAATTGAGCTTGTTGGGCCACATGACTGAATTCCATTTGTATTCTTTTTCGTAGAATTTGTACTGTTTTTAAAACTCTGATTAATTATAATTAACTTCCTGTTGTGGCAAAAATTGTAAGTTGTTTTGTCTGTAGAGATTAAATTTCACTTACTTCTTTTTGCGTAAAATCTATACTGTTTTAAAATTCTGGTTGAAAATAATTAATTTTCTTTTGTATCGAAAATTAATAAACTGTTTGCCTGGAGAGGGGCCGAATATGTTACGAAAGCTAATTTCAGCTGGATTGTTATACTACTGAACAGTACTGTCCTTGTAGTATTTTATAAATGTCTCACGCGATGCCCGACGTATCAAAAATTGATACGTTCGTGGGATCGCCAAAAGAAAAATTATAAAAAAAGAAAAGGGCTAATCTCGCTCTCTGCCACGCTCCTAGATTTGCATGCTCAAATGTAGGGGTGGGTCCTTCACGGCTGAGGCCCTTTTCAACTTGTCAAGGTTGACAATTTTAATTATGTCTCCATTTTTTATTTTGGCCTTCTTGAGCTCATGATTTATTTTAATTATCTCTGGGCCCTCATAATCCTTATCATATTTGCCCTTTTGAGGCTCCTTTAATCTATAGACAATTTCGCCCTCTCTGAAATGGAAGAACGTTAAGTTTTCGATCGTAATAGTATTTCGATCTGTACTTTGCTTGTACTAAATTCAATGCTGCTTGAGTTTGCATTGTGGAGAGGTTGCGTATTAAATCTAAGATATATTCCCCATAAGTCAGGAGCTGCTCCCTCGGGGAAAAACTAGAGGGTGTTCTCGCTTTTTGTCCAAACACCAGCTCGAATGGCGTGAAATCTGAAAAGTCGTGCCATGTGCAGTTATATGCATGCTGACATATAGGCACCCATTCGCTCCATCTGTCAACTTTTTCTATGTATTTTTTCAAATACTCGGTTAGAGTGTGGTGCATACGCTCGATAGCGCCATTCGATTGGGGGTGATAAGCCGTTGTACAGTATTTGTCTATTCTCAAAATATGCGCAAACGCATTAAGCATTTTATTCAGAAAGTGGGTCCCTTGATCCGACAGTAGGACCGTTGGAGGGCCAAAGTAACATATAACTTTGTCAGTAAATGCCCGCGCCACCTCTAGCGCCGTGGCCTTTTTGACTGGGATAAGGATGCAAAACTTAGTTAGACAGTCCTGTACCGTAAGTATGTATTTAAAGTCTTTCGGCGAGTCATTGAGAGGGCCGTAAAAACCTATGCTTAACTTCTGAAATGGCCTGGACGGTGTATCTGTGATTACAAGGGGCAACCCTGTCTTTATGCGCACTAGCTTATTCGTCTGACAGGAGACACAGCCTTGAACAAATTGCCGTACATCGGGCCGCATATTTCGCCAGTAGTAGTCTGCTGTAATTTTGCTATATGTTTTATGTACGCCTCTATGCGCTACCATGGGTGCTTCATGATATTCTTTCAGTAATTTGTAGCGATCCTGCACTGGCGGAATCGGTAAGTTGTTTAAGTATAATACTGCCGTCACGGGCAATCCCTCAAATATTGTGCCAAATAAATCAATGAACGATGTCCACTCTGATAACGTGAGAACGGCCAGGTCTCTTGCTATGCCAAAAGAGTCAATATTACTCAACCATAGATGATTTTTTAAATTCTTTAAGCATTTCAAGAGGACAGATTTCAGTGGCCTCTCATCTAAGTAATTGTTTATGAAGAGCCCAATCACGTTTACATCTACGCATTTGGTGGCATAAATGTCACCAACGTTGTGCTTAGATTTCGCGATATCAGAAGTCTTAATATATCGCCGCTCGATTAGCGCTTCCAATATCTCAGTGTTAAGAAAACCGTCTGCTATCAGTAAGCACACTATGTTCTCTCTATAGTGAAATGGGTGCTCACTAATCGATTTTATCCGGGTTAGGGGTGGCGGAGTCTGTCCATCAGGGAGAGCCCATGAGGTTTTTTCGCGCGGAGGCCTCGATTTTAAATCCTCCGTCCTTGCATCAATTCGATCGACGTTGCGAGGGACGTATTCGAAGTGATCGGACAACCCTTGGGCGTAGGGGTTAATGCCCGGAAAGATATAACGATCTGTAGCAATTTCTTTTATTGGATTACATTACATCAATTAAAGGGGTCACGACGTCCGAAATATGTTTCGGTATGTCAATTGTAGATACATTCATCGGCTCCTCGCATTCTTTCAGGAAGCCACTGACTGTCGATAGTTCGCGGCCGTTTGCGGCCTCCACCTCGTCTCGAGCCGGTGATGCTCGATAAGCTTGCGGCATCTTGGGTTTCTTCCCGCCAAAATCCTTGTGCAATACATTATTAAAATCTGGGGCAGTGCCTGGTTCGACCTCTGCTTCCCACAGGTTAATATGCATTGCGTTTCTGCCCAAAACCTCGCCCTCAACAATATCCACTATTAATCGAGTGCGCAGTTTAGCTATTAAATCTGTCAAGACCGACTTTTGCGGCGAATGCATTTTAGAGCTGCTGCGCCGCGCCTGCGAGCACGGCATATCATTATCCATCTCAAGTGTCATTCCACTCGCCATCGGCCGGACCAGCGGCGAACTCTTGTCCGCTTATGCGCACTGTTCGAACGATGCAAAGTCTGCCAGCCCGTGTGATGACCTGCTCGCTGACGAGTGTGTCGTTGGCGGAGCTGCCTTCGCACACTGCAGCGGCGACGCACTGTCTGGCGGCTCAAGTGTCATCACACTCGCTGTTGTGTGTGTCGGCAGTGGAGCTTCGACTGCCTGGAGCCTGTGCTCTAGGTCGGGCTGCCCAGCGATAATTTCAAGCGAAGCTAATCCCTGATAGTGTATAGCCTCGTCCTCCGGTGTGTATTTAAACTCCGTGGGCGGTTCATTTAAAACCTGCGGCTTAAGTGGTTTTGCATTCCTATCCTGCTGTCGACGCAACTCAGCTAACTCTGCTGTTGGTGTACTGGTGACTTTCACTCCTTTCGCTAACCCTTTTTCTTGGCGTAAGTGAGCTAATTTTTTAACTCTTTCTGCGTTACCGATAATGGAATCATCGAGGCTGTCGGCAGGTTTGACGTTATACGGTTTATGTCGACTACATTTCTTTCTCCTTCCCAGTTTCTTCTTCTTTATATTAAAGATCCAAGGGTCATTCGTAATATCTTCTTCAAATGACTCTTCAGAATCAGATATCACAATGGCCCGTTTCTGCTCTATGCCGTCTTTCTCCTTGGTGGTAAGCGAACCTTGCCGGCGTGGCTCTCTCCCTATCTGCTTTTTTTTACTTAGCTGTACGTTGGATAATACACACGCAAGGTATATGTCATCCTCATAATCAAGGACAATACCGTACTTTCGCTTATTTTCTGCGTGAGCCAACGTATATATATTCGTGAGTCGGCTTCATGGCATCATGCAGCAACTGGCACAGGAAAAAGTCATCTGAGGTATTGGGCACAGCTAGGAACTCACCCTTGGAATAAATGGGTTTCTCGCCAGTGCGTTTCTTTTTATATGTATGCGCTGTTTTGGTTTTCTCTGAATCTGTCTTGGGTATTTTAATTTTCTTGTCTCGATCGATGCCCTTTTTCTTGATTGCTCGGGTGATAAATACTCTGGCCGGGGGTTGATCTAACTCTGCATCGCTGTCGTTTTTCTCTTGCTCATCCGCAAGCTCGTAAAGCTCTGCTCTGGGTCGCTCTTGGTTTTCTTCACCTTCTGGAATGACTGGGTTGCGTGAGAGCATGTCAGCGTTCACATTTACTATCCCTTTCCTATAGACTACGTCGAACTCATAGCCTCTCAATGCCGCTTTTAGTCTGTTGAACCTAAAGTCTGGTTTTTTGAATGTATGAAAGTGCTTCAGGGCAGCATGATCCGTTACGACCGTGAATTTTCTACCATATAGATAGTGCCTGAATTGCTCTTTTCCAAATACAATTGCAAGCAGCTCTTTATCATACGTTATGTAACGGAGCTCGCTTCCTCTGAGCGGCTTGGATGCATATGCACACGCAGCATCTGAGTCGATGGTTCCATGTGATAACACCACCCCAAGGGCAAATTCTGAGCTATCACACGTGAGAATAAACGACTCCGATAGGTTAGGCGCATCTAAGACTGGTTCACTGCAGAGTATCTTTTTCATTTTTTACAAAGCCAACCGTTGCTCATTGCCCCACTCAAATTTGACTCCCCTGCGCAGCAACTTAGATAGCGGTAATGCAATGTCTACAAATTTAGGTATGAATTTCCTGTAGTAGCCTACGAATCCGAGCCATTGCTTGATTTTCTTAGCGTTAGTTGGATCTGGGTATTTTTTCCACAGCCTCGAGTTTCTTGGGGTCTGTGCGGATCTTACCTCCCCCCAGTATATGCCCGAGGACAGACGCCTCACGTTTCAGAAACTGACACTTTTTTGGTTCTATAGTGAGGTTTGCATTCATTAATCTCTTTGATACACTTCTGAACCGCGCTCCGTGCTGTTCAAGATTTTCCGCAAAAATCATGAAGTCATCAAGATATATTTCGACTTCCTTGCCCTGCAGCCCGGCCATGGCCAGTGACATGCATTTCGTGAAGGTGTTCGTCGCTTCTTTCAAACCCATACTCATGAGTTTAAATTCCCAGTGTTGGACTGAGTTTTTTCCCACAGGAGCTAAGAATGCAGTAAAGGGCGCTGAGGCAATGTGCATGGGTATTTGGTGGAAACCCTGTTTCAAATCTACCACCGTAATAATGTTAGCGCGAGCCAGTCGCTCAACTAGGTCACTCGTGAAGGGAAGCGGCCAGCAGCTGCCGACCGTAATTTCATTTAGTGCCCGAAAATCAGTGACTAGTAGCCACCTTTTATTGCCGTCAGCATCCATTTTTTTTGTACTATCCAGAGATTGCTGTAATATGGCGAACTCGAGGGTCATATAATGCCCTGTTCTGCGAGCTTTTGGACCTCCACTTAAACTTTATTTCATGCTCCAGCAGAGTCATAGCCGGCTGTGGTTCTCCGTCCAGTCCAAAGACACCCGCAAACTCTGTTATTAAAACTTTAATGTGCAATAATTCTTCTGCGTTGCAGCCTTCCGTATCTATAAGGCTCATTATTTTTTCAACTCTCCGATCACGTAGGTCTCGGTTTTCCTCGAGTAGTCGATTTTTCTGTGCGATATCCATTGGTTCACTCATTATATCTTTTCCGGATAAACGCATTATGTTAACGCGCTCAATAGATTCTTCCTCGTCGTCCTCATCGACGAGAAATGTGCTCTTTGCCACCATGGTTTCGCACTCAACTAATTATATCTGCGGGACTGGTAGCTTGACCGCTTTTTCGCCAGTATAAATGCATTCTGAGACAATGCGTCCATTATAATTTCTTGCAATAAAATTGCCGAATAATAAATCGGGTCCCAGATCTTGCAGTGGGGCCCAGCCAATTTTTGCATCCGTGTTGGCGACTTTTGTATACATTATGAAACGCGATTTTGCTGGGATTTCAAAGCATTCTTCTTGCGCAAAAGGAATTGTGACCATACTTAAAATTAAACTCTTACGGGCGGCGTCGACGTGTCCGCCGTATCTCTCCATAATATCCCAACCGATCAAGCCCTCCGTATCTATAGGGAAGCTGTCGGAGACGACGTGCATCTCGCATAAAAGCCCATGCACAACCAACAAAGTTTTGCCTATGGTCCGTCCTTCTCCAGAAGTAACTCCCGTAATCGCAAGCACCTCTATAAATAAGTTTATTCGCGCGTACACAGCTGCTTTTAATCACCGACACATGAAAATTGGCTGTATTGTTAACTAGGTCATCGACCTTCAAACGTACTAACGGTGGCTTACGCCCAGGTCCAGCAATTTTAATACTAACTGCACGAGGGGGCACCTGTTCGCCTTGTTCAGGCAAGCGGTTCTGCCCGACGCCTGAGGACTGTGCCGAGCAGCTTACGAGTTTAAAAATTTGGTGAAATGATTCAGGAAATATTTGATTAATATTTCCTGAAATATATTCTGTAATATTTCCTGAAATATATTCTGTAATATTTCCCAAAATATTTCTGTAATATTGCAAGAAAGCTTCCAAAATTATCAAAATGAACAGTTCTTGTAATATTACAGTAATAATTCTGTAATATTTCGTGAAATAATTCAGGAAATACTCGATTAATATTTCCTGAAATATATCCTGTAATATTTCCCAGAATATTTCTGTAATATTGCAAGAAAGCTTCCAAAATTATTTCAAATGAACAGTTCTTGTTATAATGTTACAGTAATATTTCTTTAACATTTGGTGAAATAATTCAGGAAATATTTCATTGTTATTTCCTGAAATATATCTTGTAATATTTCCGAAATATTTTTGCAATATTACAAGAATGCTTCCAAAATTTTCAAATGAACCTTTCTTGTAATGTTACGGTAATATTTCTGTAAGATTTCGTGAAATAATTCAGGAAATATTTCATTAATATTTCACGAAATATATCCCGTAATATTTCCGAAATATTACACTGAAATATTTCTTGAAAGATTACATTTAAATATTTCATGCTGTGTGGGATATATATATATATATATATATATATATATATATATATATAAAACCTTCAATTTATTGTTTCATTTCCTTTAATTATTTTAATAATATATATATATATATATATATATATATATATATATATATATATATATATATATATATATATATATATATATATATATATATATATATATATATATATATATTATTAAAATAATTAAAGGAAATGAAACAATAAATTGAAGGTTTTTTATTTTGAAAAAATGTTTGCGTTTCCCTAGAATCTTAATATCACAATGTATAACACTAATAATTTTTTCTTAGACTTCTTACCTTTTTTTGAACAAAAAAATTTTTTAAGGTTTTTTTAGCTTCTATTACTCGATCTTGTTATTTTGGATATTGATATGTGATCTTTTCGAGTATATGATTTAGAAAACTTTTATTCGCCAACGTTTCGGGAGTATGTTTTTCCTCCCCTTATCAAGGCTTCTGAAATTATTCACATACAGTATGAGATAAATATGATACAGTATTATTGTATTATTTTATTTTATTTTTGGCTAACAACTTAAGTGAAAAAAAACCCTAAACCAATTTTTTAAAACTCAAACAGATTGCACGAAATTGACTAGAGATGTTATTATCTATAATGAAACGAATTAAAATTGTAGTACATTGTTAGAAACAATTAATTGAAAATATTTTGTAGAAAGTTGGGCCCACCTAGTCGAGCCCCACACCTCCCTTATTCCCAGGTGAGCATAGAGGGGGGGGGGGGCGGAAAGATGGTACGGCCGCAACGCTCCCTCATGCTACCCAAGAATCGGACTGACTAGGCTGTCCAATTTCATCGAATTTATACTGCACGAGAAGTAAAGGAGTATATGTTTGTGTGTATGTACATGTAAATGTGAAAACGGTTGGAGATTCTAACGGGTGGTAGTATTTAACAGAAATGGATGCCTGAATCTTATTATATAGGAAAGTAAAATTATGCTGGAGGTGGCACACATATATGTACGAACGCTAGTGTTTGGGCTAGTAATAGTACTGTGTCGCGCCCGGGGAATCCCCTCACGAGAGTTAGCGAGAGTACGTTTACCAAGCGCGGCTGGCTGCCACCTCCTTGTCATACCTGATACCATGGTATAAATACATGAGATTTGGACGTGAATAGAGGCTATTAATTAAGATTCTATTTTTATTAATTATAAAAACATTGCAACAAGGTGTGTGTGTATGTGTGTGTGCGTGCGTGCGTGCGTGCGTGTGTGTTTGTTGTGTAAGAGTGTGAGTATGCGCGTATCTGTGAGTATGTGTAAAAGTATTGTTTTAGAGATACCACGAAAGTGGCCCTGTTCCCCTGAGTGTGGCGTGGAGTCTGTATCCTCCACCAGGGAGTATATTGTGTTCTGAAGGTGGTAAACATATATGTACTGATACTAATGTTTTAGTAATAGTACTGTGTTGAGCTTGGGTAATCCCCTAGCGAAAACTAGCTAGAGACCGTTTGTCAAACTCAGCTGGTTGACACCTCCTTACCACATATGCTTACGTGATATTATCCTAGAAATTATTAGGTGGAGTTTAGGGATACAGTTTACTATTATTATTTTATTGTTGTTTATTATTATTATGTTTAATTAAATCAATTGACTTCTTGTATGTGTCCATTAGGAAGTTGGTGTCATATATCCTGTTTATCGTGTCTTTGTGTCGGTGTATGTGTAGCATTTCAGAGAAATTGCGTGTATAATTTGTTTTTTCTTTGTCTACAATTTTTACATTCTCAAAGTTGAAAGTGTGTCCTGTGTTCATATTGTGTAATGCTAATGGTCATCTAGTGTCCTTATTTTCAATGCATTTGTCATGTTCCTTTGTGCGGATTTATAGCTGTCTTGATGTTTGTCCTATGTAAGTAGCTGGGCATTCGTTACAGTCAATTTTATATACTACGTGGCTAGTGTCAATTGTGTCTATTTTGTCTTTCCCTAGTTTTATGAGATGATTAATTTTGTTTGTTGATTTGTTTATCTGTGTTATGTTGTTTTTCTTAAATATGGGTTTAAGTGCAGGTGTTATGTATTTGTAGAAAGGTAGAACTAAATAATTATTATTGTTTTCTGTGTCTTTGTGTAAGTCATTGTTATTGTTGTTCCGTTGTTTTAGTGTAAGAAGTCTTTTGTTTATGTATTTGTTTATAAATAAAATAGGCTAGTTATTAGCCAACAGTGTGTTTTTTATTCGTTGTATGCTGTACGTGTGGTGTTCTTGATCCGCTAACAAAATGCATTTGTCTACCAGACTGTAGATAATTGCAATTTTTTGTGTGCCTGGGTGATGTGATTTAAAATTAATATATCTGCCTGATGCTGTCTCTTTGCAGTACCAGTTCGTTTTGGCAATGCTGTTGTAATGCCGCATAATTTGGATATCGAGGAAGTCAATTTTGTTATTACATTCTTTTTCTATTGTAAATTGTAGGTGCCTATTATAGTTGTTAAAGGGGGTAAGAATCTCGTCGGTATGGTTTTCTTTAGCTATCAAAAATCTATCGTCCACGTATCTTTTGTAACAAAGGATATTAATACTTAAAATGTAAAAACAGCGTAATTCTAATCTTTCCAAGGTAATGTCCGCAAACCATGGGTTAGTGCAAAAACCCATCGGTGCACCCATAGTCTGTTGGTAAAATGAATTATTGAACTGTAAAAAGGTGCAGTCCAATAAAGTCTTGTTTCCAAGAATAAATTCGTCTTTTGTCAGTTTTATTTTGTTTCCTAAGTAATGCCATTCCGACGAGATTGCTTCTAAGATAAGATCTTTTGGTATGTTACTGAATAGAGAGACAACATCAAGTGATAATAATTCATAATCTTCCGGGATTATGGTTTTATCTAATAGTTTTTTTAAAGTTAAGCTGTTTTTTATGTTGGATGAGGGTTTAGGGAAATATTTATTAAACAAAATGGAAAGACATTTGTCAAACCTATAAGTTGGGCCATTAATTGCTGATACTATGATTCGTACTGGGAAGTCTTTTTTATGTATTTTTATTAGGCCGTAAGCACTAGGAAGGGTGCAATTTGTTAGTTTTAAATCTAAGCCGTTAAAAGCGCTGTCACATTCAAAGACGCCAAGGTCTTCCCAACGTTTTAAAAGGCCTCTCATTATTCGTAACATGACATTCAAAGGGTTCGAACTAAGGCACATGTACTGCTTTTCATCTTTGAGTAAATCTTCCATTTTCTCAATGTATGCTTGTTTTTCAATTGCGACTGTAACATTGCCTTTATTGGCCTTGGTGAAAAAAATGTTGTTGTTGCTTTTCAAGAATCTTTCTGTCATTCGTAAATGTGTATTCAGTAATTTGTCTTTCTGTGAAATGTGTGGCTTGTTTTTTACGTGTTCATTGATTGTGTTTATAATCTCTTCACGGATTTTTCCATCAATTCTCTTGTTGAAATAATTTCCTGATTCAAGACATTTAAAAAACTGGAAAATTGTTTTGTAATTATTATCTATTGAGAAATTAAATTTCTCCCCCAGGCTGAGGATTTCACGGGCAAATTCTGGTATCTCTATTTCTGTTTAATTTAATAGTCATTTATTTTTCAATTTATCAGAATCAATATTATTATTTTCATGGATGTTATTATTGTTTTGAGAGTCTACTGAGAGTGCAGTGTTATTGTTATTTGAAATTTGAAGTCTGTTATTATCGTGAGTAATATTTATGTTTGTGTTGTTATGGGTGGTGTCGTTATTTTCCTGGTTTTTGTTATTGTTTTGAGAGTCTAGAGAGAGTGCAGTGTTATTGTAATTTAAACTTTGGAGTTTGTTATTATTGTGAGTAATGTTTATGTCATGCGTGTTGTCGTTGAGTCTAAGTATGTGTTCTAATTTGTTGTTGTGTTTACTCCTTTGTGATTCTCTTTTTTGTGAGTCCTTAATCGAATAGTATTTTAGATGGGCGGTAATGATCTCAGTGCTATTTTTTTTTTGCACAATAAATTGTATGTAATTTTATGCGTTTATCTAGGAATTAGTTATGTATATGAATATATGTAATTTCTAAGTTTAGCACTTTTAATTTCAAAGATCGTTTAAATCTTTCTAATTTTCTACGTGCAAAATTACTGTGAAAGACGAGAGTTTTTTCATAGGAGTTTAAATGTTTCGGCAATATGTCCCTACTTCTGCATTCTAATAGAAATTTTAATTGTTCAGAGGCATTAGAGAGCTCCGATACATCTGTAATTAACTTTGAGTAATTTTTTGAAACTTGAGATCTATAATATTCTCGGATAAATTTTATAATAATTTGAAATTTAACTAGTGGTCTAGATTGTAGTTTATTTAAAATGTAAGCTTCATGCAAGTTGTTAGTCTTATCTGTATTTATCGTAAATGTGGATGTAGATGAAATTTGTGGAGGTGGTAGTAACATTCGCTGGAGACGGCGGTGGAGGTCTTGGTTGCTGCTGTGCTGTAGAGAATACAGAGATGGTCGGTAGAGAACAAATTATACACGCAAATTCTCTGAAATGCTACACATACACCGACACACAGACACAATAAACAGGATATATTACACCAACTTCGTAAGGGACACATACAAGAAGTCAATTGATTTAATTAAACATATTAATAATAAACAACAATAAAATAATAATAGTAAACTGTATCCCTAAGCTCCACCTAATAATTTCTAGGATAATATCACGGAAGCATATGTGGTAAGGAGGTGGCAACCAGCTTAGTTTGACAAACGTTCTGTAGCTAGTTTTCGCTAGGAGATTCCCCAAGCTCAACACAGTACTATTACTAAAACATTAGTATCAGTACATATATGTTTACCACCTTCAGAACACAATATACTCCCTGGTGGAGGATACAGACTCCACGCCACACTCAGGGGAACAGGGCCACTTTCGTGGTATCTCTAAAACAATACTTTTACACATACTCACAGATACGCGCATACTCACACTCTTACACAACAAACACACACGCACGCACGCACGCACGCACACACACATACACACACACCTTGTTGCAATGTTTTTATAATTAATAAAAATAGAATCTTAATTAATAGCCTCTATTCACGTCCAAATCTCATGTATTTATACCATGGTATCAGGTATGACAAGGAGGTGGCAGCCAGCCGCGCTTGGTAAACGTACTCTCGCTAACTCTCGTGAGGGGATTCCCCGGGCGCGACACAGTACTATTACTAGCCCAAACACTAGCGTTCGTACATATATGTGTGCCACCTCCAGCATAATTTTACTTTCCTATATAATAAGATTCAGGCATCCATTTCTGTTAAATACTACCACCCGTTAGAATCTCCAACCGTTTTCACATTTACATATACATACACATACACATACATACACATAAACATATACTCCTTTACCTCTCGTGCAGTATAAATTCGATGAAATTGGACAGCCTAGTCAGTCCGATTCTTGGGTAGCATGAGGGAGCGTTGCGGCCGTACCATGCTCACCTGGGAATAAGAGAGGTGTGGGGCTCGACTAGGTGGGCCCTTCTTTCTACAAAGTTTTTTCAATTAATTGTTTCTAACAATATACTACAATTTTAATTCGTTTCATTATAGATAATAACATCTCTAGTCAATTTAGTGCAATCTTTTTGGGTCTACAATAATACTGTATCTTATTTATCTCATACTGTATGTAAATAATTTCAGAAGCCTTGTTAAGGGGAGGAAAAGTATACTCCCGAAACGTTGGGGAATAAAAGTTTTCTAAATCATATACTCGAAAAGATCACATATCAATATCTAAAAAAAAAAAATTTCTTATACTTTTTTTTCAAAAGTCCATAGTCTTTGAGTTAAAAATCAGACAATGTTGGCAAAATCTCAAAATATTAAAAAAAAAACACATTTTTCAACCTTCGATTGCCCTTGACATATAACACTTTACATACACTGGGTACACATACCATCATTTTTCCAGATTTTCAGACATTTTAATTTTTCGACATGCTCACTTTACATGCAACCACCTATATACATATATATATATATAGATGTGATTAAAGCAACATACGTGTCAGCTTCTTCCTTTTACGATTCAAAGGTAAGAAAATATAAGTCTCCCACGTAGCGCTCAATATTGCAGGATTGTCGTAGAAATATTCAATGTTGCTTTGATATTGTGGATGAGTTGATATATTGCCGCTACATTTTCGTAATATTCGAGTATGAATTTCAAGATTGCAATATTGCAGTAAGATTTCTATGGTATTTATAACATGGTATTGCGTCAGGCTTATATCTTTAAATTAATTATTGAATTTACCCCTCACTCCAAGGGTTTGCTCTGAACTTTGCACTATTTACATATTTATTACTAACAATCGGGCGCCAGGTAAAATGCGGCTATCTTAGAATGAGCCCTATTCTCCGAGGATGTTCCGTGATATAGGGAATCAGGATGAACATATTTGTTAATAATGACAATATAATTTATACAAAAGTACCTAGGCTTTATCGATACTCATCGGACGCGATATATACACAGTTATATTTAAACTTCTACGGTCGCACATTTCAATATGGCTACGCAAGTCCGCGTGCGTCGCTATCAACGACTGAACCACCACGCGTTCCCAAGACAATTATTTAATCAATTACCGATCGACAAACCCCTCTAAATTTCCCAATTTTACCGGTTTCTTTGCTTGAATTTATAGGCTACTATGTTCCACCAACTAACACGTCGCGGGTAATATCCGAGTATTCTAACAAACTGCCGCGCAATGAATTTATTAATTAGTTGTCACACCACCAACTCGCAATTTATACACATATAAATAGTTATCAATAAATATTATGTTACCAACTATCTTGAGGTGCCCAAAGTCGTTGGACAATTTAACAATCCACTCACTGCGGTTAAATGTGCTCGGCTTGAGTACGTAGCGTTCCCTGTTCGTTGCACTGTTTACCGCGTGCTCGACCAGTCGCAAATCTTTAACAGCTCCCACGAAAATAAAGACAATAAACTTTAATAATGCTCCCTACTCAACAATATCAACTTCAACAATGAAATTATCTTTAATGAAACTTAACAACCCTACTATATTTTTAACAATACTCTCAATTCTTTATTTCCCGATGTAGCAAATGTTATCAACTAGACGCGTGGGCAGCCACTGGCAAATTTCCGGGAGGCCGGGATCTTATCAAAAATTGACATTTCCCCTCCTATATTCAGCCCGCATACACTTGTTGCTCCTATTCTTATCTCCTTTTTGATTGGCCTTGATTTCCCTTAAATTGGGAAATCAAGGCTAGGTCTAATACGGGATAAGTCGCTATATTTGATTAGTTTGCGCGCCCTGCAGGTGGCGCACGCGAAATATGCATATCTAATTGCGAGCGTGCTATATCCCGGCGCGTATATCTATAGTGGCCGCTTGGCTTTTGTTGCCGCCGAGCCATCATAGTTGGCAGTGGCGGCATGTGCGCGCTGGCTGGCTCTCTCGTAGATAGGCAGCTTCCAGAGGCTTTCGGCGAGAGCGTCTGCTCGCTCTCCCACGGACTGTCAACTCGCTGCATCTCTCTCTCTCTCTCTCTCTCTCTGACTCTCTCATGGCTATCGCTTATGCGCGCTATGTCTCGGAGACGCTGCTACTGTTGCCACTTATCCTCTCTCTTCCCGCGTCTGCGTGTATCGGGAGAGAGTCGTGACCCGCGCATGTGTATGTGCCAGGCGTCAATTAACTCCCCCCCCCCCCCCCTATGCGGGACACACCGCCAGGAATGGACTGTTTATTCAAATACGAAGATAACGGTAATTGGGCCATTGCATCACATCAAACGCGATTCCTGAACAACCTTTGGCACCAGAGTTCTCGTAAAATAAGTAATTTTATAGTAAACTATAAAATCATGGCTGAAGATAAACACAAAAATTAGTACTTCCACCTTACTACATCCAATCCAATCATAGAGAAACAACGCTCATAGATCGCGCGATTAGTAAACGAATATATGGACCATACTACAGGAAAAAAGTATAAATGCAACTTACTGGGGCATAGGTATGCCTCCTTCATTCCTACTATTGGTCGCTAATTGGGGTCTCAGGTAATCCCATGGTGGCCGTTTCTTCGGGTTCTCTAAATTGGTCATAATTCTTCTTTCTTTCAATCCACGGAGTCCCGAAAGATACGGGGTTGATGTTTTAAGCTGCTGCTATTATAAGTATAACAGATAAATCAAATCCTCAATTTGCAAACCATCCACTGTAGAGATATGCAGCAATTAGGAAGAAATTAGGTATTGATAAACCAACCTCCGGTCAGGTCATCTCAGCCCGACATTGAACCAGGAAAGTGAAAGTATGATGGTATCAGTTGGTTAAAAAATATTGTCTACGACTATGAAGTCATAGAAGACAACAAAAAAAAACTAACCATCACTTACTACAGTCTTTCTTTTGAATAACCAGCCGTCGCGGTCGCTTATCCGATGTGGTCGCTAGTCAGGTTCCTTCATTGCCCTCTAACGGCCATCCCGATGCGTCCTATCGAGTGCGGTGCGCCTCCAACGTGTCACGTAGCAGAGCCGCTCGGTCTTGTGGGGGCAAACCAGAAAGACTCTCGGCCAACCGCTGTACTCTGTCCAGTATATCCTCGTCTTGGACTGGTGTCCTGGGTGTGACGGCTGGAGAGGGTGGCGGTGATGGTCGGTTAGGCTGTACGGGCCCCCGGGAGGGTTCTCGATGACGACGTCGGTGTGGTGTGATGCGTCGCTGGGATCGGTGCTGCCGATATTCTTGTCGTCGGGTCGGTATGGGTTAATGCCGAAGGGCGTGGTCTCGGGGTCGGCATCGTCGTTTGGGCAAATGGCGGATCCTCAGTCGCCGACAGCGACGATGTCCTCCTCAGTAGAGGGTTGTAGGGTTCATCCCGTGGATTTATGTCCCGTGGGGCTGCCCCCCCCCCCACCACGTACTTCCTCCTCACCCCCTCCTAATGGGGCTTGCTACATCTGGGGCAGGTGGTCATCTTGACGCCCCGCTTGCCGCAATTTCGGCACCAGGTGAACTAGTGGGGTCTCTGACACATCGACGAGATGTGCCCTTTATGCCAACAGTTGTTACAAGCGCAATCTGGAGGGTCGAGTAATGGGTCCGAGGGAATAGGAATCAGTCCGCGACTGAACATAGTCCCCGTTAGTTTCACCCTCTTACTCTTCTCCGATTCGGCTGGCCTCGCCGGCGGCATAGAGAGGACGGTCCTGTAGGCGGGGACTCCGCGCGCATAGCCGCCACTGTCTCTGCAACTGGAGACTTGTAATTATTCAGTTGCAGCTGGCGTCGAGAGTGGTAACGGTGGCGACGGGTTGATATGGGGGAGGGTGCGGAACCTCCCTCAGTCCCGCGACCTCGCCGACCCTGGTTGGTTCCTCTGGTAGGGCCCATGCTAACGGTACGTTGTTGGAACCCATCTCCATAGCTATCGACGGAGGCGTCGGGTTGGCGGGTGGCAGCCGAGGATCGGGGAACATGTCGAAGGACTCCTGTCCGTCCGGGACCTCCCGTTGACCAGAAAGTTGGTTCGATCTACTCGGTTCGTTTTCCATTCCGTTCCTGAGTTAAAACCGCTCCAATGACAAATCCGTTTGCATCACTTTGAACTGAGAATGTTTTACTAAAGTCTGGTCTCGCCAAGACCGGAGCTACTGTCAGCACCTTCTTCAGACCTTCAAAGGCCTCTTGTTGGTCGCTATTTCATGTCTACTCTTGTCCATTCCTCAGTAACTTTACCAATGAGATTTTCATCTCTGAGCCGTAGTTGATAAATCATGAGTACAATCCTACCATGCCCAGGAATCGCCTCAGTTGCTTAACATTCTTCGGTGCTAAATAATTTGTCATTGGAGATATCTTTTCTGGGTCCGGTCGCAGTCCATCTATATCTAACAGAAACCGTAAGTAGGTCACTCTTGAGCAGTAGAACTCGCACTTCTTCCGGTTGATTACCAGTCCCGCCTCTACCCGCTTCTTTAGGACGAACTCTAGCCAGCAGATATGTTCCTCGAAGGTATCGGTCACTATGCTAATGTCGTCCAGGTATCCAAACACATGTGGTTCATACTGGACGCCAAAAAGAGCGTCGAATAGACGTTGGAAGGCAATGGGCGCATGAGTCAATCCAAAGGCTATTTTTACAAATTGCCACAATCCGGAGCCCGGCACTGCAAATTCTGTATATTTCTTACTGCTTTGCTCCATACTAGGTACTTGAAAGTAAGCTTGCTTGAGGTCGAATTGGGCAAATATTTTGCTTTACGTAGTTTGTTCAGTATCGAATCCATACTACTGATAAGATAGGCATATTTTCGGGTCACTTTATTCAGGTCGCGATAATCTATGCAGAATCTATAACTCCCATCTGGCTTCGTGATGATTACTGGGGCGCTACTCCATTCACTTGCCGATCGCTCTATTACTCCTTTCTTAAACATATTCTCTAGTTCTTCGTGCACTACTTGAAGAAGTTTAGGTACATTCTTCTCGGACGGTATTTCATAGCGGCTGCAGAGAGGACATCTATGTGATCTTCGGTCAACGTGGTCGTTCCTATGTTGTCCGACGGCGGAGGCAATAATTCGGTCACTAGGTCTATTATGATTTTCCTCTGCCCGACGTCTACCTCGAGAATGCCAGCGCATTCGGCGTATGATGGGGTCGCTTCAGTTTCTTTGTCATTCCAAGATTGTTTCCACGAGCCCTCATTGATCCTCTACATGCGTTTGCCAAATTTGACATCGACTTCCCACGGAGTGTTGAAGTCTTGTCCTCGTAGTATGTCGTGGTCGCAAGGATCTACTGCTCTTAAAGTCAGTTTTTTTGATTTGCCATCAAATTCGATGTTGAAATCAAAATATTCCAATACTTTCTTTACTCTCCCATCTAATACACTTCTTATGACCGAGTTCGCTGATTGCAATTGATCTCTAAACTCAGCCGCTATCGCTGGACCCACTCGGGATACTGTGGCTCCTCCATCAATTAGGGCTCTGTATGGTCTGCCTTATTATGGTCTGCCACCTAGTATGATCTTTGTGAAAATGCGGTTCTCTGCATTGATCCCTGCAACTTCGTCTTCAACTGGTTCCATAACTTCCAATTGATCGTGCTCTGACGTACGTAGTACGCTGCTCCCCCCTCTCTAGACTAGATGTGGTCACGCCAGTCTGTAAGTCTATAGCAGAGGAGAAGGGGACCGTCATCGGAAGAGTGGATGCCTGTGATCCTTCTAGAAGGTCAACAGCCTCTTTTATAAAGGCTAGGCGCTCAAAATACTTCTGCTCGTCAGCCTCAGGATTTAGCGCTGTTAAGTCGGACCATTCGAGAATCCGTAGCGCCGTCACTTTATCGGTCACGCGTCCCAGGAGTCGTTGGATGCTTTGTTGAGTCTATGCTTGACCGATCGCTCTACCATCGTCACTCTTCCTAATAATTGTCGCTAATCTACTCTCTTGATTTTCTAAATTTTCTCTATTTTCACTCTCTTTTCTAATTTCTTCTGCGCCGCTCTCTTGAAACTCTTTATTTTCTATCATTTCTCTCTCTTCACTATAGTCGCTCTCACTTTCACTGATATTACCTACTGTAATCTCTATTTGCTTACTACTTGTCACTAACGATGCGGTTTTCCTTGACTCCACATTATTCAAAGTGTTACGCCATACTAGGTGAGTCTCCCCATTTGAAAATATAGATATAACACTTGTGGACTACTCTCCTATCATCAATCCGCTCTGCTCCTAGTCGCTAAATGGATTCGCTCTCTCATGAGTCGCTATACTTCTCTTCATTATGGGTACTGAGGCGCTTTGCTGGTTTCTTTTTTATTTATTGTTGCCAGTATTGTCCCGCAGGTGGTTGCTGAGAAGGGGGGGGGGGGGGGGGTAGAGGACTGTTTGGCCCCCCTGCATCCCGTTTCCCATAGTCGGATTGTTTTGGCCGGTCCGCCATGCCCGTTGTCTGTTTGGACATTCATTGGCATAATGTCCCATGGCTGTGCACAGATAACATGTCCATTGCGGACATTCTCTCGCTATGTGTCCTACCGTCTGGCAGGTATAGCAGGCACTATTAACCGGTATCTCTTGGACAGGATGGTCCCCTTGGTCTCTATTTCCCTTGGCCTGTGAATCCTTGGGTTTGGCCACCTCCTCTATCCTGACATGGTTTATTGTTCTGGAGAGAAGCCTATTGTTATGCTGGCACGGAATTCGGCTGCAGTAGGTTCAGCGGTATGTTATGCGTCATAGCTGCATTCGCTTTGTATGGGGCTGGCTTCGCAGTGATCACTTGAACGTTGGCTTGGACCGTTTTTTTTCTCTCCTTCGGCGGCTACTACATTCGTTTGGGTTCATTTTTTCTTCTCTTTTCTGTTTTTATTCCTCTGCTTCTTCGGTTTGGTTGTCGCTTGTATGCTATCGCTAATGTCGCTCTCTGAGCTTGACTCTTCTAAGGCTGTTGCAACCTTCCAAACTGGGACTATTCCCGAGTAAGCTGCGCCAGGAATGCACATTTCTTCTTTGGTGAAAGCTCTTCAAACCAGTCATCTAACTCCTTTTCCTTTTCCCAAGTTCGTCCCAGCTTCTCTAGTTCTGACAGAGTCTTTATCTTTTTCCCGGTCATGAGATATCGGTAGTCTTTCTTTAGTCCCTTATATGCCTGTCAGCGTCTTTATCTTTTTCCCGATCATGAAATATCGATAGTCTTTCTTTAGTCCCTTATATTTTTCCTTTCGCTATGGATCGCTTGTGTAGGTCCTCCATCGTATTTTCTTCATCTCTATTGAAGTCTTTCCGCGAGTCAAGGTCCTGTCGCTTTGAGCAATACCATCTACTGGCAATTCTAGTAAATATCGATGGCAACGCATTTAACAGCTCCGTGTCGCTCATGGCTAAGCTGGCCTTACAGTCCTGAAGTCTGTCAAGAAATTCCTCCGGCTCTTTATCTTCTCCCCTGAACTTCAGGTAATAACTCTACAGTGTCTTGACGTTTTTACCCTCTCTATCTGAGTTCGAATGTGATCGTTTATGGTGTTGTTTCTTCTTTTTCTCTCTGTACTCCGAGTCGCTACTTCATGTCTGCGTCTTGTTGTTTTGTTGTCGAGGTCGCTATCTGAATCTGATGAGGTGCTACTTCTGTCGCTATATATATAGCATATAGAAGCAATTTATTGTGTTTGAAAAAATAGAGAACATTTCACAAGCAACTGCTGGAAAATTTTGGTATAAACTACAACAATTAAAGTTGTTGTTGCTACAACTGTGCCAACAAATTTGATTATTGAATAACCGTATATATATATAATCATATATATACAAACTCATAGGTTTACTGGCCCACCGGAGACAGTGCCCGAGTGCTCCAGAAACCTCATGGAGTTTCTGGCTCTCCTCCGTACCCAACCGTGGGCTCCCCCACACGGCCGCGAGGGAGTCACCGCGAGCCTGCGTATCCGGACTTGCACGCACGATGTCCCGGCTGCGAGTCCGCACGGCATATACCGACCTGCAGACGCGAGTCCGCAGCGCCATACAGCCGTGAGCCTGCGCGTCCGGACCCGCACGCGCGAGCCAACAGTGCCATCCTGCCGCGAAGCCCATACCTTTCCCGCAAGTACTTTGCTTTTGTAAATGTATGTGTATGTGTGCGTGTGTGTGTGCACGTGCGCGTATGCGTGTGTGTGGGGGGGGGGGGGGGGAAGGAGGGGGAAATACACCTTACCGACTAATAACCGCAGTTGTCTGCCGTCGGTAACAGCTGAGAGAGGGAGAGAGAAAGAGAGAGAGAGAGAGGGAGAGACATCCACGCGCGCAAACGTTTGGCCACGCCCACCATGCTGCCGCGCATCGCGATAGTTCCCCCACTCCTCCACTGAGACACATACTGATTGCGAGCGGTATCTAAATTTAGATTTCCGTATGGTAGTATTGAGAATTGAGAAAGAGTTTCATATTGCTTATGTTGCAATGATCAAAAAGACTAGCATTGATAGCATCTCTGGTTCTTCCGATTCATTTGAAAGCTTAGACATTACAAATTACGACATTTTCATCTGATTAGACGTTTTAACTGTCGAAACGTGTTTTGATGTGGCAGGAAGTAATAGATACTCATACAATTGTCAACTACGGAAACTCATTTCAATGGGCTTATTCTTAAGTTTACCTCATGAATCTTGTGAACGTTTTCTAACGAATCTAGATTCTCATAAGCTCTATCTTAAAATCTTCATAAACAGCAGCTCCGGTTACTTGTGTAGACATCTGAATAACCGAGTTCAGATCCCTTCTCGATCTAGGGAGTATGAGTTCATGTTTAACATTGAACACTACGAGTATCTTGCGATAGTCTTCAGCGAAGCCGAAAATCATACTCAGAGGTATTGTTACGTCGAAGTAGCCAGAAGCATTTGACAGCTGGCAAATCTCTTCAACGTCTAACCAACCAGCATTTTCAATGATCAAACTCTGACTCAGATTTTGTGAAATCCAACGTTTCATGAGACTGGTTAAGTCGAGTTTCTTACATTTGTCGATCTCAATAGCATTGTTCTCATATCTGTTTTTCTAAAACATATGACAGATGGTGTTATTGACTAAGCTTGTATTCTGCGCAGCAGTACCATCGGCCTTGACTAGTCTACCGAATATATGATGTGAACTTTGCGATGTTAAAAGACACAAGTCTTGATGTTGAATAGAGATGCGAATTTCATCACTGTTACTGAAGGCTGAAATCATCTAAGGTTGATGAGTATATATTTCGTAATGTTCTATAGACTCATCATATGTCACAGGCGACTGTGTGTTTAGAATCTCTTCTATTTGTCTGCAACCAGCGGCAGAATATACACGTTATTTTCCACCAAGGGCGACGATTTCAAAGCCTAGACTCTTTATAAACTGAATGTTTTTCCGTCGACTGATGAATGTTTGACATCTTGGCTTGCATTTATACTATATTCCATAGACAACTGCCATCACGCTTGTTTAAAATGTAATCTGATTGTAATGATTTCTTCTCGAAAATTTACCAAATTTCCGTCTTGATCGACTATACGCACTTGTAAGTGATCTATACTCTCGGTGACGATCGGAAGGTAAATGATTTGAGATGGAACTTCGATGATCTTATATCCTGAAGGAACTGCAGGAAAGAACTCGTTTATAGTGTGTACTCTACGATCGTTTATATAGGCGCTGAAGATTGACCTTGAAAATAGACACAGGTAGATCAGAACTGTCGATGAAATCTTGAGGTCGAAAATCAATCGTATGGCTGCACTTTATTACATTACGGAGAGTATTGTTATTAGGTTTCAAACTGATGAATATACCCCGTAAAGCAACAGTTTTTCAAAGATATATCTCTATGTTCTCAATCTCATAACTATCTGTAGGTAGAGCAACCTAAAAATTGTTGTTCCCAGTATCGATATTAGGTATCGAATTAAAGGTTAAAAGTTCAACTAATCCGAGAACGTATTTATTGTATAGTGAAAGTTCAATAGGTAGAAAATATTGAGCTTCGAGAACAGATGATGTACCGGAAAAACTCAGTGCTAATGAATTCTCCATGACTGTACAACTCATAATGATTAAACTCTTACTCATGCAGGTCCTTATATAGCTAGGTGATGATCTAGCTTATTGTTAAAGAACTTTAGACAGAGATGACCACAATTGAATGTATCAAAGTCTTGATATCTTTCAGGATTATACTTAATCTCATCACCCTCTAAATATAACATCAAGTCTATACGTGGTTGAAGATTACCGAAACTATCGAAATAAACTACGTTTGTACCTCGTTTACGATAAGCCACCTAGTGCGTTCCAGGACCACTCTCATCATCGAGATTTACGATAGCAGATTCACGGTAATCAGGTCCACTAACTGGCATTGCGTTTCACATGAAAACACCTCAAAACTTTAGAATTCTCAGAATTTCAGCATATTTTATGAGATCTGCATCGGAAAGAGCTCTTTGAGGTAATCTTACTTTGAGGATCTTTTATTTTTTTCTTAAACCACTTCCACCGTAAAACTTCAGATGAAGACAAAGATTTGTTTTATATGGTTTCAGATATAGACCTTTAATTAGAGCTATGTCCTCCATTGTGTTATTATGTCTATGACGCTCCTCCAATTGTTTCTTGGCAGTACTAACATCATTAGCAGCTTCAGCTACTTCAGCAACACCATCTGCTACTGCTCCAGCTGCACTTAATCCTGCAAATATAGGTATTAGAAATCCACCTACTTTAGATGGAAATGGTAGTACACGTGGAAATATTACATTACGTTTATCACCTGCCTTTTTGACTGCAGCATGAGCACCTTCTAGGGCAGAAAGAATGACTTTTCGCGCACTATTGCTTGGTACAATCGGCTTGGAAGCAGCCTTCAATATCTTTTTCAGAATAGTTAGTGACTTTTTCTTCTTTACCATTCCATTCCAAGTAAATACTTTAGTTTCATGGCGTTCCTTACAGCGTACGCAGCTGTCTTCTCACCAATATCAGAATCTTTTGCTAAAACCCTCTGCCAAGCTTTATTAACTAAAACTCTATCAGCGGCGTTCTTAGCCTCGATATCCTCGCAATTCTTCGAATAAGCTATATCGTGCTCCTTACAGGCTAAGTCAAGAGGATTGATTCCAGGGTCACCTCGAGCGAGTCGTTTGCGAAATTTAGTACCTGGCCCGCAGTACTGATACCCGGGTAAGTGAACTTCGAATGGAAGTTTATTGATTAATTTGTTGACGAAGTCTTGACCTCGACGTCGTTGCTTGTAAATGATCATGACACTTTGAAGATCTGATTGTAACTGATCCTGATGGTATATAAGTCCCCTATTTATATCGTAACAGTCAGTTGAAATCAACGCCACCTACAGTGAACATGTGTTTCAAGAAACAATCCGTCAAGTTTTCGATAGAAAATTTGAACTCTATCGGTGAGCAGGATAAAAAAGTAAAGCATCACGGAGACTTACTTCCAGACAGTATACGAGCAGTATTTTGTGGACCATTGAATTGTGGTAAAACCAACAACCTATTAGCACTTATAACGCATCCTAATGGACTTAGATTTGAAAATGTCTACGTCTACTCCTAGTCACTCAATCAGTCAGAGTACAAATTCCTCAAGGATCTCTTACAACCTATGGATGGAATACGGTACTTTCTCTTCAGAGAAAACGAAGAAGTCGTTGCCTCTGATAAGGCGATTCCTAATTCAATAATGATATTCGATAATGTGACTTGTGAAAAAACAGAACA
The DNA here is from genome assembly GCA_949152435.1 of Gastracanthus pulcherrimus. Taxonomy (NCBI): domain Eukaryota; kingdom Metazoa; phylum Arthropoda; class Insecta; order Hymenoptera; family Pteromalidae; genus Gastracanthus; species Gastracanthus pulcherrimus. Next base: position 71,507,178 of record OX424574.1, read on the forward strand.
ACATCAGAGCATACTTTTGTATGGGAAGACACAAGAACGCCGACTGTTTCTATCTCTGTCAGTCTTATGCTTGCATTCAGAAACATCTCGTGAGCGATAACGTCAATCTATTTGTAATTTTCCGACCGGATGATAAGAATCTGAAACATTTGTACGATGATCCTATTAATTCTGACATGACTTTTGCAGAATTCAAAGAATTGTGTTGAAAGTGTTGAAGAGATGATAAGTATGGATTTGTAATGATTGACAAGGATATTGATATCGATCAAGGCAGATACCGAAAGGGTTTCGACTGTTTTGCTATAAATATAACGCATGCATAGCTTCATTTATTAGTCTACCGTGAGCTGCTAGAGCATCAACATGGAAGAATTATGTAGAAGGACGAAAATTATTCTCCAACTTGTCAAAGCACAAGATGCATTTAAACGCAAGTACAATTCAATTAAGCGTGATAAAGCTACTTTCGAGATGGCTATGGGTGAAACTTTTAAATGAATAGTAGATCCGCTTGAAACTTGTAACTTTATATGAAAAACATAAAACTAGGAAGAACGTATATTGTTTAACTTGACTCATTATCAAGATGAGTATCGACGTGTTCGGATTTAATTTTAAACGAAGCGAGGGAACTGAAGATCCTTCTGGCATTGGATATAACATCACAGTTGATGGTAAGTACGATTTGGAAAACCAGAAACTATGTAACGTTGCTACTACTCAACAGCTGAGTGACACAGCCAACCTAAATAGCCTACCAAGCTTGATTGAATCAGATGTTCGGAGCATATGCCAAGTTACTGTTGGTTTTAGGTCTGGACTTGATGATGTAAATCGGAACTTAAGGGTTTCAAGGAAGAATACGAAAATAAAACTATAAAAATTGATGCACCTTGAGCTTCATAAACCTGCTCGACGAAATTATCCACGTCGAAAATAAGGTCCACTTTAGAAGAAACCTTAAAGAGGAAGTCTATGCTGGGGTAATGATAAGTGAAGAACCTCACAGGTGAGGGGTTGGTCGGGGCCATTAGCTTTCCTATTTATAGGTAAGCATGTACAATCTACACATTATTCTTTCAGGACTATACGCTAGGCGATCGAGGGGAATTTCCATTAACGAGATTTCCACAACACTACACTAGTCTTCGCCTCTGCGTTCGACTAGACTCTCAAGAGCCTCGCTTGCTCTAAGCGGAGTGCGGGAAGTATGGCGATGCGCGGGAAGCATGGTGGATGTGGCCTAACGGTTGCGCGCGTGGATCTCTCTCTCTTTCTCTCTCCCTTTCTCAGCTGTGCAAGTCTAGACCGGCCCGCCATCTTGCAGCTCCATAACCTTACCGACGAAAGACAAGTGCGGTTGTAGGTCGGTGTGGTGTATTCTTCCACACACCCACACGCACACACACACATACACATACACACACACTTACGCATACTTACACACACACACACACATACACATATACATACACACGCGACACACGCAAGCAAGCACGCATGCACGCATGCACGCACGCAATCACGCATGCAAGCATGCACGCACGCAAGCACGCACGCATGCACGCATGCACGCACGCACGCACGCACGCACGCACACACACACACTTACAAAACTAAATCACTTGCGGGAAAGGTCCGGGTTTCACGGCAGGGTGACTCTGCGGATCCGCGCGTACAAGTCCGGACACGCAGGCTCGCGTCTGGGTGGCGCTGCGGGCTCGCGTCTGCAGGTCCGGACACGCGGTGCAGACTCGCGGCTGGGAGGCGCTGCGACATCGTGCTTGCAGGACCGAAAATGTAGGCTCGTAGCGTCTCCCTCGCGGGCGAGTGGGGGAACCCACGGTCGGGCGGGGAGGGGAGTTGCCCAGAAGCCCCATAGCTTATCTACTTTCAACAATGTAATTTATCTTTAACGAAACTCAACAACCCTACTTTATTTTTAACTATCCTCTCAATGGCTAATTTTCAAGAGGCCGGAATTCTTCCCCAAAATACGGCTTTTCCCCTCCTATATTCAGCCCGCACATACTTGTTGCTCTTCTTCTTATCACCTTTTTGATTTGCCTTGCTTTCCTTTTAATTAGAAAATCAAGGCTGGATCGAATATGGAATGAGACTCTATGTTTTATTGGATCGACCGTCCTGCGTGCAGCGCGCGGAAAATATTAATATCTAATTGCGAGCGTGCTATAGCGGCCGCTTGGCCTTTGGTGCCGCCGAGTCGTCACAGTTGGAAGCGGCGGCTTGCGCGTGCCGGCTGACTTCCAGCGGTTTGCGGCGAGTGCGTCTGCTTGCTCTCCCATAGGCTGTCAACTCGCTGCGTTTGTCTCTCTGTCTCTCTCTCTCTCTCTTAGCCTATGCGCGCTGTGACTTGAAGATGCTGCTTTTGTTGCCGCTTATCATAAGAAGAGAGGCTCCTCCGCGTCGGCGTGCATCGGGAGAAAGTCGTGACCCGTGCGCGTGTGTTAGTGTGTGTGTGCGAGTCCTCTTATGGGCTGCTCGTTCCAGTCAGTCGCGTCAGCTGCCCGGACAGCTATGATCATTGGTAGTGTGTGGGAGTGTGCGTGTTTTCACTCGGTCGCGATATATTCTCCTCATTCCCTCAAACAAAGATAATAATAGTCCCCCCTCCCCCGTTAATAACAATGTTTAAAAAATCTTTGATTATTCGGCTCTGGTGACGGCGGTGGTTCGGTCCTGATTAACTGCCCCGTTTATTTAAATGAATATTTTGACGCGAAATATGCGGCACATATTACATTACGATATATCACATCATAAATTCGAGTGATATTCTTGTAACACTGCGTGATGATAGACTAGAGGTATCATTAACTTTCTTAAAAAATGGGTCAAATATGTTAAGAGGATGTGGGTCGCCATACGCATTACTTACCACGAAAAATATTTAAAACTATTTTTCGGTTGTGTTTAATACCGGAATGTTTTGAAATTGTCAAAACCAAACATTGCTAATGCAATATACAAATTTGCAGGACATTCTAGTCATTTTTATTTACAAAATTTGTTAAATCTCGAGTAACTGTTTAAAATAAAAAAGTCGGCAATACAGATTCCAGTAATAAATTCTATTTTGTTAAGTGGTTTAATATTCCCTTTGAATTTGTAAAACCTATATCTGGTAAAATTTATAAGTAATTTTAAATAGAAGCTACCCTTTCACCTATAGTTAAATTATTTAACCACGTAGTTGTATATTTTAGAACCCATTTTATTTGTACATTTAATAATTGAGTTTCTTGAAAATTGAATTGAACGTTCCTGGTTAAATAATGCTTTAAAAGTAAAAAGTTGCAATTCAAAACTTTGATTAATTTATCGGTTTTATAATATATATTCCACTTCAAACTAATGTGAAAGAGTGTATCCTTAATCACTCTCTAATTTAAAATAGTAAAATTCACGTTTTGGATTGTAGTAACCAAATTCACTCTGTTAGAATGAAAATTCACTCTTTTAGAGTGGAACCCTCGTTCACTCTACATTTATAGCCAAAATTTCAGTCCAAAAAATTTAGAGAGTTGCTATGTGACATACCATATTGAAATATTACTGTTGTTCTCCAGTAATATATGTTGTATAAGAAAATCCTATAAGTGATCTTGTAATATTCCAGTGATATTATAATAATATTACAAACAGATTACTTGAATTGTTTGATGAATTCCGAAATATTGTAGGAAATATAAAAACAAATTTTCATTGAACATTTATTTGAGAGATTGTAAAATTTCTATTTGTTTCATTCACACCAATATTCAAAAATATATAAAAGTAATTTTTTATAATTTGCTAAATTAAACTAATAATATTTAATTTCTTTAATTAGTTTCACATTTATCAAATCTTTTTCAGTAAATAATTTTTAGTGTACTTGTAATATTATAAGGTTGTGACCAAATTTCCCAAGGCGAATACTATTATTCAAATCCCACGCGCGCCACGACTAGCCTATTTTTCACTAACCACACATAATTTGTGTTAAGTGGGTACCGAGATCAATTCTTACGACAAAAATTAAGACTGATTGGTGTAAGTTGCATATAGTGCAGAAAAAAGGCGATTAGGACCAAAGTCTACTACCATTCTATTTAATTACAATTAAAGAAGGAGATGTTCCAAAAATTAGAAAAGTAGGGACTATTGCTTACATGAAGGTCGGGTTCGAAGAGTATGAACCACCCAAAGGAGTCAAGCAGTGTTTTACGTATCAGCGATTTAAACACATTTCAAAGCACTGTCATGCGACGGATAATCGCTTTGAGGGGGCCAGCCTTAGTTAAACTAGAAAAAATAATTTATTTTTTATATGCCGTTAAAAATTTTTCCTATAAAATCATTCATTCTGAACATTCTTTTTGCTACAAATACTTGATATTATCTATAATTTTACCGATTTAAAACCTCAAAACCTTTCTCCCACATGACTCAATATATTATCATTGTCAATACTAAATCTATTGAAAAACACCTGCGTGCACGTTTCTAAGTGACACGGTCAACAAAGAAAATTTTTTCGACGGTATTTTGACTTCTTATGACATGTAGTAGAATTTTTATGATTTACATTTTTATTACAAAAATTTTTTAACATTTTTTTTTAAAAAACAAACTAAATTTTTAAAAATCACAAATAAATTTTTTCTTTTTAATATGTTAGTTCTTTAAAAGATTATAATAAAAATGTTTTTAACGAAAAAGTAAACTGTAAAAGTTTTAGTATATATATCAAAAGGAGTCAGATTACCGTGGGAAAATTTTGCTTCCACATAGAGGAAGCTTTATGATGGTAAAAAAAAATTTTGCTAAAAACATGTTAGAAGCATGTTTTGTGATAACGGGAATAAAAATACACTATTTTTGGTGATACGCGAGGCTTCCAATAGTACTGTTGTAGATTTATTTACTAAAGGGAGTCATCATAAAAATATAAGTGTAATATTTATAACACAAAATATTTTTCATAAGGGGCAGCGTGATATATCATTGAATGCAAATTACATGGTTCTGTTTAAGAATCCTCGAGATCGAGCGCAAATTCAACACTTGGCGCGTCAGGTGTACTCGGAGGATCTGGATTTTTTACCGGATTAAGTTTTTACAGGATGCTTATTACGATAGTACTATACAGCCTTTTTCTTACTTGCTTATTGATCTTAAACAAAGTACGCCGGAAGAATTACGTTTTAGAACTAATATATTTCCAGACGATAAATATCAATATGTATATATACCTAAATATTCTAAGAGTCATTATACAAAATTATTTTGAATATAAAATGTGGGTACATTTGAAATTTTTGTTAGTTATACTATGACAATGGCAGAGTGTATATCACGAGACCGAAAAGTTCGAAGCCGCCGTCATAATAAGACACATCCATTTCAGGACAAGTACTTAACACTTTTATAGGCGCTGCGTCATTCTAATAAAGAGCAGCGTCTCGCGCTCTTGCGTGCTGCAGACCAAAAACGTGTAAAGTATATTTGCGAGTGTTCATTAAATGTACTGAGTGGTGTAGTGTCTTTAAAAAGTTGCGAAAAAAGTAAATTGAAAAAATATAAATCGACTTTACGAAATTTAAGTATCAGTTCGGGCCGCAAAAGTGATGAGAAAAATAAAAAACGAATCATTGTTCAGAAAGGAGGAATCCTTTTGGCATACTTGTTGACACCTGTAGTGGATCTCTTTGTAAGTGCTTTTACACATCGTTAACAAAAAAATAAAATAAATGAATAAATAAATAAATAAAATGGAGAGAGCAAAAAAGTTGGTTTTGATTCCTCAAGAGAATTTACAAAAAAGCGAATCTTTGAAAACTATACAAACAGAGGGAACTAATCTTTTACGTCTCGATAGTGAGATAAGAAGAATTTTAGATTCAGAAAAATATACTACTGAGAACAAGAAATACAAAGACTTTTTACAAGTTTTAAAAGATATTTATTCTTTACTGAAGAGAAGCGCAAACCCGTTGAGTCTTCTTCACTAAATAGCCTTGATAGTAGTATGAGTGATGACTATATAATTTCGAGTTTACCAAAATTATATCAAAAGAAAGCAAAACTTTTGCTCGATCATTTAAAAACTATTAAGAATCGTATAAGCTGAAACGAGAATGGCACTGTAAAGACTCGAATATATAATGGACTTAATTAATAAACGATGCAGCAAGAGCAAACAAAAATGTGAAAGCCAAAGGAAGAAAACAGTTTGTTAGTGTGCTTCGGTCGACAGCAACGCCAAAAGAGTTTATTGGTAATGTGGAGTTATGGAACCTTGGTGATTCGTTGTCAAAGCCACGTTTGCGTTTTGGAAAGAGTATTAGTAGTAGTAGGGAAGAAGAACAAGAAGATAGTACAACTTTAATGGGTAGTCTGTTTTCTAATACTGCAATTAACAATTTTAGTCTAAATAAGAGTAGCGAGCTTAGTAAACATCGGAGGGTAAGAACGTCTATACCGAAGTCCAAAGTAAAAACATAGTTACAATTTACTAACTGAAAGTGATGGATAATATTGAGAAACAGTATTTCGATCCAGTGAATGAAGCTGGATTTTCTGGGGCAAGAAAGTTAATTAAATTGAATAAACGAGTAGTACCGTCTCGTATTAAGGATTGGTTGATGAGGTATGCCGTTCATACTTTACATAAACCTATTAGAAAAAAATTTCCAGGATTATATTATAATGTTTCTGGGATGGATCAAGTTTGGGAGGCAGATCTTATTGTTTTGACTTGTTTAAAAAGTTATAACGATAATTATTCATACTCATTAGTTGTGATTGACGTTCGCAGCAAGTTTACGTTGGTACAAGTTTTACGCGATACAACTGTTCTCGAGGTAATCTAAAGAATTAAAAAAAATTCTTGATAGTAGTAAAACCCGTTTATCGTATATGTTATAAACAGATCGTGGACAAGAATTTGATCGTTACACTTCATTTTAAGAGAGAATTTTGAAAATGAGTTACTACGACGCTTATTACAGTGGCCAGGTAGGCGCTGGAGGCCGCGGCGTGGGGTCATTCCTTGCTGGATTATTTAGAGGAGCATTGCCATTTATCACTCGAGGAGCACAAGCTGTTGGACGAACAGCTTTTAAGGCTGGTATGAATGTACTTGACGATGTAACTGAGAGTAATATGTCATTTAAGGATTCTTTAAACAGTCGTTTAACCAAGTCGGGAAGGAACTTAAAGCGTAGGGCTACGGACAAAATAACAAAGCTGATGGAAGAATCGGGGTATAAAGGTCTGGCGTATAAGCGACTGATACAGTTGCCCCATGGGGCCGTGTACGTAAGAACCCGAGAAAAAAGAGACGTTCAAAGAAAGGTAAAAAAAGCAGTCAAAAGATTGGTTAAGAGAAAATAAAACAAGAAAAAAAAGATAACAGTGAAAAAATCAGTCAGAAGAAGACGTGGAAAATCTAGTAAACGAGAAATTCAAGATAGTTTTGACTATAAAAATAATAATAATGTCTTTCTTACACCAATCAAGCTGTGAGTCTCTGAAATCGCAGCTTGATTTATTTACATTGCCTATGACACAAACTACAATTGAATCGTCATCATGTGTGGAATACAAGCCTGTTTCTTCTCTTTCCGATCAAGCACCACTTGAATTTTTAATCGCCGGAGCAGGCGACGAGTATATAGATCTGGCGCATTCGATGATCAGACTCAACGTTCAGCTAACGTCATACAACAAGGACAAGGAGCGCTAAGGATACGCTTGTAGCACCTGTAAACAACTTTCTACACTCCATGTTTAGTCAAGTGGACGTCTTTTTTAATCAAAAACTAGTGACTCCGGCTAATACAAACTATCCATACCGAGCATATATTGAAACTTTGTTAAATTACGGACCTGACGCAAAAGAATCGCATCTTTCGACAGCATTATGATCAACAGACACTGCTGGAAAAATGGATGTTATGCCTGGAGAAGCCAATGATAATAACGGTCTTTTGCAAAAGACAGTCATTTATAAGCAAGGGAAAGACTATAGATTTACTGGGAAGACTCCACGCGGATATATTTTCGTAAGATAGATTTCTTTTAAATGCAATCGACATAAGAGTTAGCTTAATACGCTCAAAGCATGAATTTTGTTTAATGGATGCATGAGACAATAATTACAGTGTTCACATATCAGAAGCAAGTTTAATTGTGCGACGCGCTAAAATAAATCCAGGCGTTTTAGTAGCCCATGCTAAAATAAGTCTTTTACTATACACAGTGGTATACTTGGTGATTGTTTAGACGTTGTTATTATCGGACAGCTGCCAAAGAGACTGACCGTAGGGTTCGTGGATAATAAGGCTTTTAATGGTGATAAAAAGCTGAATCCTTTTAACTTTCAAAAGTATGGCATAAACTATTTGTCACTCTACGATGATGGCACTTAGATATCAAGTAAACCATTACAGCCGAAATTTAACACAGCGTCATCTTGATTCTTATTACACACTATATTCAAGTACCGGAATATACTTTTTAAACGAAGGTAACAATATAGATAGAAATAACTATGCTAAGGGATTTTGTCTGTTTTCATTTGATCTTACACCAGACATGTCTGCGCACTGCGGTACACATTGGTCTTTAATTCGCCACAGAAATGTACGTATAGAAGTACGATTCGATAATCCCTTAACAAGTACGATAAACTATATCGCGTACGCCGAGTTTGACAATATTTTAGAGATCGACTCTACTCGACAGATTATTTTGGACTACAATTCGTAAGCTCCTACTCCTCCTCCTCCTCCGGATAAAGAATGGAGAGGGTAATCTAGCTGAGGAGTGGGGATGTGTCGTATATAGTATTTGAGAGAGGGATGAGAAGCTAGTTCATCTCTAGGAGTTGAAAGAACAGCACGTGGACTCCACACTTCTCTTTTTCTTAAAAAAAAGACAGTGTTGTTTGTAGTCGCAATGGAGAGACTCGACTACATAGTTGACATACAAGCATTCCACGATAAGGATGGTGTATTTTTACCGAAAGAAATCGCTGTGCTTGCTCTTGATTGTAATTTTATCTCGCATTGGATAGTGAAGCCGCCATGTTCATACAACGAGTTACCGAAAGGAGTTATATCTATAAATTCTTATTTATCATGCTATCATCATGGACTTGAATGGTACGATGGTGAATCGGGTTTGGAAGATGTATATGCTTCGCTTCAAGTTGTTGCAAGAAATGCTCAGAATATTTACGTGCGAGGTTATCAAAAAGTAAATTTGCTCGAACGCGTTTTGGGACATCAAATAATTAACTTGGAAGAGTGCAGCTGTCCTACATTCAAGAATTTGCCACAAACAGACGATTTCTTTTGTGCATATCACGGAAAAAAAGCAGAATATTCTTCATGTGCTTTGACTTATGTGTATAAATTGCATTGTATGCTTTTCGGAACGCTACTCCGCTAACGGATACGAAAACTGGTGTCGTCGTCACCTAGAGGCCTGGTGCGGTACTACGGGCGCGTTGATGTACGCTGCTGCATATGTACGGGGAATCAAGTACCCTGTACTGGAGTGAAGATCACTTTACTTTTATGTATTTTCAGTTGCTGAGCACGATCGTAATAATAATATTAATGAATATAGTGAATATTCATGATTTATAAATAGACAATTTTTTTTAATCTTTGTTAGTTGCATTGGACAACAAGGGAAGTTGTTCCGATGACAAGGCTGTTATTTTAACTTATATATTCGAATAAACATATACACAAAGTATCAAAATTATCTAAGTTTGATAAATTTGATAATAACGTTATAACGCGTATTGTGCTAAACATACTTTCAACATAATATCTTGGCAATACCCACAATAGATAATATAATTTAGAAATATTTTGATAAATAATAAAGTACTAAATGAATAGATTTCATTTTGTTTGTCAAATTGAACATACTTAAGAAAAATAATATTTAGGAATAAAGCGCTATTCCGCATAAATACGTAAAGAAAACTAATGAGAATTGATTAATAATATATAGCTAATGATTTTATGATGATAAAATAACAAAGAAATATGTTTAGTAAATCTCATAATCCAGGAATGTAATAGTTATGAATAAAGCGCAAATTCGTATAAAATATATCAAGGAAATTTGCGGAAAGCATTATCGTAAAAATATTAAAATATGTAGAAAGGTATAGATAAATGTAAAAAAGTACAAAAATATTTAAAACACTGTAAATTGCTATAAAACTTTTATATATACAGGTAAATACCGTAAAAGAATGTTTGTATTTTGATTATGCTTTACAGCTTTTCATAGATTCATACACTTTTTTACATTTTTTTATATATTTCTTTCACTATTACATTTCCATACATTTTTTTTCAGTATATAACATTTTCATAGTTTATAAATTTATAAACATTTAAAATGTTATAGACTGAAGAGTTTATATATTTAAAAATTTTTAAAATGTTACGAAATGTAAAAATTCGTAAAATTGTATAAAAGTGCAAAAGAGTAAAAATCTGTAAAAACTTGTAAAGTATACTCCAAATTAAGACCATTTTTTACGGTTCTTTACTATTTTTAATATAATTTTAAAGCAATTTACGTTTTTTTGCAACTTTTTAGAGTCTTTTACATTTTTTTACGACAACGATTTCCACTACAGAAGCGATTAGAATTGAGTAATATTAAGTTATAAATGGATATAGTATGGAAAAACATTAGAAAATGTCGAAATAACCAGAAAGTAAATTAATAGAATATCCAAACTTACGGTTTTTAGGATAAGTTTAATTACTGTGTGATCCTGATTTTCATTACTTAAATTAAGTAATATTCAGTCATTATAAGCGCCATATTGAATCCGATAAACGATTCACGTAATCAGGTTAATTACGCCAATAAATTTATTAAACATTCAAATCAAAATCCATTTTGATTTTATTAAATAATGATTTAAATCCCAAAATCACAGGTATTTAAATCATTTTCCAAAAGGAATCAGTCCGTTTAATCCATTTATTTCTTTGGAATCCTACGGTCAGTGCACAAATCCATGAATCAGTATACGCTTAACAGATATGGTAGAGAAGGACCAAAACAGTTTTTAGCAAGCATAAATTAAAGGAAATACTATCTAATTTTTTAGTTTTTAAAAGAGCTTGGTTCCCCTAATTATATATACTCAACTAATAGAAACCAAATAAAATTAGATTCGAGTTCGTCTTTAACCCCCCTGCGCAGAGAGCCGAGTATACTCGTCCAAACGGAGTTGTTCCCGTATGCAGGAGGACGAGTATACTCGCCCAAACATTTTTTATCATAACTTTTGAACAAAATAACTATAAGACATCAACGACCCCGCAAATTAAAGCCTAGAATATATGTAATAAGATAGCTAGAGTTTGAAATACGATTTTGAATGTTATTATAAAATTATTATAATCTGAAAAATAAGAAAATTACGTTTTTTTATACTTATTGTATGCAATTGTAAAATCTTTTGTAAATTGCTTAAAATAGCTCAAAATAGCTTGAAAACCCTTACTCGGGGGTTTTCAATGTCGCTTATTATGATTCTGCAATTATAATTTCAAAATTCAAAATGGCGATGCAATATGGCGGCTGTTAAAATTATTCCCGAGAATTATAAGAATATTTTCTAAAAATATAAACGTAAATAAGCTTTTAACATTATCAATATTTATTTATTGAAAACCAGAAAGAGATACAGTTTATATACAAACTGCAAAACCCTGCAGAGGTAAACTTAGTTACCTATACACAGGTCTGGTATTAAGACATAAAAAAAAACAAAAAAAAATTATACAAAATATTAAATAAAAAAAAATATATATATATACTTAATACTAACTTAATACTAAAAGTGACTTAAAAACTAAGCATATAAAATTTTCGTTTCTTAACAATTTTCGTATTTTTATATAAAGCGATAAATTATATACAAAACAGTAATTTTGTATCACAGCGCTTCTGAATTAGATCTTATCCAATCTTTTAGCAACTTTTTATGAGAATTTTTAGTTATATTTAAAGTTTTAAACTCATTTTGTAAATTGTTAAAAGTTGTAATTGCTTTTTTAAAACTATTTTTGTCGCTAACCCTTTTGCTATTTTTAGGTATAGTTAAGTTTTTTCTCCTAGTTATACTAGTTGATGCAAGATATTGGCTTTTTAGGTCTGTATAATGATATTTTAACGCCTCAAAAGTAAATAGTTGTTCCAAGTTCATAGGATTATCTTCAACAAAATTGTTCTTATTAATAACTTTCAAAATTTTATTCTGTAATTTTTGCAATAAATCTCTATTATTTCTATAAGCTCCACCCCAAGCTAATATTCCATAACTTATTATACTATGAAAAAATGCATAATATATCATTCTTAATATTTCTGTTGGCATTGATTTGGCAATTTTATAGAAAATATAGACTAGATATTTCGTTTTTTGTATTATATATTGAACGTGTTTATCCCACTTCAGATTGTAGTCAAATACTATTCCCAAATATTTGCACTTTTCTACTCTAGTTATATTTCTATCTTTAATCTTAATATCTATTTGAGTTGGAACACTATCAATGTAGTTACCATAGGTCATAACAACAGTCTTCTCAACATTTAAAGATAATTTGTTTACTGCTAACCACTTATTAATTTTTATTAAATACTTATTCATAGTTGTTTGCGCTTCACTCCAAGTATTACCATTTGCTATTATTGCAGTGTCATCAGCATATGACAATATTGTCTCTAGCGGGATTACTTTCAGGATATCATTAATGTATAGTATAAAAAGTAGAGGTCCTAATATTGTGCCTTCTGGAACACCCGTATTTATTAACATGCTATCACTTTCATTAACATTTATTTTAACTACTTGATATCTATCATTAAGATAACTTGAAAGTAGATCCAACGCCTTTCCTCTTATTCCTAAACAATAAAGTTTATCTAATAATATTTTATGATCTAGAGTATCAAAAGCTTTTGCTAAGTCTAGAAACGTTATAAGTATCGGTTTACTTTGATCCAAGTTATTGTATAATGTATTTGTTATGTAATTGAGAGCATTCTTTGTACCTATTTTTTTCATAAAACCAAATTGGTGTTCAGATATTATATTACTTTTTTTAATAAAATCATAAATTCTGTTATATAAAATTCTTTCAAGAATTTTAGCTACATTTGATATTAATGAAATAGGTCTATAATTTGATATATTATGCTTCTCTCCAGACTTGTATATAGGAACAATTTCCGCTTTTTTTAGTGCATCAGGCCATACAGCGTTTTCAATACAAGAATTAATTAAATGCGCTAAAGGTTCAGCAATATTGTTGCAAAGTATTTTTAAAGTTTTGGCATTTATTTTGTCAACTCCTCCATTTTTTAATTTCAAATTATTAATAATACTTTCAACCTCATGCGCACTAGTTGGTTTTAAGAAGATGGAGCTTGCATTCATATCTGGTAATTTTAAATCAGCATCCGAATATTTATCAATTTTCTCACTCAATTTTTTACCTATTTCACAAAAATACTTGTTCATATTATTAGCTATTAAACGTTTATCTGTTATTTTCTCACTATCAACTTTAATATAATTAATAGTATCATTAGATTTAATTTTTTTCCCTATTTTTGTGTTTATAATTTCCCACAGTTTTTTGGGATTATTTGTATTATTTTGGATCAGACTTTTATCGTATTTGACTTTTGCATCTGTAATTACCTTATCTAATATTTTGGCATATCTTTTGTACTGTACTTTAAGTTGATCATTCTCGCGATCCATCTGCCATAAATTATACAAAAATTCTTTAGTATCACACGATTTTATTATACGAGGGTAGTTCAATAAGTCTTTAGAATGACTAACAGATGGCGCGCGAATCGCTCCAAATCATCTGTTTTCAGTCAGCACCACTCCCGACTAGATATATGGTGCAGTCACAGTCCACATCTTCTGAGTTTACGTGTTTTTATAACCAATTGAAAAAAAAATTGCTTGTTAAGAAAAATGGAAAAAAACGAGTTCAGAGCGGTAATTAAACATTTTCATTTAAAGGGTTTAACTCCATATGAGATAAAAAATGAATTGGACTCAGTTCATGGCACATCTGCCCCTGCCTTAGCAACGGTTTATAACTGGGTAAATGAATTTAAGCGTGGTCGTACATCAATAAGTGACGAACCACGTTCAGGAAGGCCCGTAGAAGCAACTACTCCCGAAATCATCAATAAAATCCACGATATGGTGTTGAAGGATAGAAGATTAAAAGTGCGTGAGTTAGCTGAGGCCACAAGGATATCTATAGGTGCAGTTGTTTCAATTCTACATGAAAAATTAGGCATGAAAAAGCTATCGGCAAGATGGGTGCCGCGTTTGCTCTCAGCTGAGAATAAACGCAATAGAGTGGTCGCCTCTGAGGCTCTTTTGGAGCGCATAAGTCGGAATCCTGAGGAATTTTTTCGTCGATTTGTGACTGTGGATGAAACATGGATACACCAATACACTCCTGAGACAAAGGAACAATCCAAACAGTGGATTTCCACAGGCGAACCAGCTCCAAAGAAGGCAAAGACCGTAAAGTCAGCTGGTAAGGTTATGGCTACAGTTTTTTGGGATGCACGTGGAATTATACTTATTGACTACTTGGAAAAAGGTAAAACAATTACTGGTGAGTATTATGCATCATTATTAGAGCAGCTGAAAGAAGAAATTAAAAAAAAACGACCACATTAGGCGAGAAAAAAAATTCTCTTTCATCACGACAACGCCCGAGTTCACACATGCTTCGTTTCAATGGCTAAAATTGAAGAACTAAAATTCGAATTGGTCGAACACCCACCGTATTCAGTGACTTTTTCTTATTTCCAAACTTGAAAAAATGGCTCGGTGGACAGAGATTTACGGACAACGAAGACGTCATTGCCTCTGTAAGTGCTTATTTTGAGGAACTTCCGAAAACGCACTTTTCCGAAGGATTAAAAAACTTAAAAAGCAATTGACCAAGTGTATAGAGCTCCAAGGAGATTATGTTGTAAAATAAAAAAAAATTTACCCAAAAAAAATTGTTTTTATACTTTATTCTAAAGACTTATTGAACTACCCTCGTAGCATCTGTAATCCAGTTCTTCCTTTGTTTCTTATTATCTTTCCTCAATTTTATTTTTGCTAATTCAATGCATTTTTTTATTTCGCTTAACAGTGTATCAGTAGCAATATTAGGATCACGTATTGACATAGTTCCATTCCAATTTATTGTCTTGGCAACGTTTCTTAATTTTTTATAGTCTATTATTTTAGTGGATGCTTTACTTTTAGTCTTCATCTTGTTTATAGCAATAAAAATAGGGTAATGGTCTGTTAAAGAATGTTTTAATTTATATGTAACTGTACTTAGGCTATTAGTTTTAATGAAGATATTATCAATACAAGATCCTTTACAGTTTCCTATAGGTGGCCTTGTAATTCCCACGAAACCAGGAAAATATCCATTTTGTAAGAAGTTACAGAGGAATTCTTGACTAATATTATCAGATTCTAGTAAATCAATATTAAAATCACCTATAACTAAATGATTTTTAGTATTTCTCTTATTATTCAAGAACTTGTTTAAATCTAGAATGAATTCTGCTTTAGGTATGTGATGAGATCTGTATACAGCGGAAAATTCCATACTACTGTTATCATTTAATGTGATATGAGTATTTATTATTTTAATCTTTCCATACTTAATAATTTTAGTTTTGTGTACAATATGCTTATCAACAAAAACCATGACACCATCATTCTGATTTAAGTTACTTTCATTATAATAACTATTATATCCCTCTAAATCGTGTATTTTATAATTTACTTGTACAAAAGTTTCAGTGCATATAACAATACATGGTCTACTAGTTAGACTTTGTAAAAGAATTTTTAACTTATCAAAATTTGCAGACATACTTCTTATATTTACATGCATTATAATATCATTTTTATTGTTAATGATTTTATTTAGACAATTGATATTGTCACATATTTTTTCCTTTTGAATAGAGTCTTTTTGTATTTTATCAAGAAATTCAAAATCCATATTTAATTATTTAAATTTTAAGTCTTTGTATTTTTTCTTGTGCTATTTCTTGTTACTATTTGTTGTTTTTGCTGCTGTTGAACATTTTGTTGTTGTTCTTGTTGCTGTTCTTGCTGCTGTTGTTGCTGCCGTTGTTGGTTTTGTTGCTGTTCTCGCTGTTGTTCTTGCTGCTGTTGTTGCTGTTGTTGAGAAAATTTCTCACTTTGCATATTGTTTGCATTTTCTTTTTGTTGGTTAGTTATCTTCAGTTGATAATGCTTCGGTATTGTATACACTGTTGGTAATGTAGGTATCACAGGATAATCAGTGTTTCCAATTAATTTTTTAATCTTGTTTTTTATTATTTCGCATAAATTTATATCTGCTGCATTATGACACGTATTAAAAACTGTATTAAATTTATTATTGCTGTAACTGCAGTTTATACATACTAATACTTCATTATCACATTCAATAGTTTTGTGATTTTTTGCACACTTTAGGCATGTTATTTTATTATTGCACTTTGTACCATTGTGTCCCAACCTACCACAGTTGAAACATGGTTTTATATTTATCAGGTCAAAAACTCTACAGCTTTGACATCCAATAAAGATTCTATTCTTGTTATCTCTGATGTTTTTATAAATTTCAGCTGTCACTTCCACTAAAACACTACTGAGTTTTGTCGTCTTGTTTGTATACAAGTGTAACACCTGAGCTTTAGTATTAAAATTTGCGAAATTCCTTATGTTTATATCTTCTTCAATTTCATTCTCATCCATGTTCATATTGTTATCAATTCCAACTATTTTAATTTTTGGATTATTTAATTGTTCTATTTTCACTTCACAATCTCCATCTAGGCAGTTGTTTAATAAACTTTCAGCATTTTCAACACAGTCATTATTCATACATTTAATAATAATCTCATCTTTATTTTTGCTGTATATTTCTTTTGTTTGAATGCTTTTCTCACCTATTAAACATTTTACTATACTTTTTTTGACATCTGTTTGTCTTGCATTATTTAAGGTTTTAACTATAAGTTTTGGAACTCGTTTTTGTAGAGGTTTCACAGCACTTGTTATTTCAGCAAAAGATTTATTGCTTCTTTGGTAACTTTTTTGTTTTCCTATAATTTCTTTCAGTAGATCATTTTTTTCAAAAAGTTCTCTGTTAAGTTGTTTTAATAGTTCATTTTCTTTTTGCATGATTTCAAGATCAGCTGCACTATCTCTCACTGTTGAGTTCAGTAGGTCTTGTGCTTTACACTCTAATTCCTTCAGTATTTCCTTCCTTATTTCTTCTGATTGCCTCGATTTTATTTGTGCAATCATTGCCTTTGTTGATTCACTCAAAACCTCTTCATCAACTTTTGAGGTTATGTTTTCATGTTCTTGGCATATTATTAGCCTTTCACTAATAAAAATTAGACTTTTTTGTTTTGCACAACTTTGGTGGTACGCATTATCACATATAATACAAATAACTGTTGTTACTTCATTCTGTGAGTGACATTTCAGAAACTTTTTACTGGTCTTATCCGGAGGATCTTTCCCTTCCGCCGCCATGTTGGCCGATTGATGTAATATCTATTATTAAAATTTCAAAATTCAAAATGGCAGATCCAATATGGCCGCTACATACAAAATTCCTGTATATTATTTAATAATATATAAAACAATCGTATAATTAATACGATTGTTTTCAAAGAAAAGAACCATACATGGGTTTGCGGGGTCGCCGATTACGAATCTGCTGTCAGAATTTCGATATTCGAAATGATGGATCCAATATGGCCACCACATACACAATATCCGGACATTACAAGTGTATTTGAAGAAAATAACCATACATGGATTTTCGAGGTTGCTGATTAATTAGCGACCCCCAAAACCCAAGTATGGTTATTTTCTTTAAAAACAATCGTAATATACAGGAATTTCGTATGTAGCAGCCTTATTGGATCCACCATTTTGAATTTCTAAATTCTGACTGTAGATTCGTAATTAGCGACTCCAAATATCTTAAAATCATTCCCCTCTACGTTTTAGACTTGCTTTGAAAAATTACTGCATTTGCAAGGTATTTCTGGCATGATAACTCCTGCGCAGGGGGGTTAACGGCTCAAAATTCATAAAAATACTCTCTGTTAATAATTTTCCTCACGTAGATCACAGAACCTACCTCTCAACCGCGCGAAACAGTAATTATGGGGCGTTTTTTAAGGTTAGGGAGAAACGCTTGAGGTATCGGTAAAAAAGAAGGTCGGATTCGTAGTCAGCAGCTAAAAATATATAAGAATAGTCGTTGCTTGGAATTTTTCGGAACTCCTGTGATTTCTAACAGCTTGATCATTGAGTAAAGTAGTATTTCTTTAAGGTTAGGGAACGTGCAGCTCCGTCTGAAAACGAAATTTTAAAAATAGCCACGCGCTAATCGAAAGTACATAAAAAATGCTAGATATATACATATATATATATATATATATATATATATATTAATGTTATCAACTAAATATATACCTATAAACTGTTCTACTTCTGTACCACCATCATCATTAACACACATATTCGCCACTAAAAAATATATATAAGCAAGTAAATAAATAGGTATATAAATAAATTAATTGATTAATTATATATATAAAAAAAACACACTATGCACACGACGCCCGTCATGTGCATAGTGTGGTTTTCTGTGGCATGCTTCACAAGCTAGTATTATAATGTCCTCGCAATGTTTAATATATTTATAGCAAAAAGCTATTTGCTGTATTGATGCAGCTTGGAACACGTACTTTAATAATTTTATTAAAAATTCCCGACTATCTCGTTTCATTTGAGGCTTCAAACTTTTAGCCGCAAAACCATTTTTAACCGCTTGATTTTGTGAAATCAAGTAAAACATTACCTGCGCTACAATTTTACGAAGCCCTTGTAAAGACATGATGAAATTCTGGTGAGGGCACGTGAAAAACTGAAGATGCTCTCTAAAGTTTTTCGTCATTTTACCCTCAAAATCTTATCGTGCACTCCCCCTCCCCTCCAGCAGTACACTTTTTACCTTTCGCACCTTCTTTCATTTACAGTGATACAATTTCCCTATGTCTTACTGCTCGAATGTAAGACCGTCATTTTTTACGTAAGGATGCTGCATCCTTGCGCTCCCCGTCGTCGAGCTTGCACACCCCCATAGCCCCCCTCCATTGAGGCCCAGGCTCGTCTTAGCGCCCCCACTGGACCGCGCATCATCTCATCTCCATCACCGACTTTGCTCCATCATCATACAGGTGTCGCGCCCATTGTGACAAAAAAAAGGCTAGTTGTCCGTGAACCGTTAAACGGCCAACACCCTCATAACCTTGACTATCTCACTTGCGCGCTCGTTCGCTCTATCTCTACAAACATCAGTTTTCCATCTTTGAAAAGTTATTGTGTATTTTGTTCTGCAGTCATGGCTGAAGCTCTTTTACTTGAAAATCAAGAGACATAGAGTACCACGAGAGAAGAATTCAATACAGAAAGCATGAAAAACTTATGCCGACCTCTTCTCTGCGCCACCGTGTACCTGTTAAACAATTCCGGGACGAAAAAACTCTTACTTGGCTTAGAGTACAATGAGTCGGCACAAAAATATCAACCTGTGATCCAACTTAAAAGTTCTCATTATTCTCGCGGACTTAATTTGGAAGTCGACGCTTGGGAAGAACTACAAGGCAAAATCGACGACATTGACCAATAGTTTAAACCTAGTAGTGCAGCAATGTGCATTCAACAACAAGAAAGAATAAAATTGAAAAAAATCGACATAATTCTGACAACATCCTACGGTGTCAAGTCGGTGATGTTTTGAAAATGTGATACAGTGATATACGGCTGGCTTCTTTTATATATATATATATATATATATATATATATATATATATATATATATATATATAAAAGAAGCCAGCCGTATATCACTGTATCACATTTTCAAAACATCACCGACTTGACACCGTAGGATGTTGTCAGAATTATGTCGATTTTTTTCAATTTTATTCTTTCTTGTTGTTGAATGCACGTTGAATGCACATATATATATATATATATATATATATATATATATATATATATATATATATAAAAGAAGCCAGCCGTATATCACTGTATCACATTTTCAAAACATCACCGACTTGACACCGTAGGATGTTGTCAGAATTATGTCGATTTTTTTCAATTTTATTCTTTCTTGTTGTTGAATGCACGTTGAATGCACATATATATATATATAAAAGAAGCCAGCCGTGCGGTTCTTTCAAAACCCGGCAGACATTCCAACTCTCTAGCGTAACTGTACATAACCAATCTACAGCAAAAAGAAATTGACCAAGCTTGTGTCCGTCTGCATGGCCCTTCCAAAATACATTTCACCGAAGCCACCTTTACCTAGCCGCGCCCGCTCCACGCACTTGCCGCTAAACAAAAGGATAGCCGGTACCTGTCTCCCTCCCATAGTTTCCGCACCACAGCGCATTTACAGTACCTGAAATGCCATCCGCACAGCTACACTCACACCTACATATACTGGCGACACCATGACAGCGCAAACTACACGCAAGGAAAAGACCCCGTGCACTTGCCAGTCTATACATATTGTTCCGTCCTCACACGTCTGTAACGCGCGTGCGCATGAGCGGGTGCAATGTGTGGTGCGAGTATGCATGAAAACAGCGAGAGATGGCGGTACGGGTCGCCGAGCTCTCGCTCGCGATCGTGGACTTACGCGAATAGGGATGAAGGGCGCGCACTTTTTCTAAACGACCACGGCAGCGGGCAGATCTGCGTCGCGACTAAAACCGTGCAGCTGAGCGAATACCGAACGGGAATCAACGATTCTCTGTCACAACGTGACTCGAACGCCTTCTTGGCATTAACATTAACATTAACGCCTTAGTGGCAATTAACGTCGAAATTATTTCCGTGCGTGTGTGTTCAGTGCTTTGTGTGTGCGTGCCGCGTCACTCGCTCTTACCGTTCTTTATAAATCTAGAATTTGTTCAATGTAGTAGTTTTTTTGTGAAGTAATAAATCAGGGTTTTTTATGCCGATACGGCTTTTTCCCACAACCACGCGTTTTATTCTTAATTTTTCCATTCTTAGTGCTTTATTCTTAATCTTTCAAATGTTAGTGTTAAAAAACATAAATATTAAATTCGATTAAAATAAACGTTAAAATCAATTGACACATTCTTTAATATTAATTAAATTATAATAGCTTTCTTGCCACCTAGGGCAAGTTAGCCCGTCACGTCAAAACAATATAAAAAAAGGTCAGTGGTGCGGCGTCTACCAAGCCCCGGCAGAAAACCCATCTTTCCTATCTTAACTCTACGCATCCAATCTACAGCCAAAAAAAAATGAACAAGCTTTTGTCCATTTTTTCAGCTCTCGCAATGCACATTTCCCGCAGTCACCTTTACCGAGTCGTACACGCTGCACACTCCCCGGAGTCTCCTTTACATACCCGCAAACACTATATACCCATATTGATAAAAAAAAGAGGACCGGTATCATCTCATAGTCTCGCAACCGCTTGCATAATACCTACAATACCATCAAGTAGAGCTATATTCATACCTACATACACTAGCGGGAAACCACCAACGCACTATCACCCCTCCCCTCACTAACTCATGCATGCAGCTACACCGATATCTCTTACGCGCGATCTAAAAAAGCCGCAAACTTTTCCGCTCACCCTCCTGACCACACCCCAGAACACCTGCACTCTTCCCCTCTTCACGCTGGACCCGTCGACCCTCGCTGGCACTCAGGTCAGTCCCCCCTCCCCCTCCGTCGAGCTAACGAGTACCCTTACTACTCATGTGCGTTCTTTTGGGCATTCGGACGAAATATTACTATGGAACGATGTTATGTTTATTTTACTGAGAAGAAAGTCAGTGTCCTTATGATAATTTTAAAATTTATTAGAATGTTTGTTCATTAGTCGAAATAAGGATGATTGAATTTGTTAAGATAAGTCTTGTAAATCTCGCGAGATTATTCCGCATATAAATATTTATATTTGATACATTTTGTGTATACATTAAATTTCCTTAATTATTTATTGAGCGATTGTTTCATCACTGTGATTTTATGAACTTTATACACAAACTAGTATTATTAAATATGGTCGTATCACGTAGACGTATATGCGTTCGCGTTTTTATAGTATTTATAAAACCTTTGCATCAGTTATATAATAGAGAGAGAGAGAGAGAGAGAGAGAGAGAGAGAGAGAGAGAGAGAGAGAGAGAGAGAGAGAGGGAGGGAGGGAGGGAGAGAGAGAGAGAAAGAGAGAGAGAGAGAGAGAGAGGGAGGGAGGGAGGGAGGGAGAGAGAGAGAGAGAGAGAAAGAGAGAGAGAGAGAGAGAGAGAGAGAGAGAGAGAGAGGAGGGGTCTTGTTGTAATTGAATAATCTTATTGAAATATATGGACACATATACATATGCACATATACCTATATATAGGCATAGGCATCATGGCGTGTTTGTGAGGTCCTTTGATTTCCGCGTACATGGTTTATGTATATACATCCGTATGATGAACATAATGCGAGATATTTGAAGATGGTGTAGGTATTGTGACGTCAGCTCGTCATGTTCCCGCGTGGCTTGTGCGTCTCGTCGTATATCGATATTCACATTTGTTGCGGCTCGCGTCGTCTCTCCCGCTGTTATATATGCCATGCTAATATACTAGCTACTGCTGACGTCTGCTAAGGTGTTTTGGGCAAAGAAAATAGACCTTAATAGAAGCGCAAAGCTGGGAAATAAAGTGAGGCACCCGAAGGGCTAGTAAGCACCCCGACCACGCGCAGCGCAACAGTCGATTTCCAAATATTTCTAAACCTCATCTAGGTAACAGGATAACGCTCGGCTGATAATATACCGGCAATATCGATTAAAAGTATGTATTTAAATACAGTATATTGGAAACATGTCAGTTATCGTTTGCAATATTTGAGAAATATGTAGAAAACCTAAAAACATATAGCAAAACAAATTATACTTAAACTACAAACCTTAACTACAAATGGGGGAGCAATTTATATATTAGATCCATTATTGAACGCTCGTCGACAGTGATGATCCTGTGGATACCGTATCTGACTCCTGATTTTTTGATGCAGGATCAAATCCGTCCCAGTTTTTTTTTTTTTATTGAAGTTAGAAAATAAATTATATTTTTTTTAAACTTAAATAAAAATATTAAACTATTACTATTCTATAGCTATACTATAGCTTTCCAAACCATCCTAGAGGTACAATTTAAGGTGCGTTGGACATTATTTCCATTTTATTTAGAAATTACTATATAGAAAAATTTTAAAATACTTGTTTATAATATCAGGACAATGTATAAATTATATAGAATTATTCAATAATATTTTTAAATAAATATTCTAAATAAAACCGTCATGTCCGACGCCAGTACCCCTACATAAACAACGGGATCTTCTCCCTTCCTCCAGGCTCCTCTAACCTTTTCCACCTCCACCAATGGGTGTACTTGATCATAAAAAACTCTAAAAGTACCTATTTTAATGTTCACAATGTTTTTAAATATATCCATGATGATATCTTTAAAAAATGTATCTGATAAAAAACTGTAACTTGTTCGCCTTTTTATGATGAAGTATATAATAAAATAATCATATTAACTTCGACATTGACTGTTAAATATAAGTGTATCATACCTTAAAATTAAATAATATAGTTATAAAAAATGTTAAACCTTATTAAACGTAGAAATGAAAAGAAATTTAAATATAATTATATTTACAACAAATAGTTAACGATCAAGTTGAAGCAATTTCTTATTAGGCTTAGGTCCACTTGTGGAAGGGGATCGTATATTAATTTCCGGTCTCTAAAATCTTTTGTTATCCACTTAATGTGAGTAAAAATGTGCGTTTTTATAAAAAATTTAATTACGCAATTTCGATGTTCTAAACATGCTTTGATATTAAAAAAGTGACTATGGTTTATAAACATTTGCTTTTGTATTAAACGGTACATAAATGTACCTATATTATAATCATGAGACTACTGAAAAAATTCTTTTTCATAAATATCATACATTACTAAAATAACAGAAAAGAAAATGTCTGTCGGAGCTTTTAAGCTTCCATACGGTTGACCTTTTATGGAGGGATATGCTTTCCACAACAAGAATAAATCCGATGATGAATTCAGTACTTTGGTAGTGTTAAGAAAATACTTTTGGCACTCATCACAGTTTAATTTATTCATATATTTAAACGCGATATAACCAGCAACGTATTTTTGGGAGCATTTGTGAAGAATTGAGATTTGCACTTTTTCTTCTCGGGTTTCTTTGGATAGCTCTACATTACGAATTATTAATTCGGCAACTTTATTAGCCAACCAGTCGTCGATTTTTTTGTTCATCTCTGCGTATTTTAGATCGTTTTTTTCTTTAATCGCGTCTTCGTTGTCGCATTTTTCGAAATTCGAAATCAATAAGCGCGTCTCATCGGGTTCACGGTTTATTTCGACGGGTGGAACCAGTAATGTGATCATTAATGCGTATTGAAAATTTCTACGAAATTGCATGACAGTTGGATTATCATTGTGTCCTGATCGAGACCTCATCGTACCGAAAAAGTTTTCAATTTTATCTTGATTCAATCGAGAAGTTAACAAATAAGGTTTACCTTCTTGTTTTAATTGGTTCCATAATTCTAAAGTGCCATTTATTGTTAAAATTAGACTGTTAAAACGATCAGGATTTCTCCCACTGTCCATTTATATATATAAATAAAATATAATTATATATGTATTTATATAAAAACTTTCTCTCTCTCACTCTCCCCCTCTCTCTTCTGCACTTGTATGCATGAATAATTTTCTGTTCTTTTTTATTTTTACAGTACTCAACAGTCACAAGAAATCGGGGATATTGTTATTGAAACTCGAAATGAACATAATCCATCTAGTACGAGACATACCATATCAGTCAGGTGTTTATATAAATGTTATAAAGCACCTATTTCAATTCGCTAAAAACTCATTCATAATTAAATTAAAATTCCTTTTTCATTTTTATTCATGTCATAAAAGGAAAAGCCGTAACCATGATGCAAAAATATATGATAAAAGGTACAGAGAAAAACATCGTTCAGAAATCAGTCAACGTCAAAGAGAAGTAAGGGAAATGTCGAGAGAAGAGGTCAATATGCGTCAAAGAGAATATAGGAAACGCAAACGAAATGTTCAAATTGCTGGAACAGAAGATAAGAGTGCTTTGAACAAAAAAGAACGCCAACGAAAATACAGAGAGGCCCACAAAGCAGATATCAACCAGCGTCAAAAACAACGCAGAAAAAATTAACAACTTCCTGAAATATCTACCTTGCACAGATTATCTTCTACGCAAATGAATAATGAAACGATAACTAATATCGAACCGAGTGCAAATTTACCATGTACAGAAAATTTAGAAGACTCACAGAATATTCTTCTAAATGCAACTGAACGGTATGAATTCTCATTTTATAATCGACATACTGGTATTTTATTTGATTCCATTTTATTTTATTCATTTTCAAAATGTACTTAAATATTCACAGACGTGAAACAGAACGATCGCAAACACATGAAGCAACAATTTCTTACAACTGCAGTAATTTTGAAAAACATAAGTTTGCTCACAAATACTTCAATGATAATTTTAACAATAATCAATTTGGTCATGCATGCTCAGTCTGCGATAGACTTTGGTTTGAAAAGGATTTAAAGAAACCATCACCTGTACATCAAGATATCATCACTAGAATCACTGTAAATATTTCATTTTTATTCAAAATTTTACATTTTATTCAATACACAAACTGACTTTAAAATAATTGTTTCAGAGTATACAGGATATGGCTGCAGTCAAGATCTGTTCTACGTGTAAATCAGCTTTAGATAAAAATAATATCCCTAATTTTGCAGTTTATAATGGTTTTCATTACTCTAACATACCAGATCATCTACCAGAGCTTGATTTCGTCACTGAAAGACTTATTTCTCCTCGGATTACATTCATGCAAATCAGGAGATTAAGATATGTTAATGGGCAATTTGGAATATATGGACAGACAATCAACGTTCCAATAACAATTGATACAATGGTCCAGTCACGTCCAAGAAATATGAATGACGAACACTGCATTTATGTACACATTCAAAAGAAAATTATTCATAAATCCAGTTTCGTCCATGGATTAGTTAGCATCAGATGAATTAAACTGTGGTTACAGCATTTAATTTTGACACCTTTATATCAGCATTACAAAATAGAAATTGATGAATCATTTTTCAATCAAGATATACCACAGATAAACCAAGAAAATATTCACGATTTCAGTGAAAATATTGATATAGAAGAAAGTCTGACAGCACAGCAACAAACTTTATTATGGAATGAAGAAAAATATTTGAGATTGGCGCCTGGACAACAAAACATTCCGCAAAGTTTGTTATTTGATGAGCATGCTGAAGAACTATCATTCCCAAGCATTTACGTAGGTCAGTTCAGAACATTTAGAGAAGAAATCAAAGTAACACCATTCATGATGGCATCTAGCGAATTACGACGTCGAGATCGCCGTGCAGTTACTCCACATCATTTGTTGTATATGTCAGTCAAAATAATGAGACTACGAGTTCGTGACTTTTTAACAATAGCTTTCAAACACATTGGTACAGACACAAAAATAACTAAGGAACAAATACAGTCTGAAGAGTATATTAATAATTGCATAGAATCTAATTTGGCTTTTCTACGATCAATACCTAATTCAATCTGGTACTGGTCTGAAAGGAAAAGAGATTTGTTTGCGATGATTAGACAATTAGGTAAGCCCACTGCGTTCATGACACTGAGTGCCAATGAAATAGGATGGCCAAATTTATTGAAACTGCTACATACTCTAGCCAAGAAGAATGAAAGTGCTGCAGAATTCATCGATTCAGAATTGAATTTCATTGACAAAAGTTCATTAGTAAACAACGATGCTGTTACATGTGCCATTTATTTCAACAAAATAGTTAATGTAATAATGACAATACTGCAGTCGTAAAAATTAAGCCCATTTGGAAAATTCAGAGTGATCCATTTTTTCAAACGGATAGAATTCCAACATCGAGGAAGCCCACATGCACACATTTTATTATGGCTTGAAAATACTCTCCTAGATATACTTGGACAAGACCTAGCACAAGCAATAGAAATGATTGACAGTTTGGTATCAGTATCTGCGTCTGAAGCATCTGGAAATATCAAACTTTTAACTCAAAAACACACTTTTACCTGTCATAAAAAAATTACCGCTAATACTGTTAAAAAATGCCGATTTGATGCACCATTCTTGCCTTGTAAATCTACAATGATTTTAGTACCAATGGAAAAAACTGATCCACGTTACTTAGAATACTCGAAACAATATGCCGAAATTAAAATGAATTTGGAAAACAACGACTATGACAGTATTGATGATTACTATGAAAGTAATAATATTAGATCAGACGAAGATTATAGAGACATAATAAGATCCGGAATCAATAGACCGAGAATCTTCTATAAACGACAGCCATCTGAGAAATGGCATAAAACATTTAATCCATTTGTTTTCAACATTTTATAATCAAACATGGATTTTCAAATAATTACCGCGGAATATTCTTGTGCTGATTATGTCGTCGAATACGTTAATAAGACTAACAGAGAAATCAGTAATTTACAACGTAACATAATACAGATTATGGATGAATATCTGGAATTCGATATTGTTGAAATTACTCGAAAAATGAGTGTTGATATTTTGAATTCTGTTGAGATGAGCAGCCAAGAAGCTGCTTGGTTTCTTCTTAGAGATCCAATGCCCAAATCTTCAGTTGTTGTTCAATATATCAACACTTGTTGGCCAATTGAACGACAACGGATTAAAAAAACTCAAAAACAAATAAGTGAACTTACCGATGACTCTACGGATATTTGGAAGGAGGATTGGTATGACAAATATCAAAAACGGCCAGAAGAATTAGAAAATATTACTCTGGCACAGTTCGTTTCCAAATACACTAAGAAAAATAATGGTGATTACGTGGAAAGACACAGAAATTCTGGCTGATATGAAATTTACAACAATATATGATGAAAATGAAAATACTATTTTGGAAAGGAGAAAAGAATTTGAGTCTAATATTGACATACAAAAGACTATGCAAATATGTCGAGAATTATGTCATCAAGATGAACAAATAGATGATGAGTCCGAAATTCAAGACGTCGCTGCAAGGTTTCCAGAGCTAAATCCATTCCAAGAATTATATCGAAACCCAAATGCCGCTCTAAATGAAGATTTGAGAATGGCTACATTTAAAAACTTAGGAGCTATAGCAAAAAGACGAGAAAATCTCATGGACCTTGATCGTTTCTGTGATCTAATGAGAAGTGCAAATGAAAAACAGCAAGAGTTACTGTCACACGTTATCAATCACATTCTAATTGCAGAAAAGTCGCCTTTACAAATATTTTTTACCGGTCCAGCCGGATGTGGAAAAACTTTCGTGATAAAATTAATAATGGAAATATACAATAGATTTACTGACAATGATGGGTTTTGTAACGCATATATCACGTGTGCATCAACAGGAAAAGCTGCTGTAGCCATTGATGGGACCACTGTTTGTACAGCTATGAAAATATCACTGTCTAAACTACTTCCATTGTCAATGGAAACGGCACAGCAGTATCGTTGCTTATTCAAATATGTTAGGCTATTGATAATTGACGAAATTAGTATGATTGGAGCCGAGCTTTTGCACCAAATCGATCAAAGACTGAAGCAAATAACTGGAAATTTCGATGAGTCTTTTGGAGGACTTGACATCATTCTTATTGGGGACTTACGACAATTACCTCCAGTTCGAGCCATTCCAATCTACAAGCAACCGAAACAACGTATGGTTGGACCACTGCCACCGCACCAAGAAGTGTTCGATTATTCCACGAAAATGCATCTGTTAATGCGTATAATATACAAATTTTACAACAGGGCGAAAATAAATTGGACTCAATTGCAATAGACATTATTACTGGCTATACTAATCAAGAACAAGAGGCATTTGTTAGGCAAAAGTTACACAGGCTGTCAGTGATCGACACAGGTGGATTACCATACGAGATTATTTTTGTAATTGGAAAACCATACATAATTACAACTAATATAGACGTTGCAGATGGATTAGCCAACGGCGCCTTTGGAAAATTAGTTCATATAGAACAAAATGAAGAAAATCAGATTACCCGTGTTTGGCTCATTTTTGCTGATAAAAAAACGGATAACAACGCTAAAAAAAAGGCAGCTTCCTATGTCACTGAACACAACATTGATAAACAAGCTGTTCCTATTCCAAGACAAACTGCAAGCATATCACTTAATAATAACAAAACAATTTTGACAAAAAGGAATCACTTTCCATTGATACCCGGATGTGCTATGACTATTCATAAGTCACAAGGAGGCACATACGACGAAATAGTCTATGAGTATAACAGAAGTCATTCTATTCAGTTATTGTATGTAGCTCTATCTCGAGTAACAAGTATTGAAGGTTTATTTATATGCACTCGCAATGATGACTTACGATTTTATCAAGGGAGAAGAGTTGACCAATCAATTTTAGCATTACAAGAAGAATTCACAAGACTATCGTTAAACAGACTAACTACAATGCAAAGGGTGATCACTGATTTCATTAAATCATCACACGGCTTGACAATATACAGTCTGAACTGTCAAAGTCTCAGAAAACATGCTCCAGATTTACAAGATGCTGTTTGTATAAAAAGTAACTTTTTATTATTATCAGAAACGTGGATTTCTAATGAAGAATCCATCAAGTTACCTAATTTCAATTGCATTGCTAAATTCAGACGACCAAATGTAAGAGCTGCTGGAGTTGCCATATATCAAAAAGGCAATATATCACATATTAATACATTGAATATAGACCTCACAATTCAAAATGCGACTGAAGTATAAGTTACTCAAGCAGCCATTGGCGATATATGTGCTTCTCAAATTTTAATGGATGATGGAAGGCAATTTCTTATGGTTGTTGTGTATATTTGTCCAAATCAGAAAATTAAAGATATTATTTTATTCTTACACAGGCGATTACTTTCTTACAGTCGCAAAGGTTCAGCAATTATAAATGACAACTTACACGAACTTCCAATGGTCCTGGCAGGTGATTTTAATGTGAATTTTGCAAGAGAAGAACCATTACCATTAATTAAATACCTTCATGAAGAATTCGACTTAATTATGAATAACAAAACAACAGAATCTACAACTAGATATGGAACAACAATAGATGCAATATTTGTAAGATATCTTGATAACGTTATGTCAAACATGTTCGTCGCATATTTTAGTTATCACCGACCAATCATCACCTTCATACCATCGGAAATAACGTCAACGGCTACAATTAAGGAAAATAACTGATGAAACATCTCTTAATGTTCAATAGATTAAAATATTTTAGTATATAATATGTTTTTATTAATTTTATTTGAATGAAATAAAAAGATCTATCCATTGAAAACAAAATGAAAAAATGAATAAGAAAAAAATTACTTTTCATTTTCCATTCCTCCAATAGATCATCATTCCTATTTTATACTTTCTACACATAAGAATTCGATGTTTCACATCTGCCAGGCGTCCCGCGACGGCTAATCTTTTTTTAATATATCGCCTGGTATTGTACCATATGTGAGAAAGAACATTAAATGCTGGTTCCAATCATGAGTTAATACGGTCACCATAAATACTAATACCAAATTTGCCATCCGCAGTTCACGTCCGCCGTAAGTGCTCAAATCTTTATATACTTCAATATAATCTTCTTTCAAATTATATTCAAGTCTGGGTTTTATGCTCATTTCATCCCACATTAATGCCGCTTCTTTTTCTAAATCTGTTTTATTTCTTAATTTAATTTTCAATTGCTTCAAAAAATGCTCGTTTTTACCCAGTTTTAAATTAATTATGTAAACCCACCTTCGAATTAAAGAAATACACGGAAACCGAAGATTTTTAGATTGCTTTGATTGTTATAAACCTAAAGAAAATTGTTTCTCATTCTCTGTCCATTTTCTTTGTTTATCATGATTTAATTGCATTTTAAAAAAGCTAAAAGGTAGTCGTTAAGATATTTTGAAGCTCCATTAATTAACTCTTGTTTAGAAATATCTCGTATTGCCTGGCCATCGCGCTTTTCTTATCTTGATAATTTTTGTTCTACGATTTTATTTTCTCGAGCTAATCTATCAGTCCTTCCTTGTAATCGTTTCAAAGTAGTAAAAATCGACGGAGTACGTTTTTTACATTTCAGTTTTATCGACGCTTGCTCATTTGGAGGATTAAAAGACAATTTTATATCATTATTTTCGATTGTATGACAGGAATACCATCATCATTACTCTGATTTATCACCGCTTGCTGATTTGGGGGATTAAAAGACAAACTTATATCATTCATTTCTAATTCTATGACACGAACACCATCGAAATTACTTTGTTTTATCACCGTTTGCTGAATTGGGGAAATAAGCGATAAAGTATCATTATATTCCGATTCTAAGACAGGAACACCATAGTCATTACTGTGTTTAGTAAGTAGTTCAGGATCAAATGCTAAATTTAAATTATCTAAATTGTTTTCATTATTGACGCTGATAGAATCATTTGAACTTGTTACATTACTAGTGCAAGCATAAGTGTTGCTTAAACTTGATTATGGAATTGTATCTGGTCTAGGTAACCTCCTAGAGCTTGTATAAATAAAATTAGATTCTAAAGAACGCTTACTACAGACCCGTTTTTCTTCCAACTTTTTGCGATCTACATCATCCTCACCTAACTTGGACAGCTCTTCATTCTGAATGCTCTCTAGCCATTTCTTCAAACTATTAATGCAAATATTGAAAGAAATATATGTCATACGAAAAAATATTTTAATAACTTAATTTTTTATGTGTGCAAAATAAAAATTTAAAACTACATGTTGCACAAAAACCGTTGGTCACAAATTAAAAAAGAATATGGATTGCATTGTTATTTATAAGAAAGATTAATCTATAATTATTCCATGAACTCTGAAAGTATTACTTTATTTTTAAATTTGTAAATATTTATTGATACAAAAATTACATAAAAATTCTTTAATAGTAATATACTTTCTCCAAGAAAAATTATGATTAATTGCGTGAATTAAAACGAATATACGCTCATACATACCCACGATTCAGCTTTACCTTAAAAACACCAAAATGCATTCATATTTTTCCTACAAAAATTTTAATATTTATAATGCTTTATCTTGTAGAAAGTACAAATAGTTCATTCATATGCACTATATTTTGCACACACATACGTATGCACTCTCGCGCATGCTATCGCATGTACTTGTCTGACCGCTCTGCATTCGTGCATGCACCGGTCATTGTTACGCTTGCCTAGTCGCCGACTGCGATCGTACGTATATATAAAATATAGCATTTTACTAAAAAATGATGATATCTACTTATATATGAGGATGTCTGACAGGAAACCGACGGAAGATCAAGGATGTATCCTTCACCTTTGAACTATCACAATTATCAAACGCACACACATTTATCTTCGGCATTTTTAAACTTATGAAAACGATTATACTGACCAATAAAAAAAGGTGTTACAAAAATAAATAAAAGCCGGTAAAATAAATACGAAACCCGTGCGAGACGTTCGCGAATCACGTTATTATACGTAATTGATCGGGTTAAAAATAAATATAAAACCGCGCAAGATGCATGCGAATCACGTTATTAAACGTGATTCGCGTTAAATATCACTCATAAAGAAAAGACACGTCACAAAAAATAAGAAAACCTGGAAAACTATGTACATAAACCGTGCGAAACGCCTGCAAATCACGATATTAAACGAGGACTTCCTTTCACGTGGCTACTCTGTTGACAACTGAAGTGCTAATTGGCGGTTAAAAACAATGCACTATCTTCGCGCATGTAAACATATGCGGACTAGCATCTTCGTGCCTTTTAAAATGCTATTTAAATTTATAACTTTCAAACTCATTTTATACTTGTATTAATTGTGATGATCTCAGGGGGATCGATTGTTAAAATATTATAGTGATAATATACGGTTATTATTGTTTGGATTATATTCATATATGGATCATAATATTATTTATATGGATTATCCAAATCGGTTCAATAGTTTCCGAATAATCGGCGGACAGAGTCGGCAGAGGCCGAAATGTACAGAAAAAATATTCATAAAAAACTATATTACTGGCGAGATACTGGACCAATAATCACAAAATTTGTGCACACACTGTCTATATTCCTAGAAATAAATGGATCGTACATAGAAATGGAAAAAAAAACTTTAAACCTCAATATCTCAAAAACGCAATAAGCGAATTTATATCATTATGTCTTTTACCCAAAGATATGTACACAAAACATAGGTTTTTTAATATATACTTTTAATTAAAACATTTTTAAACATTTGTTTTTTAAAATTATCCGTGCAGATGTACTATTGCTTCATTATTGTTACGGTACCAAGAAAGTGTACACATTTTTTGAGGTGTATGCTTCAAAACCAGTATGCAAGAAATTTTAATAGTATAACCACTTTTTATTGAAAAATTATGCATAATTTACAATCAATTTTCAAAAACTCGATATAAAAAGTCTGTTGCGACCGAATTACTTTTATTTAACACGAGAGCGAGCCCGAATTATTAATAATTATGGTTGTAGCGATATTCGATTCGCTGCGCACTTAGAACGTGCGATATTTAAGCGCGGCCACGTGGGAAGGGTAACTGAGAATAGGAGACTAAATAACTTATTGTACACTTGGTTAACAATAACAATTTGAGCTTTTATTGCTCCTTCTCTTCTTACATTAAAATCTTTCTTCCACTTTCGCTGTAACTTCGTGAGGATGTGTATGTGTGTGTGTGTAACTGGTGGGATTGTAACACGCGGTCGCGTAATGCTGTAAAGTCGCGACGAGCGTGCTGGTGTAATCAACTGGGAGTCAAGGCCGGAACAGAGGCCGAGTAGCCCGCGACAATCGCTTTTGTTCTGAGCGATCCTCGCGGGTCAAAAGGTGGGAGAAAGCATACGCATCCGCACCCCCGCGCGCTCTCCTTAAGTCGATAGCTTGCACGGAGAGGCGGGGAGCAATGCTTTCTCTGTATAGAGGGTGAAGGGCATGCAGGGGCTTACCGCGTCCCGAACATACCACCCACCTCGTTGCGAGTGCAACGAAATAATAACCGACAAGCAATTGCGGTGTAATGTTTTCTAAGACGTAAAGATAATATGTAAAAGTAAGATTTTTTTTATTTTTCTACAGTAACGCGTGAATAGAAGCTTGGAACCGTGAGATTAAGATAACGCGTATATAAGTATGTATTGTGTATCTTCTGATTATTTCATCTTCGTGAGCTCTTCACGCCTCAAGTGTCGTCTACTTGTGCTGGAGCGTTGATAGAGTATGCACGCCGCCCACCGTGGCAGAGGGGCCGTCAACTATGGCGGGTATGCCGCCCACCGTAGCTGCAGCTGATTGGAGGCGAGGAGCTCCCTGCTCGCGGACGCTGACCAGGTGAGACGTTGCCTCGTCATTGACTGGTAGATGAATGACCCTGGTCAGTGGCCGTCGAAATGTTGAAGTCTGCGTCCGAAGGGTTAATACCCGAGTGAGCCCGTCTGGGTCTGGATGAAGCTTCTCTACCCTCGCTAGTGGCCATTGGAGTGGCGGCTGCTGGTCGTCAGTCAAAAGCACGAGATCGCCCTCGCGAGGGACGCCCCTTGCCTGGAGCCACTTGGTGCGTTGCTGAAGGGAGTGCAGCACCTCCTTCCGCCATCGATACCAAAAGTGGTCTCTTGTGGCTTTGACCAATTGCCAACAAGAGGTATCTGTAACAAACGAATCGGGCGAGGAGGGCTCAGCAGGAGTCTTCAGGGCAGCGCCGATCAGGAAGTGGCCTGGCGTCAGGGCGGTGATGTCCGTGGAATCACTGCTCAGTGGCGAAAGTGGCCTTGAGTTTAGACAGGCTTCGATGCGTGACGTCACCGTGATGAACTCCTCAAACGTCAGTTTAGCATCTCCGACAACACGTCGAGGGTGATGTTTGAAGGAGTTCACTGCCGCCTCCCAGAGTCCTCCAAAGTGCGGAGCTCGTGGCGGGATGAAGGTTCACTTAATGCCGTCGGAGGCTATGTCAGCGGCGACAACGTCGAAGGTTCCTGAAACAGTCCTCGCAGTTCGGTATCGGCTACCTTGAAGGTTGTGCCGTCGTCACTATAAATGGTGTGACAAAGCCCTCTACGAGAGGTGAAGCGCTCTAAGGCCATCAAGAATGTTTTAGTTGAGTAATCTGATACAACCTCTAAATGGACGGCACGTGTAACCATGCATGTGAATACAGCCACATAGCCTTTTGACACCTTTTGTCCTCGTCCACCTGAAGTTCGTACCGCGAACGGGCCTGCGCAGTTCTGTCCAGTGAGGTGGAATGGTCGCGAGGGTGTAACTCGCACCGCAGGCAATGGGGCCATTTGCTGTTCAAGAGTACGTCCTTGGAAACGCGAGCAACGGACGCAGCGTCGAGCGAGCGTGCGGGCTTTTATACGAGCGGCAGTTATCCAGTACGTCCGCTGTATATGTCTCTGCATCAGCTGCGGTCCACCGTGCTCGTAGCCATGTGTGCATGTTTGACGATCAGCTCTGCGAGATGGCTCTTTGCTGGTATGATGGCCGGATGTTTCGAAGGGAAGCAAGAAGCGGAGTGGACTGCCCTTGCCCAGCGATTTCCCTGCATGGATCTGCTCCACGTCTTGTTGAAAGTGTTCAACTTGAGCTTTCCTGATGACAAGCGTGCGAGCGTTGTCGATTTCCTCCGCGCTTAGCTCTTTGGCGAGCTGTCTTGAAGAGGCGTGAGCATCTTTGACTTCCACCTGTAAATATAAGCAAAGGTGCGCACTAGGCGCTTACAGGAGGAGAATCGAGAGATAATCGACTCCATCGATTCTTCGTGTGTAGCGTACATGACCATGGCTCGGCTTTTCTTTTCCAACACAGTGGTAAAGTCTTGAGCTGGCGCGTCAGTCGGGCTGAGTAACCACCCAGGTCCTTTCCACGACAGATCATTTAAAGTCAGCTGATCTGGCAGCAATCCTCTCGTGGCAAGGTCAGCGGGGTTGCATTGAGAGCGAACATAACCCCATATTGCGCTGGGAATTAAAGTGAGGACTTCACCGCAAAGTTCGAGCCTAAGGATGCTTACCGTCTTTATTGGCGCGACCTTGCTTTTGGCCACGAGCAGCGTAGATTGGCGGCCGTGCACGGGGTCCGCGGTGACCAGGTAGACTGCTATAGCGTACGCTTTCTCGGACGCATCGGAGAAGCCATGCAGTTCACTGACAGATGCCCGCGTGATATGAGCCATCTCGGTATCTGTAGTTGGTCCAGCATCGGTAACTGCCTACGAAACTCATTTCAAATTACCTGAGTTTCTGGACTGACAGCGACGTCCCAGTCCTTTCCAGTGAGCCACAGATGTTGCAGGAGCATTTTTGCCTTGATGGAGACTGAAGCGATGAATCCCAGTGGATCGTAGAGACGAGCGACTTCTGACAGGATGAGTCGCTTGGTGGCAGCTGCTCTGGTTGGCTGCAGTTTAACCTTATACCCGAAACAGTCCGATGCGGTGATCACCGTAGTCCTAGTGTGGTGATAGAGTCTTCTGAGTCGAAGGAGCGATCAACTTGGTGTGCTGAGTGACTACTAGGAAGTAGTCTGTAGTCGTTTGGTGACCACTTATCCAGCTCCATACCCGCATTGGCCAAGATTTGAATCAGCTGATCGCGTGCCTGCATAGCTTCCTCGAGCGTGTTAGCGCCGGCCAGCGCATCATCGGTGTACATATTTTCACGCAGAATGGCCGCTCCAAGAGGGAAGCGTGAGACTTCGTCGTTGGCTAGTTGCTGTAGAACACGTAGAGCTAGATACGGGGCGCAGGCATTTCCATAAGTTACAGTGAGTAACTTGAAGTCTTCTATTATCCGTTCTGGCGAGGCTCGCCATACGATGCGCAGCTGCATAGTGTCGTCTGAATCCATGCCGATTTGCCGGAACATCTTCACGATGTCTGCCGTGAATACGAAGAGGTGCGCCCGCCAGCGCGTTAGAATGGTCGTAATCAGCGCCTGCAGTTTCGGTCCTGTATACAGAAAGTCGTTGAGGGGTCGCTGGTTTTTGCCTGCAGAGTGAGAGGCATCGAAAACGACACGCAGCATTTGACTTTCTGGCCGTACTACGGCATGATGAGGCACATAGCAGACGGGCGCCGACGTCGAGAGTTCAACAGGCATATTCCTCATGTGGCCCAGGTGTTCGTACTCCTCCATAAATGCGACGTAGGAGGCCCGCAGCCGATCGTCCTTTTGCAGACGACGCTCGACCTGAAGTAAGCGTTTAACAGCAGCAGCCCTGGATTCAGAGATGATCGGCTTATTCTTGAGAGGCAATCGGACGAAATATCGGCCTGATTCGTCGCGAAAGTGTTCTTGCATGAACAACTTCTCACACTCTGCTTCTCACGGAGGTAGCTGGAGCGGTGCGGACACTTCTTCTATCTCCCAAAATCGCTGTAGCTGCTCAGCGACAGAGCATGTCGTAGCATAGACTCTCTTGGTGGCAGCTGGCGTGGCATCGAAGCTATTTCCAGTGGGATCAGTGATAATCCAGCCCAGTCTGGAATGCTGAGCGATGGGATTACCTGGGCCACCTTTGCGAAGTCCCTCGAGTATGATGTCAGCATACAATTCAGCTCCCAGCAAACAGTCGATGGGTCCAGGCCGGTGGAACTGTGGATCTGCCAGCGTAAGGCCATGCAAATGAAGCCAGTGCTCGTAACGGATGAGATGCTTCGGCTGAAGAGATGTGAGTTTGGTCAAAACGGCAGCTGAAAAAGTCAGATTGAGGTTAGAGTTAACCCTGGATTTTAGGTTAAGTATAACAGTGGAAGTAGTAGTGGCAGTCGAGTTCCCTCCCACTTCATAAATGTCTATCTGGAGGGGGTACTTTCTTAACCTGATTGCTTGCACAACCCACTCCGTTACAAATGATACTTCGGAGGCAGGGTCTGTAAGGGCCCGAACTTCAATCACTTCACCAGACGGAGACTCCAGGAGTACCAGAGCTGTGGTTAGCAGTGTGTTGCTTTCCACTACAGTGTGTCATGCGTTCACGTGAGAAGAGGGCACGGTGGACAGCTGTGGCTTCGGTCCATTTGGCAGAAACTCTCCTCGTAATCTATCCGACTGAGCAGCACCGGTAGACGCTTCGCTGTGTAGTGTTGTGTGGTGATCCTGGTTGCACTGCTTACATTTGTATCTGGAGGGGCAAGTCGCAGATATGTGTCGAAGGTGCAGGCAGTTGGCGCACAGTCTCAACTCGTCCACGATCTTCCTCCTTTTATCCAAGGCTGCCTTTAGAAAAGTTGGGCAGTAGCCAACAAAATGCTCTCCCTTACAGAGGATACAGCTATGCCTTGCTCGAACGCTTGACTTTGAACCTGAAGTAGATGCGTGATGTGCTGCAAAATATTTATTAGTTTTATTTGAAGGCATTGTTGCACCATTGCTTTGTTGTTTGGTCTTGACGCGTTCCTGAGCATCAAAATCATTGCAACGGACAGCACCAAGAGCCTTGATACGATTTTCTAAAAATGTTAAGAGTTGATCGTAAGTGGGATACGCGTCCTCGCCCTCCAGGGATTTTTCCCAATCCTATGTGGTCTGCTTGTCCAGCTTAAAGACTATTAGCTGCACAAGCCAATCATCCCAAAATTCTACTGGCCGACCAAGGGAGGTCATGGCTCGAACGCATTAGCTGGTTGTATCCCAAAGACCGGTAATTTCAGCTACAGACCTTTGTGTGATTGACGACATACCCAAGAGTTTGTTCATTTGAACTGCTAGACGGAGTCTTTTATTGTCATACCTGCGACACAGAGCTTCCCATGCTACCTTGAAATTGGCACCAATGATCTGGAAATTACACAGCCGACGAGCAGCCTCGACTTCAAGGCAGGACATCAGATGTTGTAGCTTTAATACAGGCGAGAGCGAGAGTACGTCCTTCACCATGGAGCAGAAAATCTGTTTAAACGTGTCCCACTCTTCTTGCGTCCCACTGAACTTAGGTAGAGTGAGCTTAGGCAGCGACGAGGCAGTAGTCTTGTACTCTATAGTTGGTGGCGCAG
The DNA here is from genome assembly GCA_949152435.1 of Gastracanthus pulcherrimus. Classification (NCBI taxonomy): domain Eukaryota; kingdom Metazoa; phylum Arthropoda; class Insecta; order Hymenoptera; family Pteromalidae; genus Gastracanthus; species Gastracanthus pulcherrimus. The sequence continues at coordinate 71,546,707 of OX424574.1, forward strand.
GGTCAGCTGGAGTAATGTTACCTATAACGTTCTGGACCTAACCTATAGCAAGAGATAGACGAGTAGTTACATGTGACTTAGCTAATATATATTGATTTTCTACGCCAAAAAAGATAAACTCGACTTTATTACCTCGAGAAACTTATTAACTAATAAGATCATTTTGGTCTTTTGATTGCAAATGATCCAGTGATGAGTTATAGAGGTCACCGCAGGACAACTTTTTTTATATGCCTGCAAAGATTTCCTGCCAATGGATTATTTATTCATATTTTGCATTGAAAATTTCAGAAAATATGAAATTATTTAAATAAAGTTGCATTAACTGTAGCGTTGTTATACACTTAGTATATCTATAGCGCCTTGCGCACGGTAATATTCCCCTTCTACCCGAACTGCAGCCAATCACGGCGCAGCCGGGTAGTATATAAGAGATCGAGTTTCGAGACTCCGCTAGAGTCTGACTTCTGACTTCGGACTTCTCGGCCGACCAGGCCAGAGACAAGTCCTCGACCCCGGCACCGGACAAGAGAATAATAAACAACTTCCAAAAGTTACCGACGCCCTTATCATTTCCTAAACCTGTATACGTATTTCAAAGGGCGCAGCAGGAGAGAAAGAGCTCACTACAAAGCGGTCGGAACAACTCTCGCGTCGACTATAAGTAAGGGGGCGCGCGCCTCCTGAATCAGTCGGCCTCGGCGCACCGCACCGGCCGGACCTCCTTGGTTGAGAGCAATCTCCCGAAGTAGCTAGTGTGCGGTGCACGGTAAGTGCCTACTCCCCCATGGTGGTTAACCCGGGTATTGTCGTGCCGAACGGGCTTTCTGGCGGGCTTAGCTCCCAAGGAAGCCTTATTAGGACGGCAGTATCCGTCAGTTAATCACGGTTCTTGACGAACGCGCGTCAAGAGATCGGGGGCAGTTGAACGAAGTCCCTGATAGGAGAGCTGCTTAAGGGCGTCGTTCTCTAACGAGAGTCGATAGCGTCCTTTAGCAGCGTTTTCTCCTCGTATCCTACAACCTGGAGCCGGGAGTTAATAATTTAACTCCTGGAAGTTCAGTTGTGGCTACGCAGGGACAGGCTCTTAGAGAGCGCATGCCTCTAAGAGTCGGCCACGACGCACCGCACCGGCCGGACCTCCTCGGTTGAGAGAAATCCCCCTGAGGTAGTCAGCCTGTGGTGCTCGGCACTCATCACATTTTCCCCGTGATGATTAACCCGGGTACTGTCGCGCCGAACGGACTTTCTGGCGGGCTTAGCTCCCAAGGGAGCCTTATTAGGACGGCAGTATCCGTCAGTTAATCACGGTTCTTGACGAACGCGCGTCAAGAGATCGGGGGCAGTTGAACGAAGTCCCTGATAGGAGAGCTGCTTAAGGGCGTCGTTCTCTAACGAGAGTCGATAGCGTCCTTTAGCAGCGTTTTCTCCTCGTATCCCACAACCTGGAGCCGGGAGTTAATAATTTAACTCCTGGAAGTTCAGTTGTGGCTACGCAGGGACAGGCTCTTAGAGAGCGCATGCCTCTAAGAGTCGGCCACGACGCACCGCACCGGCCGGACCTCCTCGGTTGAGAGAAATCCCCCTGAGGTAGTCAGCCTGTGGTGCTCGGCACACATCACATTTTCCCCGTGATGATTAACCCGGGTACTGTCGCGCCGAACGGACTTTCTGGCGGGCTTAGCTCCCACGGAAGTCTTATTGAGAAGGCAGTATCTTTCCGTTAGTCACGGCTCTTGACGAACGCGCGTCAAGAGCATGGGGCAGTTGAACGCAGTCCCTGATAGGAGAGCTGCTTAAAGACGTCGTTCTCTACCGAGAGCCGATAGCGTCTTTTAGCAGCGTTTTCTCCTCGTATCCCACAACCTGGAGCCGGGAGTTATTAATTTAACTCCTTGAAGTTCAGTTGTGGCTACGCAGGGACAGGCTCCTAGAGAGCGCGTGCCTCTCTATCAGTCAACCACGACGCACCGCACTGGCCGGACCTCCTCGGTTGAGAGTAATCTCCCTGAGGTAGTCAGCCTGTGGTGCTCGGTAAACGCCACACTTTCCCCGTGGTGATTAACTCGGGTACTGTCGCGCCGAACAGACTTTCTGACGGGCTTAGCTCCCACGGAAATCTTATTAAGAAGGCAGTATCTCTCCGTTAATCACGGGTCTTGACGAACGCGCGTCAAGAGCTCGGGGAAGTCGAACGTACGGACGGATTAAGTAGAGCATCTCCCCTCTCCTCCCCCCTTTTCCTTACCCCGCAACTCTCACTTATAACAAGTGGCGGCCCAACGTGGAGCACAGTCTACGTCTGACCGAGCTGCTGCTCGGACGTACCCACTACCGAAGAAACAGCTAGCCGAATGCCGTTAAGTCGAACGCCGTCCAAAACTCGTTCACTTCCAGTAACGAGATCTCGAAGCAGGCAACGAAGTCCAGAAAACGAAATACTTCTGGGAGTTAACCAAAACCCAGTGGCGCCCGCTAACAACACAGCCGAACCTTTCTGGCCACCACCTATACCAATTGAGCCTAGACTTGTGAACGAAGCAGACCAAGTATTACTAGAGATGGCAAACGGTAAGCAAGACGGTGCTAACGGCATTGGAAATGGAAACAATGGCGCTGGTTACGGCAACAACGTTAACCTCGGCGAAGCAATTCGCATGCCAGCCGCGTTACGCAATTGGGGAGCTTTCTCTCAAGCCCTTTTCGGACACCAACCAGCATTGCCGGAGTTCCATGGCCGTGATCATGAGGACCCGGTGGGATATTTAGACCGATGTACCGAATACATTGAGGCATTCAATATCCCAGAGCGACAACGGGTGCGAGTCTTGGAGAAGGGCTTAAAAAATGAAGCTGACAAATGGTGGCAATGCTATCGCACTATGGGTGTGGATTGGCAACGCTACCGAGAATTGATTCGCAATCGTTTTGATAGTGAATCTATCAAAAGTATGCTTGTCGCCCAGCTATACGGGAAAAAGCAAGGTGACAAAGAAGCTGTAGGACCCTTCTTACAACAAAAATTTATGTTGTATCAACGTGTACGACCAAACGAACCCGAGCCTGCGAGAATAACTACGCTTGTGAGTTTATTGGCGCCTAACCTGAAAAAAGCTATGCGAGCTCACATTTTCGGAGATTTTTCAGAACTCTTATCCAAAACTCTGGAAGCCGAGAAAGACGATGAAGAACAACAAACCCACACCAAACAGAAAATCAGGAAGGAGCCTCAAGAAGAAAAAGCCAAAACCGCTAAGAAGGGAGACGCCAGCAATCCTCCCAAATGCTGGCATTGCCCAGGCTTCCACTTCCATCGTGATTGTGCCGTACTCAGAGACAAGCAACGAGGATCGGAAAACTGGAGGCAGGCGGCGGACGCTCCGGTCGCCACCGCCAGTACTACCCCCAACCGGAACTAAGAAGCGTGGCCATGAACATGAGCGCTCTCCCCAGGATACTTACCAGCTTCCGGGGAAGTAACGTGTCCGCCGTAATCGACGCGGCCGCTACGCATAGTTTCATAAGACCAAAAGCCATCCAACGCCACACAAAAATAACTCCCCTCTCCATCTCAACAAAACTCGCAGCCCTGGGAACGTCCATGGACATTATCGGTCAGGCAGAAGTCGAGTTTCTCATACAAGATAAAAAATTCAAAGCAACTGTTCTGGTGGCACCTAAGCTACGAGACTTCCTTCTCCTGGGGTTACTCTGGTTGAGAAAAGAGGGGGGAATCTTAGACTTAGCCTGGAACGTACTATATATAGGAAATACTGAACGAGTCACAGCTCATTTCATTAACCAACCAACGAGCGGAGCAGACGTGTCATCTGAAACAATACCGCAGCTCGAGAATAAATTCCCTGAGCCATACATAAGTCAGTTCTCAGAGGTCATTCGAACGCACGCTAAGGTTTTTACACCTATAGGCGGGAGCTTGCCACAGACCCGTTCTGTCCGGCACTCCATTAAATTGACCTCGGGGCAGACTTTTCGATTACCTCTCTATCGTTACTCCGAAGAGAAACAGCGAGAGATAAATCAGCTGGCTCAGGATATGCTCTCGGCCGGTATTATTGAACCGTGTACATCTCCGTACAGTTCGCCTATAGTGATGGCGAAAAAACGTGATGGTCGTTTTCGTTTCTGTATAGATTATCGAAAACTAAACGCCATCACCGAGGACACAGCTCAACCAATTCCGCGAATCCAAGACACTTTAAAGGATATCGGGGACGCCTGTGTATTTTCTACGATTGATCTAAAAAGTGGATATTGGCAAATCCCTTTGGATTTTCAAGCAAAGAAATACACAGCATTTTCTACACCTTCTGGTAGGACCTATCAGTTCAAAGTTATGCCTTTTGGCCTGAAGGGGGCTCCCGGAACGTTCCAGAGATTGATGTCTCAGGGAGTGCTCACTGGCTACCTTGATAAATTCTGCAAAGTTTACCTCGACGATGTAATCATATATTCCAAAACTTACGAGGAACATTTAGTTCACGTAGCGAAAGTTTTGGAGAGACTAGCCATTCATGGCTTAACAGCAGCTCCCGAAAAATGCAAATTTGGAATGTCCGACTTGGAATATTTAGGTTTTAGAGTCACATCCAATGGGAACGAGGCCAAGGAGGACTACTTAAGCGCCCTCTTGGAGATCCCTCCCCCCACTACCAAAAAACAGCTACAGGGCTTTATAGGGACGTTGTAACACCACATTTTGTGCGTGTTACACAATGTAATTGAGATCACACGACCTACCAACTTCACTCGGACGACACAGAGCAAGCGAGCTATCATGCCCTGGAGCAGCTGAAGAAGACGTGTAGCGGCCTCCCCATTAAGCCTCGCATAGGCATAAGCTGGCTGACCTCGGCTGGGGTACGCTGAGCACGCTCTGGCGTCTCCTATCCTCACTCCTGTCCCCTCGAACCAACCTACAAGGAGACACAAAAGATTAGAAATTAGTAAGAGAAGTAGAAAGTATTGGAAGGATACCCACCTGATTGTATACCTTGAAGAGCATAGAGAGATCCCCCTTGGACGGAGCGGCAGCTTCTGTAGACGTAAAGGAGGCCTGCAGCATACATCCTGAAAATATAAACGAGGATTAGTCTACAGAATACCTGTACATCAAAAAGGAACTCGCTAACCTGGTCTGGAGGGTTTGCAGAGGCAGGGTGGTCCCACGGATACAGTAATGCAGCTCAACTCGTGGGCCGCTCCCCACATAACAGCAGCAGCAACAGCCTCCGAAGCACTCAATTTAGACACCTGGAAACAACACCTCATTAGGAAAGGGAGATCACAGTTAAATTCGAAATATACTAAACACTGATCTCACCTGGTAATAATAGCATTGGGTGAATGCAGTGGGAGCTACATATAAACATAACCTCTTCGAGGTTAATCGTGCACACTGCTCCTGCTGTTAATACGCCGTCCGGGGTCTTGGAGCTATCGCCATCGTGCCCTTCGTCGGCACTATAGTCTCGATGTCCTTCCTGCTCAACACCCTCGTCGCACTTCCTAGCCCTAGCCACTCGTCCCTCCTCGTCCTCTCCAACTCCGTCCGCAAGCCGTCGGCCGCATGCCGCATGGCATGACGCCACCGCGAGCAGACGCTTCCCTTTCCTCCTTCGCACTTCTCTTTCCCCCTCGCCAAAGCACGCACTGCGCCCTCAGGCGGGCTCTGTCCACACCAATGAAACTTGAGCGCCGCGGTGACGAAGGACGACGCGACCACTTTGTACTGAGCTACGCACATCGACGCTTCGCTTTTTCGAATAGCTCCGTACGAACTCTCGCTAGTTAAGAACGCCTCGTGGTGATTATCAATATCGTATCTTGCGTCCATCGTGTGAGCTTACACATCTGCGATATCGAAGGAGGCCACACTCGATTATAAAGAGTAAGTTGCACAGATTACTTTTGTGCTTAGTGCGGGTATAGAATCACATATATATACATATATATACATATATATATATATATATATATATATATATATATATATATATACCCCGATAATAATTTCATCAAGCTTGCGCCGCGTGCGTGTCGAGCGTCGCGTCGCCGCCTTTTCATCGTGTGTTCCATCACCGGAAAATACTTGAATTCGCGTCCCTGAGGAGTAGCTTCTTCCCCATTCCACCCTTTTACCGTTCTCACCGTACCGCGTGCTCACCGTAGCTAGTTTATCGTATAAGTCCTTATTGTATCGGTCGAATAATAATTGTAAAATCGTGCTGCGAATTCGAGCAGCTGGCGCTCAACCTTTGTAAAACTAATAGAATAAACCACAAGTGTTCACAGTTTTATCCTAAACCCCGTGTATCATTTCTTTAAACCCTCGAATAAAAATAATGTTAAAGCCTGCATGTGCGGTGCAATAATATTGGTTAAAGTAGCCAAAATTATTGTCATAAAATTAGCGCCCAACGTGGGGCGAATTTTTTTTATTTAAAAATGTTGAGGCCGAGGTTTAAATCCTCGCGCCAAACGACTCTTGGAGCGCGCCTCTGGTCACTCGTCCTATGCGTGACCAGTTCGTGACAACTGCGGGAAGCCTAGCCGCAGGGTGAATTGCGACGAGCACGACTTCTCCCTTCCGCTTAATATTTTCCTCCACTTTTCAGGCGGAGCAAGGAGAACAAAACTCCTTGGCCGCCGCGATTTCGCTCTCTCCCGCTCTACCCGCGGCTCTACCTTGAGCAATTCCACGACCGTTTTTGTTTTTTTAACTTTTATACAGCATTAAGCTGAGAGAAAAAAACCCACATCTGAGAAATTCGGTAGGAGAGTAAAGAAAAGTGAGCTAACTCGTAACTTAACGAAACGTAACTTCCCCCCCTATACAGATTAATTACCTGAGATGGACCCGTCAAAGATTAGACAAATCAATTTAGAGAGGACTCGTATAACAGAACTGTTTAACACTTACTCGGATGAATTGGTCGCAAATAGTCTACGGCGATCAAGGCTAAATACAGAGGGCACACGAGCACAAAGGCTTGACCGATTAGTACGATTTGACCTGCGAAGGCTATTCGGTAACCAAGGGGCTACGTGGGACCCAGAGACAGATAATGCCACTGAACGAAGGAAAGAATCACCGTCGTTGGACACAAAAGATATTCTCGAAGAAGCGGAGAAAACCTCAGATAGGACGAGAGATAGTAGTAGGCGTACCTTCATTGAAACAACCTTAAATGAGGGCCACGAGGGGTCATCATTAAATAAAGGGTCGAACCTCGTTCATAGTACCCCGAATACGGGGACGGGACATATTCCGCCGGGACCTCAACTACTAGAAACACCTGTAGAACCTATAGGGCGTCAAGGAGCCCATCAACAAAATACTCTCAGCTTCCAAGAAATGTCCACTATTGTCGAAACAGGTGAACCGAAAAACCGTACAGTTGATGAGGGCACCACACCGCCTACACCATCAAATCGAGTAGGAGCAACGGGGGGCGGGGCTACACAAGAACAGCAACTAGGGGGCAGAGATTCATTAAGGGAAAACCCAAATCACCCAACAGTCGGTAACAATGTGGATCCGGCATCGACAAACTTACAATATTCGCAGGCGAACCAACATCTCGGGGGGACTCAGCTTCCACCTTTACAGGCAGCTGGCATGCAAGAGCATACCAGAGGGACAATGGGAAACATTTCGCCGAATTCCCCGCCCATAGCTGCACCGTTAAGCAACTCTACGCTATATGCCCATAATCCACCAATGAACCTAACACAAGAAACAAATCCTACCGTACAAACCCTCCAACTTTCACAAATGGTGAACTACCCTACCGCACAAACCCCTCAATATCCACAAATACCGACCAACCCTACCGTCCACCCCGTACAACCTACACAAATAACTAATTACCCTACCTACCAAACCCCCCAACTCCCACAAATGTCACCATACTCTACCATCCAAAACCCTTCTCAACCCTCAGAAATACTTCGTACTGAGCTACGCACACCCACGCTTCGGAAACCCGGCCAGGAACATGTGAAAGAACTCAATGACCAAGAGAGGCTTCTCCCTCCTGACTTACCAGAATGTTGCACGGAAGAAGCCACTCCTGCGCTTTACTTAGTCGGAGACCGTTGTTTAGCCAGTCGAGTCGCACAACAAAGCGACGAAAGAATCTACATACTGGCTAAACGCTACCTAACCCTCGTTCTAAAAAACGATCTTAATCCAGGCGAAAAGGATTTCCTGGATAAGAATCTCGTGCTAGACGGGGTTTTATAGCAACGAGACAAGGTCAACGAACCCTGGAGAATAATCGTTCCATCGAACGCCCGGGATCGTGTGCTCTACGAATACCACGATTCCGAGTACGCCGGTCACCCGGGTATGGACGAAACATTGCGGGCCATACAGCAGCACCATAGATGGCCCGGAATGCAGCGAGAAGTAAGAGAATACGTGCAGATGTGCCATTTATGCGCTTGCACGAAAAAATCCAACCAACATCCGGCTGGATTGCGACCGCATCAACTCCACGAACCCTGGGACACCATCGCCGTGGATCTCATGGGTCCGTACCCTATTACTGCCAGACGTAAACAATACATACTGGTCGTCACCGATTTATTCTCAAGATGGGTGGAATCTTTCAGTTTACACACGGCAGAAACACCTGTCATCACCAAGACATTAGAAATCGAGGTTTTCTCGCGATGGGGTTATCCGAGAGCCATACTCTCCGATAATGGACCTCAATTTTCGAGTCGGGCTTGGAGAGAGTCATGTGACCGGTGGCAAGCTGAGCCCTGGACTACGGCCATTTATCTCCCCCGAGCGAACCCTACTGAGCGACGAAATCAAGAAATAAAGAAGGGACTCCAACTTCACTTACAAGGTCGGCAACATAAAGATTGGGACTTATTTTTACCATAAATATTGTTCCAATTGAGAAGCCGACGAAATGCTGCCACCGGAAGCACTCCTGGGCGCATTTTAATGGGTCGAGATCTTAAGCGACCTGGTGAATGGAAATTGGAAATGCCAGAACCACCCTCCCCCGTGTGGGAGCAGAGGGTTCAAAAAGCCAAAAACAACCAGCAGCAATATATAGGGAAATATGCTGCCGAGCGAGCACAGGAAACTCGCTTCAAATCCGGCGATAAAGTTTATGTAAAAACGTATTACTTATCAAACGCCGCCAACAAATTCCATGCAGGATTTGCTCAGAAATGGGAAAAATCTACCTCGTGAACCGACACGGGGAAACAGTCAAATACCACAGCAAACAACTAAAACCTGATCAAACAGGTAACAACAGCAGACGCGCAGCTGCTATTTCTCCTCACGACGACGGACGCGCAGCCACCGTTGAGGAACCAACCCTACCTCACGACGCCGGACGCGCAGCCGCCGTCGAGGAATCAGCCCCAGAAGACAACGAAGCAGAGGGTGTCTCCGTCGAGAACCTAAACAAGGAGTCCGGTAGCCCGGAGGCCGCCATTTTGGAGTCTAGCGATGAACAGGACATCGCACAAGAAGAGCCCAGATATAACCTGCGGCCAAGAAGAAAGTGAAAAAAGTGATAAAAGACGCTGAATAATGTATATATATTTAATTTTCTATAACGTGCACGTAGCTTTAAGTAACATAGATTTAGGTATTTCCTTAAATTCGAATTTTTTTTGTTTATTATTATTTATTATCGTAAATTATTTAATTTCTAATTTTAAGTAAATAAATTGTAAAAAAAAAATGTATGTATCTCCGGGGTCCAGGAAAAAAAAAATAAAAAAAAAAGGGAAAGATAACCGTACGCAAGGCTCTTCAAAACCGGGAGGAATTGTTATACACTTAGTATATCTATAGCGCCTTGCGCACGGTAATATTCCCCTTCTACCCGAACTGCAGCCAATCACGGCGCAGCCGGGTAGTATATAAGAGATCGAGTTTCGAGACTCCCCGAGAGTCTGACTTCTGACTTCTGACTTCGGACTGCTCGGCCGACCAGGCCAGAGACAAGTCCTCGACCCCGGCACCGGACAAGAGAATAATAAACAACTTCCAAAAAACGCCCTTATCATTTCCTAAACCTGTATACGTATTTCAAAGGGCGCAGCAGGAGGGAAAGAGAGACGGGAGCGCGAGTAAAGCAATACGCTGCGCGCGCACGCCGCAGCTGCCTAACCACTGCCAGCGCCGAGCCGCCGCGCTCACTACAGAGCGGTCGGAACAGCTCTCGCGTCGACTATAAGTAAGGGGGCGCGCGCCTCCTGAATCAGTCGGCCTCGGCGCACCGCACCGGCCGGACCTCCTCGGTTGAGAGCAATCTCCCGAAGTAGCTAGTGTGCGGTGCACGGTAAGTGCCTACTCGCCCCATGGTGGTTAACCCGGGTACTGTCGCGCCGATCAGACTTTCTGGCGGGCTTAGCTCCCACGGAAGTCTTATTAAGAAGGCAGTATCTCTCCGTTAATCACGGGTCTTGACGAACGCGCATCAAGAGCACGAGGAAGTCGAACGTACGGACGGATTAAGTGGAGCATCTCCCCTCTCCTCCCCCTTTTTCTTACCCCGGAACTCTCACTTATAACAGCGTGTAGAAAAATTCTTAAAAATATGCTTTTTTTCACCAAATTAACCTTAGACGGGGGCCCCCTTAAGAGAAGAGGGTCTGTTTCCTTTACTCATGAATAGCTGAGGCCGAACAACATTGGAAAGTACGACTCACTCATCGTGCAAGTTTACTCAATGAGTGAAGCAATTGGTGTATATATTTATCTATTTAGTTTGTTTATTCACATAATATAATGTGTTAATGTTAATGACGTAGCCTTTGTGACATAGATTTAACATCTGAAGGCAATCATTACCTTGAGAAGGTAAGATATGATTAGATAATGTGAATTTATAATGTGTATGATTCAACAGTTTGACTTAATTATAAAGGTGTATATGATGTTCGAGTAGTTGACTAGGGGTTCTGTTTATGCAAGTTGGAGGTAATTATATTCCATACACGTTAATGTATAAATCTAATACGAGGTCTGTCCCAAAAGTATCCTACCTACCGCGATTTCTGGGCGCTTGATTTATTCTTCGTCATCCGAGGGGTGTCATCTTTCAAAGTAGTCCCCATTTGATTGAACAAGACGCTCATATCGATGTTTCCACTTATTAAAGCACTCTTGAAAATCAGACTTCGGAATCGCCTTTAGTGTATTCGTCGCATTAGTTTCAACAGTCTGTTTATTGTCGAATCAATGTCCTTTAAGCGGCATTTTCAATCGAGGAAACAGCCAAAAGTCGCAGGGAGCTATATCAAGACTGTATGGAGGCTGGCGGAGCTGCGCAACACTGTGTTTCAATAAATACTGCTGCACAAGGTTTGATGCGTGCGCTGGAGCATTGTCGCGATGAAGAAGCCAGTCACCGGTTTCCCAAAGTTGCGGACGTTTTCTCCTGATTGCATTACGTAATCTTTTCAAACCTTCAACGTAGTACTCTTTATTGATTGTCTGGTCTGTAGGGGCATATTCGTGGTGCACAACGCCCTCATAATCGAAAAAAATAATCAACATTGACTTGATGAACGAGGATCACTGTCAACAGATGTGCGGCCACTTTTGAACCGCCTATACCACTCTTTTATTTGTGTTTTGCCCATACACTCATCTTTAAAGGCCTTTTGCAACATTTCAATAGTTTCCGCACAACTTTTACCCAGATTAAAGCAAAATTTTATGCAAATTCGCTGTTCGGTTCGTTCTGCCATTTTTAGCAATAAGCAAATTGCGACGAACGCAAAAAAGTCGTTGTAAACAAATACGCGCTCCGCGGGAACTAAGGCGTTTCATCGGTATCTCAGGCTACTGACGAGAAGGTTAGGAGTTGCTGGTGATGTTCGTATCCTCCAGAGGTCGCCTGAGTCTCTCCGCGCGAAGATATGAACGTAGGTCGGATACTTTTGGGACAGACCTCGTATGTACTGAATATCCCATAGATGTGAACTTCTGCTTCCTCGTTGGACAACAATTATGGATTTTTGTTGCGTTAATCTCCTTTATAATAGTTGTTACAAAAGGGATAACCAGCAGTCAACAAGGATCAACATTCGTGGGTAACACTTGAGGAACAAACACACGTTGGAGACGGATGAAAGAAACGTACGGCATTTATGAGCAGTATATGGGAGTAATTGGTTTGTAAACGTCACAATCTTGGTTAAACAACAATATTTATTTTACATCATGAGGTATAAAGGTTGTCCATATAAAATAAGCAATCGTCGCAAATCCATTATGTCGCAAATACTTATAAATATTCTGTTTTTTCTGTTTTAGGTTCGTCTTGCTGATCGTGATTTATCTACAATTCAAACACATTGAGGCTATCTGATACTATGGCTTTATATCTTGATAAGTTCATCATTTATAAATTAACCTAGTGTATGTCTAAATGACGTCTTGAAGGGTGTTTTTTATTGTGTATTTTGAGATTATTGTGGCTCTATGCACCAAAATTCTATTGTTTCTGTGGTCTTGTGCTCTGATATATGTCTAACGAGTAACTAGATGTAATATATATTAAGCTAATATCGTGGCGAGGGTTAAATTTTTGAACAATATTGAGGTTTTAGAGGTTAGGATTTGTTTCTAGTGAAGTTGATTTTATGTGTAAGTTGGTAATAGGTAACAATCGTAATTGTCTATGTGGTATTGGTTATGTTGGTGCTAATACTTCGTTGACATTGTGGAAAAATCGTAAAATTATTATCTCATTGAAAGGAGAAGACTCGTTATTCCTTTGATTGATTCGAGACGAGGAAATCTATATTGGTTTTTTCCTTTTTTATTTAATTAATTATTGATGGCTCCTTCCATTACTTTCATTGATGAACGTCTTCCTATGCTTCGTTAGTACTTATCTCAAAACTGAAGCATTGTTATGGTTCAATTTCGAGGCAGATAGCTAACTCACTGTCACTCTCTGTATCTTTTAGTATTTGTTGGTTTTCCCTTTTCCTTTAATTTTCCCTTACATTTTCAAGCATTTCTAAATATTATAATGTCGACATACATCGGTTATATAATATATCAATTAATCTAAATCCAACATGGTTATATATTTCTTTCCTATTCCATGTTTATACAGGCGGCCTTCAGTTTATTAGAATCTACTATTATTTTCTTGTCAGATCCCGTATCAATTTCGATATTATAGTTCCCTAGTAATCGTAGGATCTTATATGGTCCCTTATAATGTGGATCTAATTAATTAGTTCTCATATCGATAAACAAATACACGTAATCTCTTATCTTAAAATTTACAACATTTAACTTTCTATCATAATATCTCTTTGATCATTATTTTGCTACCCCTAATTGTGCAGCTGCCATGGATTGGGTGTCTGTTAATTTACTTAACAGGTCATCGCGTAACAAACTATATGTCCTGGGGACCTTCTTCGCAAGAATTTCTGAGGGAATTCTTGTTTGCGTACTGTGTATCAACTCATGAGACATGAATCCTGTTGATTCATGCAAACTGGAATTAAAGGAAAACATAGCATATTTTATGCATGTGTCCCAATCGGTCATAGAGACATAGTATCGTAGGTATTCTATTAGTGAGTGGCGACTGTACTCTAGGCTACTTAATGTATGGAGGGGAAATGCTGTTGGTTTGAATTATTTTATATTAAAAATCTTAGCGAACTGGTGAATTACGTCGCTGATCAAGTTAGCTCCTTGATCAGTGACTATAATTTCTGGGCATCCGAATCGACAGATAAAGTCCTCTGAGAAGGCTTTAGCTATCGGGACAGAGCTTATATTAGGCAGGGCAATCACACCAGAATATTTGGTTAGGTATTTCTACTTTAGAGAAAGCTGTTGTTGGAGTGTCTGTGATCACTATAGGTTGTTTTCTCTTACATCCTACTAATTTCCTTTTTTGAAATTCCTCATAGTATTTTAAGTACTTACGTATGTCTCTTTTTTGTTACACTTTTATGCCCACCGGTCAATAATTCATGGTTTTCTTTATTAATTTTTTCACGTTCTCCCGCTTTATGGACAGTTACTTCACCAGTACATATAAAAATCTTGATTTTATTTTCGCAAAACGTTTTACGCAGTAATTGTGAAAATGGTACCCACAGTAGTTCTTTCAAAATAGATTCAATTAATTAATTATTCTTTCGAAAACCAAAATATCATGTTTTGTTTTCTTTATAAACAAGTTAAAAACCTTTCTACCTTTACAATCTTGAACTAAAATATCATTGAGAGTTTTATTCTGTAATTTCAATTTGTTTACATAAATAAAATTTTTCCCCAAGAAATGTTTTCCGACTCATGATCTTAATTTAAGATCAGTCGTTGTAAACTGTATTATATTGTCTTTGTATTATAGCCGGTATTACCGGCTCGTACGCCATTATCGAAGCATTCTCTACGTACGACTCATGTATCGTATATAATTCAACCAGCTCGTGTGTCATTACCAAATCATGCTTTACATATAACTTACGTGTCATATGCAATCCATATTGCGCGTTTTGTGTAACAGTCGTGTGACATTTTTCTGGGGTTGATTTTAGTAAGGGTGGCGGAGTTGTTCGTAATGCCGGGTTGTCGAACTCGGTGTTAGTTATAGAATGATTGTAATTAATCTCGTGGCTTTCGGATATAATATTTTCAGACATATTCTCTATGAGGGCTATTTCGTGAAAGGAGGGTGGAGAGGACGGTCGCTGGTAGGGATAAAGAAATGTATCTTGTTTGAATTTATCCATTGAATCTACTGAGCTGTCTGAATCGTAGTTAATGTCGTTAGTTGATTGATAGTTATCGGTATAATTCACGTTAAAATGCATATAATCGACATTCTTTACTGGGTCTCTCGATAGTGCATTTGCATTAGAATTTATTTTTCCGGGTTTATAGACTACATCGTAATAATAATCATTAAGTTTAATTTTTCACCTCATTAAACATGAAGACGGTACTTTACATTAATCAACCAAACTGGTGGTCTGTGATCAGTAAAGAGAGTGAATTTCTTTCCGAAAAGATACGGTCGAAATCGTTTTACGTCAAAAATTATTGCTAAAAGTTCCTTTACTGTTACCGAATATTTTTCTTCGGCTTGATTAAGTATGCTAGATGCGAAGGCGATGGGTAAATCTTTTTTATCTTTCCCCATTCCCTCATGTCGACTCAATATGGCTATATTGTAATATAGGTTTTGCACGAAGAGTATTGATAAAGGTTCTAAAAGCAGTATCTATTTTGCCATTGAAAACGAACATCCTTTTCCGGAAGAGTAGTGAATGGTATTACAATTTTTGAGAATTGTGAAATAAAGCGGCGGTAATAATCCACGAGTCCTAGACATTGTTTGACGTTTTTATCAGTATTAGGGGTTGTAAAGCAGCGAGAAGATTTTTAATTTTCTCCGCGTTACTCACGCGCGACTAATACATCAAAGGACGATTTCGAGACGAAATCCTGCCATGACCGCGAGAGGAGTCTCTCCAACTTGCGTTCTGAATCATAGTAGCTTATAAAATACTGCGTAGATTCTAATTAATTTTTTAGGAAACAAAAAGCATCTTTTTTTTTTACGGTGGAAATCTGTCGCCAGTCATCATCAACAGCCCAAAAGAGGTGTGTCCCGCTGCCTCTCAAAGGCAACGAGCCCAGGCACGCCTGGAACGTCCATAAGACCTCGAAGCTCACCGTATAATATCATCGTAACGAGCGCCACCGTCGACCGACAACATTAGCTACAAGTTAAGTAAATCTTCGAAGAACACAGCTACTCTCTCCTTACTCTGTCTCTCTCAGTTCTAAGCATCTGCCTGGTACGGCAAAATACTCCATAGTGTAGAAGCTTATTTTTCTTTCCAAGGGCGTACGACAATTACGTAACAGCCCACCGACTATAACCAGGCAATGCACTATAGACATCTCTATATACAATCTCTATACATGTGTCTCCTAATTTCTCCCCCAGCGAGCATGGAAATTTCCATAGATAATTATACTGTAGTATTGACGAAAGCCAAGTAGTTATTTACGGTAGATATAGTTCCGTTATTTGAATGATGTAGAAATATTTATAATACATAATAAATAACATAGGCTTATTAAATAATAAATAATAATAATAATAATATTAAATATTAATATTAATATTAATCATAGGCTTATTAAATAATAATAATAATAATAATAGGCATACTAAATAATAAGCTTAGTATAACTAGTACTATAGCAATAAAACTTAAAGGAAGAGAACACTTAGTAAATAACAGTGTCTAATGGTAAATAACATTAGTAGATTTTTTTTGCTAGTTTAGGAGCAAATATATCTTGCAATATTTTCCAATAGAAAATTAAACTTTTCTCTGCTGTTCTTTATATACATACAATCGTGACAGTCCGGTCAAAGATTGTTTTAGTTTTGTGCATACTTTCTCTCTAGAAAATAACTAAATTCCTTAACTTAGTGTTCAAAAATTAATTTTTTTTAGTTTTTTTACTTGATTGTCTATACAGTACAGTAACTACGTCTAAAATAATTTTTTTCCGTATGACTTTATAGAGTGTAAGAGTCCAGTGTAAATTAGTATATAAGATAGTTTTCGGTACACAATAAATTACAAATAAAACTTTTCTTTCAACTGGGTAAAATATTAATTTTATGAAACTTTTAGTTAAAATTTTTTAATACAAATTCAAATTTTTTTTACTTTCTAACAAAACATTACTGTCTTTAAAAATCGTTATAAAACCAATAGCAACAAAGTTTATTTACTAGATAAATACAGATTTTTTTTACATTTGATCATTAGACTCCAAAAATCACGAATATTTTTTCGCTCCTGAAATTTTTTTAATATTTTATAGGGTAATACACAACGTTAAAGTACCTTGTTTCAGCAGGCAAAACACTATTGTTGTTTTTTTTCGGTAGTAGCCAAAATACGCGCGGGATTAACTAAATAGGTTAAAACTAAGTAAAAATAATTCAAATATTTTAAAATTAGGTAGTTTTTTTTCCAGCATGCCTGGAGCATACAGCACAATAAAACATTGCTGCAAAACTTAAACAACTGAAAGAGAAATAGAGTGTTAGGAATGTTAGGTTAGGGTAAATAGGGTTAGGATAGGGAAGGAGGAATATTTTAAGGGAGCAATATTATTGATGTTAACCAAGGGAAAACGAAGCGGAATCACGCACGCACCGATACCACCGAACGCACGCTAAATAATCATTAAATATTTTAATTATTGATCGTGCACGCCTAACTGTTATGTTTCACGGGGGAAATCGACGGCGCAACACACACACACAAACCTACCACCAGCACACACGCACACGCATCAGTACAGCAGCCGACTCAGCCAACAGTCAGCAGCCCAGGGAAAGCTGAGCAGCTCAGGAAGCAGCGCCGACGAAGAAGAGGTCGAGTCTTTTCTTGTTTTTAGGTAGATGCAGCAAGACAGAGAGACAGAACGAGAGAAGACAAGCGGACAGGAGCAGCGGGGCCGCAGCAGCAGCAGCAGACGAATATACACTCACCGACACATACACACTCGCGTACGCGGACACCCGAGAGCGCGACCGTAGCGCGAGGAGTTCGAGAGCGGCATCGTCTATAAGGACAACGCCGAGAAGGCCATACGGCCTTAGCCAGCTGTCGAGCGCATGGAAGAGCCAAGCAGCGAGAGAAACAGGAAGCTAGTTTACCAACGAAAGATGACTAGATAAGCGCCTTGAAGATAGAAAGACAAGCGCGCGGCGGGAGAAGGGAGCAAGGCGCGTTTACAACGAACGGGCTCCGCTCTATCGGTTATTACACATGGTATTATCGAGCATTGGATACAGGATCGGGAAAATGTATGCAATATAGAGGGCGCTGATTTATTATTTAAATTGCGCACGTTCCATGTGCTCATTACGGGAGATAAAACTAAAGTAGTAGTTAACCTCCGGTTACTACTTGAATAAAACTCGAGTTGCGGGGATACAGCAACAGATGTGTTACAAGGAGAGAGAAAATCGAGATAAGAAAAATAGAGGAAGCTAGAACTTGGAGAAGCCGGAGGAACAGGACGAGAGTTTCCATCTTGTTCATTCCGTCCGGAGCTCTTGCCGAGTACAGTCGCTTTTTCTGAGTAGCAGCATTCTTTTCAAGGTTAGCAGCACCGCGTGGAAAATTGGAGAAGCCGGTAGCCATTGAACTCGAGTGGTATTATTTGGAGTATCATTCAACGTAAGTGGATTAGTCTTGCCAGTAAGTTGTTGCTCATACAGAGCTCGGCCCAGATAATTATCAAGAGAGTTTTTGTTTAATTTTTAGTTAAAAATTACTTGGTGAGAGCTTTCCATAAATCATTTCTGTTTCAGTTGTAGCTGCATTTTAGGTCGAGACTTGGTGTAGAGTGAAGCTGTGTGTGTTCGTCGTTAGGTTTATTTTATTTGTTTCAGATTAAGGCTTCCAGAGGCAACGTGATTTTTATTACAGGTTATTGGTAACTTGGGCAACGCGGTCGACCAAAGGTGCGTGCGAGTAGAGGCAGCGGGCGGCCATTAAGCACGCGGGCGAGAATGTAGTATTATTAAAGTCCGGCGAAATAAATGTTAATAATACGGAAAAAAGGGGTGTATATATATATATATACACCCCTTACTTTAGTTCTCAGAAATAAACTCGCGTTCACGCGCTTTCTTGTTAGGAAATCTTTTCTTTTTTTTTAAATCTCTTCTTAACTCAACGTGTTTTAATCGTATTTAACTTGAATTTATCGGAATCGTTTTTACCTTAATCAACCGCACTTTTCACTTATGTTTTATTAATGTAACATGTACTTACATAACTTATCCTCCGGCTTTTGCCACCTGTACACAGACGACGTTGTCAGGTCTTGTTGAGCGTCTTTTCTTGTGTACATTTCTACCTGGTAGGATTTTTCTGCAGAATTGGAAAATCACTCGTGGCTGATTTTGGCTCGAGGAGTGAAGCACCCGTTGCACTGCTTACCGTTGCTTCTCCTCCCCTTTCTTCTCGGCCGAACACAAAAACTCTCTGCAAACCGTAACCGCGTCCCACGTGAGCCCTCTTTTCAACCTATCTTTCGCTCAGTGGAACCGTGCTGAGGCCCGTAACCTGTTATTATTATTATGATCTACTGCACTACGCGTTGGATAGGTTGATCAAAAATAAACTAGACACAGAGACGATAATTATGGTATTAACAGAAACGTGGCTATATTAAGATAGAGATGCTTGCGGTTCAAGCGTCCGAGTCTTTCTGATAGCTGAGCGTGGTTCTCGTAGTACACGTGATCAAGTGCGCAGAGCGCCAACGCCGCACATGTGGAAACAGCAGAGAATGGGGACACAGGCACGGAGCAACTTGAGGAAGCGCGCCAAGGGCTAACGTATATAACCACAATTCCAACAAATATAATATTTAAGAATTTTTCTAATATCTACTATGGCATTTCTTACTATGTTTATCATAAATCGTGTTTTGTGTATACTAATATTTATCAGGTGTGAAAAATACTAATATATTTAGTACATATATATTACTAAATTTACAATAATTTATGTAAAAGTACCATACTACTACAGCATGGACAAAAAATAGTATACTGCGTACCTAGGGTGAAACGTTTTTTTTTTGCACAAGGGCAAAAAACACTTTTCACCCAATGCATACACCGTACTTTTTGTCATATACGTCTTGATTTCACGATTCATTTATGCCTCTAAAACAGATGTAATTGTGTCTATTTTTGGAATCGGTGTAAACATATGTAAATAAAACCAGAATAATATACCAATAAAATGTTGTCCAAGATATGCAATAATTTTAAAAATGTGAAAATTTTGCAAAATTTTCAACATTTGCAGAATTTTCCAAATTTTTGCAAATTTTTGCAAATTTTCCAAATTACATTAATCATAAAATTGCAAAATTGTTTAAGTTTTTGAAAAATTGTTACGCATGCACGCACGCACATTTTTATATAAAAAATATCGTTTTTCTTAGTAGCACTTTTCGCCCGTTGGATAAAATTTTTTTGTTATGAGTGGGCAAAAAATTTTTTTATATATATATATGTGTGTGTTTATGTATATATATGTATGCACGTGCATGACTTTAAGGAGGGCGTCGGTTGTCCGTCTCTCTTCCACCGAACAGGTTGGAACAGGAAATGGAGGGAGAGAGAGACAGAGAGAACTCTATACTCTTTATGCTCCCTGAAGTCGGGAGGCGCTGGGTGTCGTCGTGCGACGATACACCACCATAAGGCTTGCTTGAGAGCCGAGACGCATGCGACGCGCTTGGCGCTCGAGCCAGCGGTCGTGCACACGGGGGAAACGACTGCACCTATATAGCCTGCGCTATAGTGCGGCCGGCATTTTGTGTGCTGCGTGAGTCTATACAATTTAATGAATATGAATGTTCATATATGATTATATATGTATTTATATAAAATTGTTTAAATAAATTTAATAACGACTCAAAGTCAAGTTAAGCAAAGTCTGTGCAAGCTTGTGGGGTTAACCACGAACATGTAGCATGGCCATGCACCTCGGCATTTCTATCAAAAATGCATTTTTTAAGAAAAAAAACCGGGCCACACAAGCTTGTTTGCCTAACGCCTAGCCCTGTGGGTCTCTGTAAGCGAGATAGTGTAATCACATACTCGACTGAAAGGGACTAGGTTGGTGGGCTGAGCTTTTCGTAAGATCGCTCACTGCTCAGTTACTGACACACTGCTCAGTTACTGACACGGGACTTGTGCACAAAGCCTTAGTATTCAGTAGCACTGGTTCTCCCTCAACACAACAGACTAACGGTTACGTTCATGTTTCAGATAAGAATCTGTTGAAAATGGAGGCGGCAGGGCGCTTACTGCAGGCTCTGGCCAACTCGCAAGCTAAGGTGGCAGTGTTGAGGAGACCTACAAGCCACAGTGGTGAGAGCAGTGTGTTAGGTGCCACCAAAGCTGATTTACAAGCACAGCTGAGTTCGGTCACTGACAAGTTTAATGAGAACTCAAACACGCATTCGAGTTTTATGAATGCATTGAAAAACAGCGTGGAAACGTTAATTGGTTGCACAGTTAAAAGCACCAATGCCATCTCGGCACTGAGTGGCTCTATACACAAGGATATGGAGTCCTTGACTGAGGCCATCCGCAACACTCGCCTTGAGCCATCTAGCCGACCAGCAGCTGCCAGAGATTTGGAGGAGCCTCCACGGGTGCAACGAGGGTGTGATTGGAAATATGAGACTGGACGTACCATTCTCATTTGAGAAATCAACCGGTCAAAGGGAGGTGCTGGTCGACAGGACTGGCGACATGGAGTCGATGGATCAGGACGAGCCACTGCCGGCGGCCGCAGCTTCTTCTACGCTCAATCCACGGCCAAGGCACAGTCCAGCTGCGAAATCAGACGACGAGGATAACTGGGACGCAGGTACAGGGCCTGCTGGTCGGTTCGATTCCGCAGCGGACTGCTACAAGGAGATGCCGTATGAGGATTGGAAGATTGAGTCGACGAAGCGACTGGGGTTGAGTCCCTTATTAAATAATAAGACAAAAATTGTAAGTGACAAAAATAATACATTGTTCTCTACTCACAGTCTCCTACAGAATTGCAGTTGGAGAGAGGCGTCTAACGCACTTCAAAACAGCAGTTTCAGTGATAGCAGAGCCAAGCAGTCAAATATAACACGGTCATACAGACTCAGAACAAGCTCTGAGTTTGCACCTTTTGAAGATTTTCTTTTTTCAGAACTGCGATCCAGAAAACTGTTTTATCTATTCGATGAACAGACCAGCTGCTGTGTATCCAATGAGGAACTGCTGCATGATAAAAATATTGTAAGAGAAATTATTCTGAATAGAATAGACGAAAAGTATCATTTGTATAAAATAAACATAAAAGATCCTGTGGAGTTATTGAAAAAATTAAAATAAATAAAACGTAGCGAATACAGGATTAATCCACATACAGCTCAAAAACGTCTGTTTAACGCAAAGATGAACAAGGATAAAGAAACAGCGTTCGAGTTCTGTTTAAAGTTTGAAAACCTCTTAAGAGAGTATGAATGCATCGAAGACATCAGACAAGTCTCCGATGGAGAGAAGAAAAGCCTTCTGTACAATGCAGTGTTGCATGTCTTTCCGGAACTTGTTACAGCTGAAAATATAGCTGTACATGGCTCAGGCAAGAAATATAATTATAATCAACTAAAAGATTTCATTTTTCAGATTGATGCGAGTAGGACAAAACCGAAAGAGACTTCCGTTTTGTTCAGCGAGCCAAGGAGGTTCCGTGATCGCTCGCGAGAGCGACAGCCAAGCTCGGAGGATAAGAGCCCCGAGAGAAAACGATGCGATAGATGTGGCAGCACGGACCACCTGAAGAACGACTGCAAGCACAAAAAGGTTAAATGCTTTAACTGCAACGACTTTGGGCACATTGCAGCGGACTGCAAGGAGCCCAATAAAAGAAAAGTTGGCCAGGCAGGCAAGCGGCGGCACGAAAATGGTCGTGGGGACTCGCCAAGAAGGAAGTCTAGAAAAACTGAGACACGCTCACCGAAACGTGAGATTCCGGTCGCCGATACCCAAGAAGGAAGGTATGATTGGTCAAATACATTGTAACAATGCGGTTAATTTGATTGAGGAAAATGATGGTAGTATGTGTAATTACGATTTTGATAAATTCGTTCTGGATTCGGGTGCCACAGAACATTTGACAAATTCACGAATTATATTTAAAAAATTAGATAATAAAATAAAAGGTTTTATAGGATGCGCAAACAAAGATAAAAAGGCACGATTAGAATCTCAAGCTCAAGGGAACGTCAAAGTTGAATTAAGTAACGGTGAAATAATTGAACTTGAAAGAATAATTTACGCGAAAGATCTGAGTAGAAACTTACTATCATTAAAGAAATTTACTGATCAAGGTTTAGGTGTTTACCTGGATAATAAGATAGTAAATATATTTGATAAAGTCACGAATAAAGTTATAATATAAGGACTCTTTAAAGATCCATTCTGGATAGTAGAATTAAGAACGACTAAAGACAATCTAGTAGAAGCTAGAAAGGAGGCCTTTTTGATAGTAAATAAAAACCTGGATAAGCCAGTTAAAAGAGTTAGATTCGCCGATCAAAATCACCCGGAAGATGTTAAAAACACAATGAATCTATGGCATATGAGGTTAGGCCACACATCTCATGATAAATTGAAATGATTAATTAACATTTATCCAGACATTCAAAATTACAAAAGATCAGATCATGGTAATTGTTTGATCGATTGCGAAATTTGTAAAATAGTTAAAATGAATAAGTTAAAGTTTGATAACGATAGGGATAAAGCCACAAAACCCTTGCAAAGGGTAAATACAGATACGATGGGTCCGATAGCTCCCATGACTCATCCGAAAAAATATAGATTCATAGTAGCAGTTATAGACAATTATTCGCGGTTTGCTATGGCATACCCAGTTGAAAAGAAATCAGATACCTCAGAGTGCATTGATGATTTTGTAAAGAAATGTAGAAATACTTGTGGTGAAGATCACAAGTTCTGCTATCTGGACTGTGATCAAGGAACTGAATTCACAAGCGATAAGACTCTCCGAGTATTACAAAAATACAGAGCAGAACTCAGAACGGTCTGTCCATACACTCCACAACTGAACGGTTTGGCAGAAAGATACAATCAAACAATTCAAAAAATAGTGAGAGCACTCATGTTTGACTCACGACTGCCAGCAAATTCCTGGGACTTAGCGTTGAAAGCGGCTGTGTACATCTATAACCTCACACCGCATAAGTCTTTGGAATGTAACTCTCCACTTCTGACACTGAATCCTGAGGCAAGAGTAAGGATAAATCATCTAAGACGGTTTGGATGCATAGCATTTGCGAAAACTCAGGAGAAACCAGACACAAAATTTGGTCAACTGGCGTTCAAGACAGCTCTGGTGGGATTCACTGATACAGGCTATCTACTGCTCTGTCCAGAAGATGGGAAAGTATACGAAAATAGGAATGTTAAATTTATAGAACAACAGGTTTTTGGAGATGTATACAAGGCAGATGAAATTAAAAATTGGACTGTAACCAATGAGAATTTATGTAAAGAAACGTGGTTGTTAAAATTCCCTGTAGAACAAATAGACTCAGCTGTTGTAGAGGAAAAGGAAACTATAGCAATTAAAAAACCACGAGGAAGACCGCCGAAGATTGTCAAAGAAAATGAAAGATTAATTGCAGAACCAGCCATGATATAAGAAAACCCAGTGAAGCGCAAAAGAGGAAGACCGTCTAAGAAACAACCACAGAAGAAACAAGATGGCAATCATTCCGAGGGACTGAATACAGAGGAAACTTACGCCTTGATCGCTGAAATCAACAATGATCCCAAGTCTTATAGAGAAGCGATGGGAAAGGCAGATGCAATTAGCTGGACAGAAGCAGTGGACCAGGAAATACAAGCACTTGAAAAGAATCAGGTGTTCGAAATAGTAAACAGGCCAGAAGAAAAGACGAACATCCTTGATTCAAGATGGGTATTTAAACGAAAAGTAAGCATAAATGGACAAGTAAGTTATAAAGTCAGAATTGTAATCAGAGGCTTTAAGGATACGAATTTGTACGACCTATGTGAAACATATGCACCAGTATCACGTCTGTCATTGGTCAGAGCAGTCATTTCGGTGGCGAACAAACTGGGACTAATACTGTGGCAATTGGATTTCAAAACAGCTTTCTTGCACAGCCCGATTAAAAGGATAATTCACATGGAAATCCCTGACGGCTACAGTTTGCAAAACTGTAAGAAAAACCAGAAAGTCTGGAAACTTAAAAAATCACTGTATGGATTGAAAACAAGCCCCAAAAATTGGAATAATCACTTCTCAGAGCAGGTCAAGGAACTCGGCTTTGTCGCTAGCAACAGAGATCCATGTCTGTTCATACTTATTGAAGTACAAATAATCGTCATCATGTTACTTTATGTAGATGACATATTATTAGTGGGTAACGACAAGAAAAGAATGGAATCCATACAAGCTCAACTCAGCAAGAAGTTTGACATGAAACTGCTAGGTGAACCAAAAGAGTTTTTGGGTCTGACGATAAATAGAGACAAAAAGAACAAAATTACAACTCTGGATCAGTGCAAATTCATATTGAAATTGCAACAGAAATTCGGATACTTGCAGGCTAAAGGACAAAGCACTCCAATGGTAACAAACCAAGTATTAAATAGAGAAAGGAAAATGCTTGAAAACGAGAAGCAGAACAATCAAATGGTAAATCAGCGCAAGTACAGAGAAGTAGTAGGATCTCTCATGTACTTGGTTAATGGTACACGACCTGATTTAGCATACGCAGTCAACGTACTAAGTCGACATCAGTTGAACCCGACTGAAAATGAATGGAAAATGGTAACACGAGTTTTCAGGTATCTAGAATACTCCAAATGTTGGAAATTGACATATACAGGTCAATCAGAGGCAATGGAAGCGTACTCAGATGCGAGTTTTGATGATTGTAAAAACTCGTTGACGACTAGCGGTTAGGCAGTATTGCTGTATGGTGATACAATCACTTGGCGAACTCACAAGCAACCATATGTTGCATTATCCACATGCCAAGCGGAATATGTAGCACTGAGTGAAGCATGCAGAGAATCTATAGCATTGAGCATGTCACTCAGAGTTATACCCCAAGTAGTAAAATATCCTATTACGCTATGGTGTGATAACAAAGCAGCTGTAGCATGTACGAAAATGGAAGGTAGTAATAAGTTACGACATATGACAGAAGTCCATGAGGACTACGTAAAGCAATGCATAGAAAGAAAATTAGTTGAAATAAATTGGATATCTTCAAAGGAGCAAAGAGTAGATATCTTTACAAAGCCTTTGCCCTCTGAAAGCCATAATAAATTGAGTAAGTTATTGCTCAATCATTAATGTACTTCCTGTATGTTTCAGAAATGTAAAGCGGCGGAAATCACCATCCTAAGGAGAAGCGAAGATGAGTGAACGTACCAAGAACTAACGGGAGGGAGTGTTGGAATTGTGGTTATATACGTTAGCCCTTGGCGCGCTTCCTCAAGTTGCTCCGTGCCTGTGCCCCCATTCTCTGCTGTTTCCACGTGTGCGGCGTTGGCGCTCTGCGCGCTTGATCACGTGTACTACGAGAACCACGCTCAGCTATCAGAAAAACTCGGACGCTTGAACCGCAAGCATCTCTATCTTAATAAAGCCACGTTTCTGTTAATACCATAACTATCGTCTCTGTGTCTAGTTTCTTTTTGATCAACCTATCCAACGCGTAGTGCAGTAGATCATAATAATAATAACAATATTCAAAATAATACTATAGACGTCATACCTATATCCTAGTTGGGCAAGTCAATATTGAACCTTTTATATAAATAATTCTATCAGTGTAGACATTTTTGTTATCGCCGCTTGGACTATTATAGATACACTACATTGGTCTTCTGTACCCTATTGACTAATCATAAGGGAATATATTCAATAAACACTGAACTCTAATAAGTTTGGTTCCATTTTCGATTTTGATTAAGATAATTTTACTCAAAATTTTTAAATAATATGCTTTTGTAAGTCTATACATAATTAAATAAGTTGTAAAGAATATAATTCTAGAAAAAAAATGACTCGAATAATTTACTTAAAATAATGGATGCTGAATTATTCTAGTTACTTTACTTCTATGAGCTATATTGCCATTATTAGAATTATTGTAAGTTAATAAGCTATAGTAAGATTTTAAATACCTTAGGATAGCGTAACGATCGAATATCTGGATATAACGCTTTACTGTCTCCGTACCAGGAAGTGCGCATTTCTTCAACTAGTGAGTCATTGAAGCTTGCATACAGAAGTATGTGAGAATCTTTCGACATCCACACCGCTTCGGCACTATGTAGAATCTCCTCTATAAAAGCAAAGGAAATTTTGATTTCTCTGGAAAAGGAAGCAAACGTCTACAATATAGTTTAAGAGCACCTAATCTGCACAACCCTACATAGTCTTGTGGTAAAAAATTTAATTTTGTACGTAATTTTCTGTACTGAATCCGAATCTGACCTCAAAATTTACCCATGACAACAAATTTTCGAGATAAGTGAGGTTAAAAGTGTAAAAAAATGGTGTGTTTAGCTTAATACGTTCATTTATATAAAAGATCCCTCTCAAATTAATAATACAAACTCAACTAATAATAAAAACTGAAGTGAATAATAAACAGTGATGTGTGCTATAATGGTTGCAGTTACCAAAATATTCTATAAATCTCCCAGAATATCACACTTACATGTATTGATACACATTTTATGCTATAGCAACGACGGCGAGGCGAGAGCGAGGGAAAGCGAGAAAGAGAGCGAGAGAGAGAGAGAGAGATAGAGAAAGAATTCGCGCTGAGAGCGCCATCACAGTAGACTGCCCCTAAGCGTTCACTTACAGACGTTGGATATCAAAAATCATAAAATTGCTTGACCAACTCATAAAGAGTGGCATCGGATGTTAATGGTATGATTCGCTTGTTGAATGATCGTGCCCGCCGCAGGAGGTGGTTGATTTTCCAGCAGATAAGTTAGCCGTGTATTTATTTGAGTTTTACGCAAGCACCGAGCTTCGTAGACCGACGCTGCCATCATCAATCAGCGCCAAGCTTCCCAATAAACAAAACCTGTCTTTAAGACGACTTTGCAATACGAAACGAGTCTTTAAGATAGTTTTTGTTTACTGGGTTCGTACACCTGCGCTAGCTTTTTACGCAAGTACCGAGCTTCGTAGACCGACGCTGTCATCATCAACCAGCGCCAAGCTACCCAGTAAACAAAACCTGTCTTTAAGACGACTTTGCAATACAAAAACATGTCTTTCAGATGGTTTTTGTTTACTCGGTTCGTACACCTGCGCTGGCTTTTTACGCAAGCACCGAGCTTCGTAGATCGACGCTGCCATTATCAACCAGCGCCAAGCTCCCCAATAAACAAAACCTGTCTTTAAGACGACTTTGCAATACAAAAACATGTCTTTAAGTTAGTTTTTGTTTACTGGGTTCGTACACCTGCGCTGGCTTTTCAATACAGCGCTGAGCTTCGTATAGACCGACGCTGCCATTATCAACCAGTGCCAAGCTTCCCAGTAAACCAAACTTGTCTTTAAGACGACTATGCAATACAAAAACATGTCTTTCAAATAGTTTTTGTTTACTGGGTTCGTACACCTGCGCTGGCTTTTTAATCCAGCGCCGAGCTTCGTATAGACCGACGCTGCCATCATCAACCAGCGCCAAGCTTCCCAGTAAACAAAACCTGTCTTTAAGACGACTTTGCAATACAAAAACATGTCTTTAAGATAGTTTTTATTTACTGTGTTCGTACACCTGCGCTGGCTTTTTAATACAGCGCCGAGCTTCGTATAGACCGACGCTGCCATCATCAACCAGCGCCAAGCTTCCCAGTAAACAAAACCAGTCTTTAAGACGACTTTGCAATACAGAAACATGTCTTTAAGATAGTTTTTATTTACTGGGTTCGTACACCTGCGCTGCATTTTTTATACAGCGCTGAGCTTCGTAGACCGACGCTGGCTTTTTCATTCAGTGCCAAGCTCCGTAGACCGGCGCTGGCTTTGCTGGCTTTTTAATCCAGTACCAAGCTCCTTAGACCGGCGCTGGCTTTGCTGAATTTTTAATGCAGTGCCGACCTTGGTAGACCGACGCTGGCTTTTTCATCCAGCGCCGAGTTTCGTAGACCGTCGCTGGCTTTGCTAGCGTTTTAATCCAGCGCTGAGCTCCTTAGATCGGTGCTGGCTTTCTAATCCAGCGCCGAGCTTCGTAGGCCGACGCTGGCTTTTTCATCCAGCGCCGAGTTTCGTAGACCGTCGCTGGATTTTTAATACAGCGCCGAGCTTCGTAGCCCGGCGCTGGCATTTTAAATCAGCGCCGGGCTCTGCAGCCCGGCGCTGGCTGTTTACTCCAGCGCCGGGCTCCGTAGACCATAGTGACGGGCAGGCCGAGCTGAATAGAGTCGTAGACCTTACAAGGAAAGAAGTTTTAGAGCATTATAGCCTCTATAGGTTCCACTATGATGCCAATTATGATAGCACTATAGGACTAGGATATGAGAGAGCTGTGCTCTTTTTCTGAGTCTATCACGTTTTCACAACAATGGCTCAGTAGCGTTCCCATAATTTATTGCAATAATGTTTCCCGCCATAGGTTGGTGAAACCTGTCGAGACTGCCAAGCTAAACGTAACGCTAATTTTCTCATATTTTATTCAGATCTAAAGTCAACACTGGGTCAGAAGAGTCTTTTTAATGTAATAAGGCAACTGAATTTGCAAACAGTATTATAAGTGCAGTTTGATAATTAGATTAAAAACATCCTTCTGACCCAGCGCTGACTTTAGTTCTGAATAAAACGTAAAAATTTTATATGTTAGTTTTGATCACATTTGCCATCATCAACCAGCGCCAAGCTGCCCAGTAAACAAAACCTGTCTTTAAGACGACTTTGCAATACAAAAACATGTCTTTCAAATAGTTTTTGTTTACTGGGATCGTACACCTGCGCTGGCTTTTTATGCAAGCACCGAGCTTCGTAGACCGACGCTGCAATCATCAACCAGCGCCAAGCTTCCCAGTAAACAAAACCTGTCTTTAAGACTACTTTGCAATACAAAAACATGTCTCTCAGATAGTTTTTGTTTACTCGGTTCGTACACCTGCGCTGGCTTTTTACGCAAGCACCGAGCTTCGTAGATCGACGCTGCCATTATCGACCAGCGCCAAGCTTCCCAGTAAACAAAACCTGTCTTTAAGACGACTTTGCAATACAAAAACATGTCTTTAAGATAGTTTTTATTTACTGGGTTCGTACACCTGCGCTGGCTTTTTAATACAGCACCGAGCTTCGTAGACCGACGCTGGCTTTTTCAACCAGTGCCAAGCTCCGTAGACCGGCGCTGGCTTTGCTGGCTTTTTAATCCAGTACAGAGCTCCTTAGACCGGTGCTGGCTTTGCTGAATTTTTAAGCCAGTGCCGACCTTCGTAGACCGATGCTGGCTTTTTCATCCAGCGCCGGGCTCCGTAGACCGGCGCTGGCATCGGAAACCATAGTGATGTGCAGGCCGAGCTGCGTAGAGTCGTAGACCTTACAAGGAAAGAAGTTTTAGAGCATTATACCCTCTATAGGTTCCACTATGATGCCAATTATGATAGCACTATAGGACTAGGATATGAGAGAGCTGTGCTCTTTTTCTGAGTCTATCACGTTTTCAGAACAATTTATTGCAATAATGTTTCCCGCCATAGGTTGGTGAAACCTGTCGAGACTGCCAAGCTAAACATAATCCTAATTTTCTCATATTGTAACCAGATCTAAAGTCAACACTGGGTCAGAAGAGTCTTTTTAATGTAATAAGGCAACTGCATTTGCAAACAGTATTATAAGTGCAGTTTGATAATTAGATTAAAAACATCCTTCTGACCCAGCGCTGACCTTAGTTCTGAATAAAACGTAAGAATTTTATATGTTAGTTTTAATCACATTTAAAAAAATTTGTTTTAAGAATTTCTCATAATCAATAGGGCAAGGTAATGGTGTGAGCGAAATTTCAAAAGATTACTTAAAGTAGTTTGAGAGAATAGAGTAAATCAAAATTTCCGAAAAACCTATACACAGATAATAAGATTGAGAATTTAATCATTCAGGGTAAAATAAAGATATAGTATAAGCTACCTAGATTTTCTAAAATTTTTCTTTTAATATCTGTGTATTGGTTATTCTGAAAGTTTGATTTATTTGAGATTCTCTTAAACTACAAGAAGTTATTATGGATTATGAAAACAAATTTAAAAAATACTTCTTAGAAACTAACATATAATATTCTCATGTTTTATACAGATATAAAGTCAACGCTTGCTCAGAAGGGTTATTTTAATGATATTATAAAACTATAATTAATCAAATGTTTGCAAGCTCAGGTTTATAATTATATATATATTTTTTTTTTTTTAACGTCGCCATGTTTATGCTCCCATGTGGTGCTAATCGACGACGGGGGTCTGCGGTGTGTTTGTAAACAAAGCACATGTAATTTTTACAGAGGTGCTTGTATCAATCGGCAGAGACTAGAATTCGAACCCGGGTCACCGGCGTGGGAATCCGACACTATACCGACTGAGCCGCCGCAGGCCCCTTATAATTATATTAAAAAGACTCTTTTTACCCAGCGTTGACTAGATATCTGAATAAAACATGAGAATACTATAAGGTTCTTTCGAAGGAATTGTATTTATATTTATTTTAAGTGAATTTTCATAATCAAATAGGGCTATGTAATGGTTTAGGTAAAATTGCAAACGATTACTTCAAGTAGTTTAAAAGAAAATGGAGTGAATGAAACTTTCAAGTTACCCATACACAAATATTTATTTATTTGAACGTAACGCATAATATACTCATGCTCTATCCAGATATAAAGTCAACGCTGGCTTGGAAGAGTCGTTTTAATGAAATTATAAAACTATAATTAATCAAATGTTTGCAAGCTCAGGTTTATAATTACATTAAAAAGACTCTTTTCACCCAGCGTTGACTTGATATCTGAATAAAACATTAGAATACTATAAAGTTCTTGCGAAGGAATTTTATTTTTTAATTAATTTTAAGTGAATTTTCATAATCAAATAGGGCTACGTAATGGTTTAGGTAAAATTACAAAAGATTACTTCGAGTAGTTAAAAAGAAAATGGAGTCCATGAAAATTTCAAGTTACCCATACACAAATATTTATTTATTTGAAAGTAACACATAATATACTCGTGTTCTATCCAGATATAAAGTCAACGCTGGCCCAGAAGGGTCATTTTAATGAAATTATAAAACTATAATTAATCAAATGTTTGCAAGCTCAGGTTTATAATTACATTAAAAAGACTCTTATCATCCAGCGGAGACTAGATATCTGAATAGAACATGAGTTTATTATGCGTTACTTTCAAATAAATAAATATTTGTGTATGGGTAACTTGAACGTTTGATTGACTCCATTTTCTTTTAAACTACTTGAAGGAATCTTTTGCAATTTTACCTAAACCATTACATAGCCCTATTTGATTATGAAAATTCACTTAAAATAAATATTGAAAAACAATTTCTTCGAAAGAACCTTATAAGATTCTCATGTTTTATTCAGATATCAAGTCAACGCTGAGTGGAAAGAGTCTTTTTAATGTAATTATAAACCTGAGCTTACAAACATTTGATTAATTATAGTTTTATAATATCATTAAAATGACCCTTCTGAGCAAGCGTTGACTTTATATCTGTATAAAACATGAGAATATTATATGTTAGTTTCTAAGAAGTATTTTTTAAATTTGTTTTCTTAATCCATAATAACTTCTTATAGTTTAAGAGAATATCAAATAAATCAAACTTTCAGAATAACCAATACACAGATATTAAAAGTAAAAATATTAGAAAATCTAGATAGCTTATATTATATCTTTATTTTACCCTGAATGATTAAATTCTCAATCTTAGTATCTGTGTATAGGTTTTTCTGAAAGTTTGATTTACTCTATTATCTCAAACTACTTCAAGTAATCTTTTGAAATTTCGCTCACACCATTACCTTGCCCTATGGATTATGAGAAATTACTTAAAACAAATTTTTTTTAAATGTGATCAAAACTAACATATAAAATTTTTACGTTTTATTCAGAACTAAAGTCAGCGTTGGGTCAGAAGGATGTTTTTAATCTAATTATCAAACTGCAATTATAATACTGTTTGCAAGTTCAGTTGCCTTATTACATTAAAAAGACTCTTCTGACCCACTGTTGACTTTAGATCTGAATAAAATATGAGAAAATTAGGGTTACGTTTAGCTTGGCAGTCTCGACAGGTTTCACCAACCTATTGCGAAGAACATTACTGCACGAAATTATGGGAACGCTACTGAGCCATTGTTGTGAAAACGTGATAGACTCAGAAAAAGAGCACAGCTCTCTCATATCCTAGTCCTATAATGCTATCATAATTGGCATCATAGTGGTACCTAGAGAGGCTATAATGCTCTAAAACTTATTTCCTTGTAGAATCTAAGACTCTACGCACCTCGGCCTGCCCGGCACTATGGTCTACGGAGCCCGGCGCTGGAGTAAACAGCAGCGCCGGGCTGCAGATCTAAGGAGCTCAGCGCTGGATTAAAACGCCAGCAAAGCCAGCGACGGTCTACGAAACTCGGCGCTGGATGAAAAAGCCAGCATCGGTCTACGAAGCTCGGCTATGGATTAAAAAGTCAGCAAAGCCAGCGCCGGTCTAAGGAGCTCGGTGCCGGATTAAATAACCAGCAAAGCGAGCGTCGGTCTTACGGTGTACGAACCCAGTAAACAAAAACTAACTTAAAGACATGTTTTTGTATTGCAAAGTCGTCTTAAAGACAGGTTTTGTTTATTGGGAAGCTTGGCGCTCGTTGATAATGGCAGCGTCGATCTACGAAGCTCGGTGCTTGCGTAAAAAGCCAGCGCAGGTGTACGAACCGAGTAAACAAAAACTATCTGAAAGACATGTTTTTGTATTGCAAAGTCGTCTTAAAGACAGGTTTTGTTTACTGGGAAGCTTGGCGCTGGTTGATGATGGCAGCGTCGGTCTACGAAGCTCGGTGCTTGCGTAAAAAGCCAGCGCAGGTGTACGAACCGAGTAAACAAAAACTATTTGAAAGACATGTTTTTGTATTGCAAAGTCGTCTTAGAGACAGGTTTTGTTTACTGGGAAGCTTGGCGCTGGTTGATGATGGCAGCTCAAAACTCAAATAAATACACAGACTAACTTATCTGCAGGTAAATGCAACCACCTCCTGCGGCGGGCACGATCATTCAACAAGCGAATCATACCATTAATATCCGATGCCACTCTTTATGAGTTGGTCATGCAATTTTATGATTTTTGATATCCAACGTCGGTAAGTGAACGCTTAGGGGTAGTCTACTGTGATGGCGCTCTGAAGGTAAAGTTACATAACACAGCGCGCGGAGGAAGAGATGGGAGAATCGAGAGACAATCGCCAGCCGAAAACGCGTACGGACGTTTACACGGGACGCGAATAGAGATTTTCTGGAGAACGCGCACGAGGTCGACTCCTGGTGTGTCAGAGTTGCGATACGACGGGGACAAGCGTTCCGTCCTGCGAGGCTAAACAACGCGGCATGCGTGCCTGTCGCTGTCCATACATTGGCGCACAATGGAACGGATGGTCAAGAAAACGATCGAAAATCTATCTTCACCACTAAATGTACCTTAAAAAAATCTCTCGAGTGGATTTCGAAAGATTTTGACCTCAAGATCAAGAATCCGTGCAAAATGAAACACTATTAAATTATTATAAGGGTGAAACATCGTCTATAATCATATATCTCACGTATTGAGTAAAAACAAATTCTTGCTATTTATAGAATTTCGAAAATATATTATTCGTCATATAAACATATTTACTACGACTATAAATATCCATAAATAAATTTTGAGTGATTTTCCATTTATAGAACCCTTTAAATTAGGGGTTAAAGCGGGGTGATAAGCGAAAAAATTTGTTACTACCTTTAGGATTTCAAAGTAGATTTTTTATTGCAGGAACATGTTAACTACGTCTATAAATGTCCACCAAAAATTTTCGAACGACTTTCAATCCACGCAAGGTACAATTTATTACAGGAGCATGTTAACTACGTCTAGAAGTATCTAATAAAAAATTTCTGATGACTTTCCATTCCTAAAACCCTATAAAATAGGGGTTGAAAAGAGTTGGAAAAAAAATCGTAACTTCCCTCGAGATTTTCAAGGTACAAATTTTTTATTACAAAAACATGTTAACTACGTCTAGAAGCATCCAACAAAAAATGTTGAATGACTTTCCGTTAACAGAACCCTTTAAAATAGAGGTTGAAAGGGGTTAGAAAATAAAAAGAATTATTTAGTATTTTCAGGATTTCGAAAGTAGATCTTTATTACAGGAATCTGTTAACTACTTCTATATATGTCCACCAAAAAATTTTGAACCCATTTCCATTTACGGAACCCTTTAAATTAAGGGTTGAATGAGGTTAAATAGCCAAAATAAATTGTAACTTCCTTTGAGACTTCCAAAGTACATTTTTTTCATTACAGGAACTACGTCTATAAGCATCCACCAAAAAAATTCGAACGACTTTTTATTCACAGAAGCGTTTAAATTAGAGGTTGAGTTGAAAGGGGTTGGAAAAAAATAAAAATCGTAACTTCACGTTATATTTCCAAAGTAGAATTTTTTATTACAGGAACATGTTAACTACGTCTAGAAGAATCCAACAAAAAATTTCGAATTTCCCTTTAAAATAAGGGCTGGAAAGCAAATAAAAATCGTAACTTAAATAAAGGTTATGTTGTCTAAATCAAACATTACGACACGTTAAACTTGCGCGCAAAAGATAAAATTTGAAATTAGATTCAATTTTAAATAAATAAAAAATAATTATATGTACAACTTTTTAATTCACTTTCTATTACAAGAACATGCTAACGTCTAGCAGAATTCAACAAAAAAATTTATAATGACTTTACATTAACAGAACCCTTTAAAACAGGGGTTAAAAAAATTTCTAATGACTTACCATTAACAGAACCCTTTAAAATAGAGGTTGAAAGGGGTTAGAAAATAAAAAGAATTATTTAGTATTTTCAGGATTTCGAAAGTAGATCTTTATTACAGGAATCTGTTAACTATTTCTATAACTGCCTAAAAAAATCGAACTACTTTACATTCACGGAACCCTTCAAATTAGAGGGAAATAAAAGGGGGTAAAAACCAGAAAAAATTTGTTAGTATCTTCAGGATTTCCAAAGTAGATTTTTTTACTATAGCAACATGTAAACTACGTGCATAAATGATTACAAAAAAACTGTAAATTTCCAATTACAGAACCAGAATTTAAATTAGGTGTTGAAAGGGGGTGAGAAGTGGAAAATATTTTTTATTTTCTTCAGGATTTTTAAATAAATTGTTTTATTACAGAAACATGCTTTTTACGTCGAGATGTGACTACGAAAAATTTTGTAACCCCTTTCTATTCACGGAACCCTTTAAATTAGTTGCTGAAACGGGTGAATAGCAGAAAAAATTGCTCGCATCTTTTACGATATCCAAAGTATTTATTTTATTTTAGGAATATGTTAACTGCATTTAGAAGTATCGGAAAAAATTTATGATACACTTTCCACTCACAGAACTATTTAAAGTAGGGATTAAATAAAGGACTAAATTTTTTAATAATGTATCAATATCGTAATATCATACTATATGAATTTTCTGACTGTATGAGGCATAGAGCATTTCTTACACATAAGAATTATACACGTAATTATTGTACACAATTTAGCATTGGTAAAATTATATATAGATATATTTGACCAATGCTAAATTGTGTACAATAATTACGTGTATAATTCTTATGTGTAAGAAACGCACTATGCCCTGTATGAGCACATATATATTCACTTTCTCAATATAATCAGAAATAATTGGAAAATTTTGAGAATGGAATTTGAAATTGGTATGCTATCTCGATTCTTAAAATTTTTCTGTTGTTCATGAACCTACTTTTTCTATTCAGATATTTTCACTCTGAGTTTTGGTTTATACCACAATCAGAAAACAATATCGTAACGGATACGATATATATCGCTACTCACACAACATCATATTGTAAAAATGTACGTATTAATATCGTAATTATTCAGTGTTAAGTGCAATATGATATCGTAAAATTATCCATATGAAATCTTACTTTCTTCATTCAAAATACATTTTTAATAGTCTAATTTCTTTTAATAGGCGAAATATTTTTCGCAAATTCCATGCTCATGATTTTACAAGACCGAATTAAAAAAATGAACTTTACGACATATGTATCGAAAAAGTTACTATATTGTAATTTTAGTATATGAAACTAACTATATTGTTTTTTCATTGCATCTATAAACAATCCTTCACAAACAAGTTTTTGAAACTAATTACTACGTTATATTTATTGACCCAAATAAGTGTTTTTTAATAGTTACTCGTGTAATAATGAAAATTAAAAATTATAAAATTTTATGTATTTATTAAGATTAAATGAAATAATGTCACGTTTCCTATCTTACCGCTAAGATTTTTATATTTTATAGAGTTTGCAAATAATCATATTTGGGTTATTTCAAGATTTTAAAAAATATAAAAGTATAATAAAATAGTATTAGTGAATTAAAAGGTTGTACATATAATTATTTTTTATTTATTTAAAATTGAACCCAATTTCAAATCTTATCTTTTGCGCGCAAGTTTTACATGTCGTAATGTTTCATTTTGGCAACAATTACCTTAAACAGCTAATAATGTTAACATTGAATTGAAATTTCAAAGGAAGTTACGATTTTTAATTGCTTTCCAACCCTTATTTTAAAGGGAAATTTGAAACTTTTTGTTGGATTCTTCTAGACGTACTTAACATGTTCCTGTAATAAAAAATTCTACTTTGGAAATGTAACGTGAAGTTACGATTTTTTTGCATTCCAACCCTTCCTAATTGAAACGGTTCTGTGAATGCAAAGTCGTTCGAAACTTTTTGGTGGACACTTATAGACGTAGTTTACATGTTCTTTTAATAAAAAAATGTACTTCCGAAATCCGGTAGGAAGTTACAATTTTTTTTTCTTTTCAACCCCTTTCAACCCCTAATTTAAAGGGTTTCGTGAATAGAAAGTCGTTCGAGCTTATTTTCTGGCCAATTATAGGCGTAATTAACATGTTCCTGTAATAAAAAAATGTACTTTGGAAGTCTCAAAGGAAGTTGCAATTCATTTTGCTTTTTAACCCCTAATTAAAAGGGTTTCGTGAAAGGAAAGTCG
This sequence comes from Gastracanthus pulcherrimus, assembly GCA_949152435.1. Taxonomy (NCBI): domain Eukaryota; kingdom Metazoa; phylum Arthropoda; class Insecta; order Hymenoptera; family Pteromalidae; genus Gastracanthus; species Gastracanthus pulcherrimus. The sequence goes on from OX424574.1 coordinate 71,584,735, forward strand.
TTCAAAATTTTTTTGTGGTCACTTGTAGACGTAGTTAATTTATTCTTGTAATAAGAAATTTACTTTGGAAATTCTGAAGGTACTAAATAACTTCTTTTTGCTTTTCAACCCCCATCAACCCCTAATTTAAAGGGTTTTATGAATGAAACTCGATCGAAATTTTTTTGTGAACACTTATAGACGTAGTTAACATGTTCCTGTAATAAAAAATCTTCTTAAAAAATCCTAAATGTACTAACAAATTTTTTTCCGCGTTTATCCCACTTTAGCCCCTAATTTAAAAGGTTCTGTATATGTAAAGTCACTCAAAATTTTATTGTGGATAACTATGATCGTCGCAAACATGTTTATGTGACGAATAATATATTTTTTAAATTCTAGAATGAGCAAGAATTTTCCTTGCTTAAAAATCGTGAGATATGCGCGATTATAGACGATTTTTTCACCCGTATAATATTATAGCCTCATAATTTTATAGCGTTCCATGGCACCCGGATTCTTGTTTTGGAAGTCAAAACCTTTCGATTTTCGATCGTTTTCTTGGCCATCCATCCCACTGTGCGCCGTGATGGGCAGCCTCGCCGAACTGCACGCTTGTCCCCGTCATATTGCAATTCTGATTCACCGGGAGTCAGCGTCGTGCGCGTTCTTGAGAACATTTTTCCCCCGCGCGCTGTCACATGATTTTACCTTCTCTCTCTCTCTCTGTATTTTTGCCAAAATTGACAAATAAATCGTATATCTATCTATCAGTCTCTCTCTCTCTCTCTCTCTCTCTCTCTCTCTCTCTCTCTCTCTCTCTCTCTCTCTCTCTCTCTCCCTATATATATATATATATATATATATATATATATATATATATAAAACATAAAATTTCTATAGTTATATATACGGGACATATGGGACAAAAAATTAATACAGATAGGTGCATCAATCCTTATAACGATGAAGGCGTACCTAATCATAAGGGTTCAAATTTAAGAACAATATCAAAAGCATTACTGCAGGAGAAGCCTAATTTACCAGTAACTGCCATGGTATGTAATGATTGTACGAGGGTAGTTCAATAAGTCTTTAGAATGACCAACAGATGGCGCGCGAATCGCTCCAAATCATCTGTTTTCAGTCAGCACCACTCCCGACTAGATATACGGTGTAGTCACAGTCCACATCTTCTGAGTTTACGTGTTTTTATAACCAATTGAAAAAAAAAATTGCTTGTTAAGAAAAATGGAAAAAAACGAGTTTAGAGCGGTAATTAAACATTTTCATTTAAAGGGTTTAACTACATATGAGATAAAAAATGAATTGGACTCAGTTCATGGCACATCTGCCCCTGCCTTAGCAACGGTTTATAACTGGGTAAATGAATTTAAGCGTGGTCGTACATCAATAAGTGACGAACCACGTTCAGGAAGGCCCGTAGAAGCAACTACTCCCGAAATCATCAATAAAATCCACGATATGGTGTTGAAGGATAGAAGATTAAAAGTGCGTGAGTTAGCTGAGGCCACAAGGATATCTATAGGTGCAGTTGTTTCAATTCTACATGAAAAATTAGGCATGAAAAAGCTATCGGCAAGATGGGTGCCGCGTTTGCTCTCAGCTGAGAATAAACGCAATAGAGTGGTCGCCTCTGAGGCTCTTTTGGCGCGCATAAATCGGAATCCTGAGGAATTTTTTCGTCGATTTGTGACTGTGGATGAAACATGGATACACCACTACACTCCTGAGACAAAGGAACAATCCAAACAGTGGATTTCCACAGGCGAACCAGCTCCAAAGAAGGCAAAGACCGTAAAGTCAGCTGGTAAGGTTATGGCTACAGTTTTTTGGGATGCACGTGGAATTATACTTATTGACTACTTGGAAAAGGGTAAAACAATTACTGGTGAGTAGTATGCATCATTATTAGAGCAGCTGAAAGAAGAAATTAAAAAAAAACGACCACATTTGGCGAGAAAAAAATTCTCTTTCATCACGACAACGCCCGAGTTCACACATGCTTCGTTTCAATGGCTAAAATTGAAGAACTAAAATTCGAATTGGTCGAACACCCACCGTATTCACCAGATTTAGCCCCCAGTGACTTTCTCTTATTTCCAAACTTGAAAAAATGGCTCGGTGGACAGAGATTTACGGACAACGAAGACGTCATTGCCTCTGTAAGTGCTTATTTTGAGGAACTTCCGAAAACGCACTTTTCTGAAGGATTAAAAAAACTTAAAAAGCGATTGACCAAGTGTATAGAGCTCCAAGGAGATTATGTTGAAAAATAAAAAAAAATTTACCCAAAAAAATTGTTTTTATACTTTATTCTAAAGACTTATTGAACTACCCTCGTAGATTAAAACGTTCATTGAATCGATCTGATAGCTGTATGAATATAGACGATTCCAATGATATCAGTAGTATGGAATGTGATGATATCTCGGCAGATCAAGGTACTGAGTGTCCAAATACTTCCTTAACTACTGAAAAAGATGCTTCATCTACCAGGTTACTTAAATTGGAAGAACTTCTGCAAGGAATAAAAGATAAATTCACAAGTTTGTAAGGTAATGATCCCATGAAGCTCAGAATCCTCACTATTGCGCCAGAATCTTGGAGTATAAGACGAATTTCAAAAGAGTTTGATACTTCCCGAACTTTAGCTAAAAAAGCTAAAGAATTACGATCAGCAAGTGGTGTTCTGGCCGATGTTACAGCAAGAGCTGGTAAAACTATACCAAATGCTACAATTACATTAATTAATGATTTCTATAATGACGATACTGTTGGTAGAATGATGCCAGGAGTCAAAGACACGTGTTTAGTTAAAGTTGATGGTGAGCGTATTAAAGTGCAAAAACGGTTATTGTTAATGGATCTCAAAGAACTGCATACATTGTTCAAAAAGACTTACTCAGATCATCCAGTTAGTTTCAGTGTTTTTGCAAAACTCCGACCGCAACATTGTATTTTGGCTGGAGCAAGAGGAACTCACTCAGTATGTGTATGTACGATTCATCAGAACTGTAAATTGATGCTTGATGCAACTAAAATTAACAGCTTAACAAAAGAAACTGAAAATCCAATTCGTGATTATCATGATTGTTTGAAATCAATTGTGTGCAAGACACCTACGCCCGATTGCTACCTAGATCAATGTCACAAATGTCCAGATATTTCATTTTATTCCACGACATTACTTGAAATTTTAAATAGTGCCTTTATCGATCAGGTACAATATAGTGTATGGACAGCAACTGATAGGTCGACTTTGAAAACAGTTACGAGTGAAGTTTCTGACTTTGTAAATGAATTTTGTGACAAGCTACAGACTCTTGAACCGCATTCATTCATAGCGAAACAGCAGTCTCAATTTATTTCGTCAACAAAACAGAATTTAAATAAAGGAGAAGTACTTGTTATGTTCGATTTTTCTGAGACTTATTCATATGTAGTCCAAGATGCTTCGCAAGCATTTCACTTCAACAATCAGCAATGTACAGTATTTCCAATTATCTATTATTGTAAAGAAAACTCTAAATTAAAACATAAAAGTTCCATCTTCCTCTCAGATAGTTTAAAACACGATACTTCTGCCGTCTTTATAATTCAGAAGCAATTGATTCCAGAAATAAAAAAACTATTAAAAATGTTAAAAAGTTGATATACGTCACAGATGGTGCAAAGCAACATTTCAAAAACCGATTCCAGATCGCTAATCTCATCAACCATAAAGAAGATTTTGGAATCGAAGCGGAATGGCATTATTGCGTAACAGAACACGGTAAAAGTGAATATGGTTTAGGAGCTATATTTAAAAGAGAGACTTAGCGAGCAAGTCTTCTAGCTAAACCATCTGAAGCGATTTTGACTCCAGAAGCCCTTTTTCATTGGGCAAGCAAACATTTCGAAAACATACAAATTTTTATTTATAGTAAGGTAGACCATGATAAATCAACACGACACTTGAATAAAAGATTCTCAACGGCATTAGCAGTACCCGAAATTTTAAAAAACCACTCGTTTACTATTCAACAACCAAAAACGGTAGTTATTAAACGATTTTCTAATGCTACCAAAGGAGTAGAATTTTATGCAGAAAATGCTTAGTATTTGATCCTTCAGAAACAAAAAAAAAATGATTTTTTATGAACCATTACCAAAATAGTGCAAAATACGAAAAATCTAATAATATCCAAAAATCTTCTAAGAAAAGAATAACTCATTTAAATCCGGAATAATCATAATGAAAATACCGCTAACGATGCATTGGCACGTACCTTCTCTAAAATCGTTTATCGTTCCAATATGCATAATATAATGTTTGAAATATAGAATCTGTATGTTTTACTCCACTGTCAGTAAGATTTACTCAGCTATACTCAACTAAACAATAAAACACACATTCGTATGGAGATTTTATAAACACACGATTTTCAAACTCCATAACCTCAAAACATGATTATAACGCGGTTTTTTATAAAATTGAAAATTTTACTATTACAAAGCTTCTTGTAGAAGGACGCAATATCATCATAAACATGACATTCCTGTCAAAATAATAGCTAAAATAGTGTCAAATTTAAACAATTTGACCTTGTCTTTGAACAGTTGTCCTTGAAATGACCTTGAAAATGAGCTTTTGAGTCAAGGTTAAAACCGAGAACAGCATTGTATTTCTCTGTTAAAAACCAACGAAGAATGATGATGAGCTTTTTTGTACACTATTTCCAGTCTCAGCCACGTAAAACTGCATTTTTTGACTGTTCTTTGAGGTTATGGACGAAAGGTGGCCCCATAAACCAAAACTAACGGTGGATTCGTATTCAGCGAGAAAAAAATGCGAATAAGCTTTGTCCCTAATTTTTTTTACCACTATTTCGAGTATCAGTCACGTAAAACTGCATTATTTGACTGTTCTTTGAGGTTATGGACGAAAGGTGGACCCAGAGACCAAAACTAACGGAGGATTCGTATTTAACGGAAAAAAATACATGCGAATAAGCTTTGTCCCTAATTTTTTGACCACTATTTCGAGTCTCAGCCACGTAAAACTGCATTGTTTGACTGTTCTTTGAGGTTATGGACGAAATGTGGACCCAGAGACAATAACTAACGGTGGATTCGTATTCAGTGGAAAAAAATACATGCGAATAAGCTTTGTCCCTAATTTTTTTACCACTATTTCGAGTCTCAGCCACGTAAACTGCATTTTTTACTGTTTTTCGAGGTTATGGACGAAAGGTGGCCCCATAGACCAAAACTAACGGTGGATTCGTGTTCAGCGGGAAAAAATACATGCAAATAACCTTTTAACTAATTTTTTCTTTGTCCCTGCAAGTTTTAAGAACATATAACTGATATTCCGTGGTGATATCGGTGTATTGTTAGAGCTGCACCAGCCCACCATTTTGAATTTTTCAAAAAGGCCACTCAGTAATGGAAAGTAGATATATGAAGCTAAATTTTAAGCCCGGACACGAATTTTTTTGAGCCTCTGATTTTTGGACAGAGGGGGTGGCTTTTTTGACTAAGAATGTCCCATTATATAACATAAAATCTCTGTTATATATATATATATATATATATATATATATATATATATATATATATATATATATATATATATATATATATATAACATAAAATGTGTAATACATGTATGTGTGATATTCTGTGAGAGAGATGTAACGGTGCAATATTCTATTGAATATTTTGGTAACTGCAACCGTTATAATGCATAAAAGCATAATTGTGTAATTAAAAATTGTGAATATAATAAAAGCATAAAATATGTTTGAAGCTGAACTGCTATTATTTGAGGAGTTTACTTAAAATATTGTTGCCGCTAAACTTTATCTAAGGCTTAATTCCTGTTTGGAAATTTTTTATCAATATAAACATTTTAATATAAATTCTGATATATAATTAATAGAATGAATTATTTAAAGTCTGTTTTAAATTCAATATAATATTCAAACACTGTAATAATATTTAAACGACAGGGAATAGTGCAATATAAATATTATTAGCTTTTTTTAGTAACAAAATTTGTCCAAAGTTATGAGATGACTACAAGTTACTTAAAATATCGTCAATGCTCACGTTATGTATTACTGTTTTTTAAATTCGTAATTAAGATAGATAATATTCTGCATTTAATTCGATTATTTGTCATATCATACGGAAACTAATTTATTTTGAAGTTTTTTACGTAAGGTACACTTTTGAATCTACAAATAATAAAAATGTATAATAACTTACTAATTACAAATTATTACATAATATGATGGAAACTGACAATATTAATATTCACAGCTGGATCAGCATGAATACAATGACAAGTTATTGTGTTATTTAATTCCAGACAATTTTTGCCTCAAGGATATGATCAAGATGAGGTTCGAATATCAATATTTGACTTTTTATTAAAATAAAGATTCAAAAACGTTTAGCAGATTATGATTGTACAATAAGAAAAATGTACAATATGTAAATTTACGAAAACAATTACCTGCATTGACTATTATTACATACATAACTGATTTAAAATTAATCTTAAAATGTTGTTTACATATATCAAGAATTTAGCAAACTGGAATGAATCCTGAATAATCTCACAAGAAGGAGATCATACCTCTGGGTCGTGGGTCTCGATTAAGTTTTGAGAGATGTCTGTTGGTACCTAATAATGAAGCCCAGAACCCATAGTTTGATCGCACACGCTCCAGATCGCAAGGTACAACTAAATATATTAGCATTGCTCATACGTATACGCAATATTAAAAGTATTATATGTATATGGGCAAATCTCTGGAAATATTAACTTTGGCGCATTGAAAATTATTAAAACTGAATTTAGGTGCACAGCTGCAATTTTAGGTACATGACTTCGCGGTACTCTAAATTGTAACTATGCAGTCATGAACAAGGTTTAAGTACGTACCTATGCAAGTTACAGCCATAGTAAAATATATGTATAAGAGGTTACAATTTTTTTACTTTTATTTTATGAATAATTTTTTTGTTCGGTAAACTCCATACTCAATATATTATTGTTTATTAAATAGGAAATATTTAATCAGATTTACAAAAATGATGATGTTTTAGTAATATTTCTATTTTTAAACTGTTTTGATTATATAAAACAGAAACTTTTTCTCGTACGTACTTCGAAGGTTTTTGATATTAAAATTATTTAATATGTATATAAAACCTTTTCTATCATTTGAACGAGTCATGGATCTCAAAAAATTATAAATATGAAATTATTTATTTATTTATTCAAAACCATTTTACCTTACATACATTTACAATAAAATAATAGTAAGAATAGTAAGTAAAAAAATACAGTAATATATAAATTACATTCTGTATATCGCAGAGATGCACTAGGCATCTGTATGCGATGCGGCATATACAAAATTAAAATATAAAATAAAACTTAAACACTAAAACACTGAAATTAACTAACTTAATACTAAAAATTATTATCGTAATAATTTTTCTTTTACTTTTTAACAGTGCTTATATCAATATTTAACTGACTTATTCATATTATAACAATTTATATTATATATCTGTTTTTATCCAATTTTTTAGCTTATTCTTATTTGAATGTATATTGTTATATATAATGTTTTTTTATCAATCGGTAGTTTGTTGTATGTTGCTAAGGCTTTCATATAACTATTTTTAGTGCTAATTCTTTTCGTATGTTTAGGTATTATTAAATGTTTTTTTCTTGTAATACTGCTAGATTTAATGAATTGATTTTTGAGGTTTGTGTAATGATATCTTAGTGCTTCATAAGTAAATAATTGTTCTAGGTTCATGGGATAATCCTGATTTATAAAATTATTTTTATGACCAATTCTTGAAATTCTTTTTTGTAAGTTTCGCAATAGATTTAAATTGTTATGGTACGCTCCACCGCACGATATTATACCATAACTTATGATACTGTGGAAATACACATAATATATCATCTTCAATGTTTGACATTTTCTTGAAAATTTTATAAAAAATATATATCAAATATCTAGTTTTCTTGATGATATATTGTCAGAGATTAGTATAGAGATCGCCAATGCAATGTTAAAAAAGTGAGGAAAATTTTAGCGTGGCGCTGTCTGGCGGCTGCCATTATATTATTATTATCTTACGAAATCTTATACTAGCATTTATTATTATTATATTAACGAGTGTTTCAAAGCTTAGTTTTTTCGATTCTTTAAAGAGCGTAAAAATGTTTGATAAATACTTGCATTATGTTTTAATGCAAAAGATCCGTATGTGTTACATTTTATTGTATGAGATATCTATAAAAAATACCTTTCTAAAAAGTAAAATGTTGGCAAGTATAAGTTTCATTATTACCCACAATATAAATTAAAAGAAATATGTTATTACAAAATAAGACGTTCAATTATGAATTTCATGAATACGCTACAATTAAAATAGTAAACTTAAACTAATATTCTATTTAAAAAATAATATAGTTTAAAATATTTCCATTTTTTACTAATTCTGATAATCTGAAATAAACGCTAAAGAAATTAATGAAATCGATTAATAAATTGGCAAGTATTGTATTTTTATTTGTATATCAATTTCCTTCTTTTATTAATTAGTATGAATTATAAAAATTATTTAAAAAATATTATAGTTTAAAATATTTCTATTTTTTACTAATTCCGATAATCTGAAATAAACGGTAAAGAAATTAACTAAATCGATTAATAAACTGGCAAGTATTATATTTTTATTTGTAACTCAATGTCATTATTTTATGAATTAGTATAAAGTATACAAATTAATAATACCTTTCAAATTTAATATTGTAAGACATTAAATTTGACATAAATACATGTTGATACGAAATAGGTGAAAATTCGAACCTCAAACACTGATCTATAATACTCTCGCTACATTACACTCGCGTTACATGTAGTGCGCATATGGAAATTCATTTCTATTATAGGTAAGCTAACTGATACTTTTTAAAATCAAGCCAATATAATATTACGGACAAACAGTTTATACCTTATCTAGGGCTCTGACTTGCTGCCATCATTAATTGCTACGAACCTTAGGTAACTCGAGCACTGTTCGAGGTTATTTTTCCCAAACTCGAGCAATGTTCCAGGTTTAACTGTAGTGCAATATAAAATATAGTGCATTGACGGTCTCTTTAATTTCGACATATAACTATGAACATACTTGACGGACCCGTCGTCTCGCAGTCTATCGGTGGACTACCTACCTTGTTTAAAATCAATTTTTGATCATAAACATCCAACGTGTATTACTCAATATTTTTATATTTCATTTATTTTATTCTTTTATAATAAAACATTACATATTTTTGTACCCTTTAAAAAACTTATAATAATATCCAAAATTACAGCGATGTTTGTGTTTTGTGACATAATAAACTACTTACTATTTCTTGCATATGATACTTTCTTTTAGCTTTTATCTCAAAAGTTCGTCATCATTATTAACATTGTCTTATTCATTAAATATATATCACATCACATATTGTATAAAACAATTGTATACATATATGTTTTCAGCATCTATGATTATGCTAATGCGCCGGTTCGAATACGCGTATAAATGAAACGGGTTAAACTGAAATTTTAGATTTATTCCAGCTCTAGGTAGAAGCGGTTTTGTCAAGATGACACAAGAATGGTACCACCTTGAAGTAATGTGAGCAACAGTTTTAAGGTGGGTTCCGCCAGAAGAGGAAACGGAGGTGGGTTTTAGTGGGTAGGTTTGCGATGCAATGGCCGTGTAGTTTTCTCGCGTTTTTGTTTATGTTATTTTTCGTCCTATATTATACACGCTGGGTGCATCACCAACTAACCCCACACTATCCGGCTGTGCGGACCCAGTCGGGTGTGCCTTAGATGGCTTTGCCCTCAAAAAAAAAATTTATGATTTTGCTAACTTCTTTTACTTAGAAATATTACCTTCTATTCTACGAACACCGTAAACTTCGAGACGACGGGTCCGTCAAGTATGTTCATAGTTATATGTCGAAATTAAAGAGACCGTCAATGCACTATATTTTATATTGAACTACAGTTAAACCTGGAACATTGCTCGAGTTTGGGAAAAATAACCTCGAACAGTGCTCGAGTTACCTAAGGTTCGTAGCAATTAACGATGGCAGCAAGTCAGAGCCCTAGATAAGCTATAAACTGTTTGTCCGTAATATTATATTGGCTAGATTTCAAAAAGTATCAGTTAGCTTACCTATAATAGAAATGAATTTCCATATGCGCACTACATGTAACGCGAGTATAATGTAGCGAGAGTATTATAGATCAGTGTTTGAGGTTCGAATTTTCACCTATTTCGTATCAACATGTATTTATGTCAAATTTAATGTCTTACAATATTAAATTTGAAAGGTATTATTAATTTGTATACTTTATACTAACTCATAAAAAAATGACATTGAGTTACAAATAAAAATATAATACTTGCCAATTTATTAATCGATTTAATTAATTTCTTTAGCGTTTATTTCAGATTATCGGAATTAGTAAAAAATAGAAATATTTTAAACTATAATATTTTTTAAATAATTTTTATACTTCATACTAATTAATAAAAGAAGGAAATTGATATACAAATAAAAATACAATACTTGCCAATTTATTAATCGATTTCATTAATTTCTTTAACGTTCATTTGAGATTATCAGAATTAGTAAAAAATGGAAATATTTTAAGCTATATTATTTTTTAAATATAATATTAGTTTAAGTTTACTATTTTAATTGTAGCGTATTCATGAAATTCATAATTGAACGTCTTATTTTGGTAATAACATATTTCTTTTAATTTATATTGTGGGTAATAATGAAACTTATACTTGCCAAGATTTTACTTTTTAGAAAGGTATTTTTTATAGATTTCACAACTTTTCCAGAGACGGAAATGTATTCTTACTATTCTCCAAAAAATAGAAATATTTTAAAAATAGAATATTAGTTTATGTTTACTATTTTAATTGTAGCGTATTTCTTTTAATTTATATTGTGGGTAATAACGAAACTTATACTTGCCACGATTTTACTTTTTAGAAAGTTATGTGTTACTTTCAAATAAATAAATATTTGTGTATGGGTAATTTGAAAGTTTGATTGACTCCATTTTCTTTTAAATTACTTGAAATAATCTTTTGCAATTTTACCTAAACCATAACATAGCCCTATTTGATTATGAAAATTCAATTAAAATAAATTTTAAAAAAATTCCTTTGACAGAACCTTATAATATTCTCATGTTTTATTCAGATATCAAGTCAACGCTGAGTGAAAAGAGTCTTTTTAATGTAATTATAAACCTGAGCTTGCAAACATTTGATTAATTATAGTTTTATAATTTCATTAAAATGACCCTTCTGAGCCAGCGTTGACTTTATATCTGGATAGAACATAAGTATATTATGTGTTACTTTCAAATAAATAAATGTTTGTGTATGGGTAACTTGAAAGTTTCATTGACTCCATTTTCTTTTAAACTACTTGAAGTAATCTTTTGCAATTTTACCTAAACCATTATGTGTAGCCCTATTGATTATGAAAATTCACTTAAAATAAATTTAAATAAAATTCTTTCTAAAAAACCTTATAGTATTCTCATGTTTTATTCAGATACCAAGTTAACGCTGGGTGAAATTAGTCTATTAATGTAATAAAAACGTGAGCTTGCAAACGTTTGATCAATCATAGTTTTATAATTTCATTAAAATGACCCTTCTGAGCCAGCGTTGACTTTAGATCTGGATAAAACATGAGTATATTATGTGTTACTCTCAAATAAATAAATATTTGTGTATGGGTAATTTGAAAGTTTGATTGACTCCATTTTCTTTTAAATTACTTGAAATAATCTTTTGCAATTTTACCTAAGCCATTACATAGCCCTATTTGATTATGAAAATTCACTTAAAATAAATTTTAAAAAAATTCCTTTGAAAGAACCTTATAATATTCTCATGTTTTATTTAGATATGAAGTCAACGCTGACTGAAAAGAGACTTTTTAATGTAATTATAAACCTGAGCTTGCAAACATTTGATTAATTATAGTTTTATAATTTCATTAAAATGACCCTTCTGAGCCAGCGTTGACTTTATATCTGGATAGAACATGAGTATATTATGTGTTACTTTCAAATAAATAAATGTTTGTGTATGGGTAACTTGAAAGTTTCATTGACTCCATTTTCTTTTAAACTACTTGAAGTAATCTTTTGCAATTTTACCTAAACCATTATGTGTAGCCCTATTGATTATGAAAATTCACTTAAAATAAATTTAAATAAAATTCTTTCTAAAAAACCTTATAGTATTCTCATGTTTTATTCAGATACCAAGTTAACGCTGGGTGAAATTAGTCTTTTTAATGTAATAAAAACGTGAGCTTGCAAACGTTTGATCAATCATAGTTTTATAATTTCATTAAAATGACCCTTCTGAGCCAGCGTTGACTTTAGATCTGGATAAAACATGAGTATATTATGTGTTACTCTCAAATAAATAAATATTTGTGTATGGGTAATTTGAAAGTTTGATTGACTCCATTTTCTTTTAAATTACTTGAAATAATCTTTTGCAATTTTACCTAAGCCATTACATAGCCCTATTTGATTATGAAAATTCACTTAAAATAAATTTTAAAAAAATTCCTTTGAAAGAACCTTATAATATTCTCATGTTTTATTTAGATATCAAGTCAACGCTGACTGAAAAGAGACTTTTTAATGTAATTATAAACCTGAGCTTGCAAACATTTGATTAATTATAGTTTTATAATTTCATTAAAATGACCCTTCTGAGCCAGCGTTGACTTTATATCTGGATAGAACATGAGTATATTATGTGTTACTTTCAAATAAATAAATGTTTGTGTATGGGTAACTTGAAAGTTTCATTGACTCCATTTTCTTTTAAACTACTTGAAGTAATCTTTTGCAATTTTACCTAAACCATTATGTAGGCCTTTTTGATTATGAAAATTCACTTAAAATAAATTTAAATAAAATTCCTTCGAAAGAACCTTATAGTATTCTCATGTTTTATTCAGATATCAAGTTAACGCTGGGTGAAAAGAGTCTTTTTAATGTAATTATAAACCTGAGCTTGCAAATATTTGATTAATTATAGTTTTGTAATTTCATTAAAATGACGCTTCTGAGCCATCGTTGACTTTAGATCTGGATAGAACATGAGTATGTTATATGTTACTTTCAAATAATCCTTTAAACACAAGAAGCACTTACACGAGTACAAAGATTCACAAAGATCCTCAACAATAACAAAATTTGGGTTAAAAAACAGTACATCTATTGGAGTATTTAATATTTAACAGATGCTTTTGTGACGCAGCAACTTGATTAGAGAACTTGATTTGTATTCAAACTTCACTGGCTGTTTATTTTACCCTCAGAGTATAATTGCTTGAGATATCAACAAGAAGATATCAAGAAAAGACAGAATTTTAGCATTTGACCTTATACCTCGCTATAACAAGCAGTTAACAGTAAAGTTGAGTAATATCCTTTAAACACAAGAAGCACTTACACTAGTACAAAGATTCACAAACACCCTTGTCAATAACAAAAATTTGTGTTAAAAAACAGTACATCTATTGGAGTATTAAATATTTAACAGATGCTTCTGCGATACACCAACTTGATTGGAGAACTTGATTTGTATTATATTTACATCATGACAACATCAGAGCGGATATTCAATTACTGCATCCCCATGATTGTGTGGTATTTTTCTGGTGCATAGTGGCGTATGCCTTGTATGTTTATGATCAATCAGCAGATGACTTTGTATATCCCCGATGATGATTACACACAAGCACATAAATACTTGTTACTAAGAAGTAGCACACCACAAGTATAACAAAAATTTTATCTAATAATTCTTCGTTGAATGCAATTATCACAGCTAATTGCTGTATATGCAAAACAACTTTACTTTATGACTTCATTATTTCAGTAATGCTCGTTTCATCTTGTTTATTCCTTGTGAGTTTCAAGGGGACAACATACTCAAAGGCAGAGAAGACGTCCTTAATTGTTCCTTTTTGTGTACTATACTATTCTACCTCTTCTTTTACTAGTCTTCTTTACTTGCAATGTTAGACATTCCCTGCTCTTTCTTTCCAAGTTCCTGACCCTCTTTAAATCCATACTTTGCCACGATTTTTGCTGCAACAGAAGACGTTGTGTATCCTTGATGATTTAGATTCTGTCAAGGAAATGGTCTCGGTACAACTTCTGGTGTAGCCTCCTGCAGAAATGGAGCGATGGTAATACCTTATCCAGTACTCCTGAATGTTGTGCGTTCTTCATCTCTTTCGACAGAATTCACTGTTAGTCTTTTTCTTTATCTTCTCTCTTACCATGTAAAACTGCAGCTTTTTCCAACTACACTTGGGATTTTCTTTATCTTCTCTCTTACCATGTAAAACTGCAGCTTTTTCCAACTACACTTGGGATTGCAATAATTTTATTCCTCATGACCGTCTTGCCACTTTTTCGGACGTACGATATTTTTCGAAATCGTTGTACAGAGATTTCATCACGTAATAAAAACAAATCACGTAAAAACAACCCGTTTTATTTTAATAATACAAATGACACAAACACGTCTTCAACATTTGATTTTGATAATAGATTAGAAGATTTTGTGGTTGTCGTCTGCACTGTCTGCAGGAACTATATATATATATATATATATATATATATAGTTCCTGCATATATATATATATATATATATATATATATATATATATATATATATATATATATATATATATATATATATATATAGTCTGTATGTGTGTATATGTGTATTATACATATGATATGTGTATATTATATACATATGAGTAGAGGAAACGGAAGTCACATATATATGATTAGAGAAAACGTAAATGCGGAGAACAAAATGAAAAGAAAAAATTTGAGCAAATATATTATGCTTTATATCTTTAATTAGATTAATCTTTTTTAACAGAAACTTTTTTTACGTGATAGACTAAATTATTATCTTTTAAAACAGTGTCAATAGACTGCACATAAGTCAATCAGTGTTTAGATATTGATATTTAAAGATTTTGAAGAGGTTAAAAAGGCACAATTAGACGTATAAAAGGCGACGGTGCGCCCTTCGGCTTCGTATCGTACCCTGGGTACTTATACGTGCCAGCGGGCGCTGCCGCGCCCCTTGATAATAAAGATTATATTTATAAAATAATTCAGCAATAACACGTGTTCAATTATTTACTATTGTTACGGACGGGGTAGTTGCCGTGCGTGGGTGTGTGAGTGTCGACGAACTTCGCGTTATTTGCACGGGCGCAATTAAGCTCCGTAGTTCTTCGGTGGTTGGAGTGGTAGGTGCGAGAAAGAATACGAGGCAAGGAGTTCGGGGGAAAAGTGTGTTTATTAATGTATTAGAGAGAGGTGTGTGTCGCTCCTCAGCTCAGGCCGAACTGGGGAAAGATGCGCTCGCAGTGCACCGCGAAGTCGGTGCGCGAAGACGAGCATGCAGCGTCAGCATCGCATGCGAGCCTATCCGCTGGACATAGGATACCTGTGTACGACGGCACGGACGCGAGCTAGCGGACGTGACACGTTCGTGGATCGCAAGTATGTGTATTCCATTTCACATACTTTAATGGAACACCGATAAATAAAATGATGTAAAATTAAAATTCAAAGATTTTAAAATTCAAAATTAAGGTTAAAATTGAATTCTAACATAGGTAATTGTAAACAAAATTAAAAGTTTTAAAATTTAAATTTCAAATTCACCGTTTAAAAATTCGAGATAACAACTGAAATTCCAAAATTCGGGATTAAAAGCTCAATACACGAACTTCTTAGTTACTGTTTACCGGGAAATTATTTATCAAAATCAGGATTCTCAATCCAAAATTCTGAAATTGAGAAAGGAAAAAGGATTAGAACTTAATTTCCAATATTGAAAAATGAAGTAAACACAAGCTTTAGAAATAATCTTGAAGGAAAATGAATCATAATATAGATTAATAATTCAAAATTTAAAAATTGAAAATATAAGATTTGCATTTTAAATGTGAACTTCAAAAATAAAATTTAACTGCGAACTTCAGTTATTATCTCGATAAACATATTTAGAAAAACATTAGTGATGTGTGTGTTGTACGTATACTGTTGTCTTGTGTCTTCTTAAGTGTATACAAATGATGTGTACCTCTCTCTTTTCTTCTTACTTACAACGTTGGTATTTCATAAAATGATGCTCACACTTGAAGTGAGATATTAATCTTTTGATTAACTTACAAAAATTGATTTAAGTAACACAACGCAAATATTATATTTAGAGTTATTGCTCACATATGAGGTGAGATATTTCGTTAGTTATAAGAGTAAAATTAACAGGTTGGTTATGTAATATATGTGTCTAACTAGGGTATAGCTTGTTTGTCAAAGAATTCCTTAAAACGTATCGTTAGTCTAAAATGAAACTGAAAATTGATACTTAATAGTTAATTAGATTGATCTTTCAGCGATCAGATAAGAAATTAATATTTTAGGATATTATATCAGAATGAAATGTCTCTACAAGGTCATTTATTAGTGCTGCTAGTGCTTGATCACTTCACTTCTTTTCTTCCTCTTCACATGCGGCGATAAGATGCTGTCGCACTGGACACCTGGAAGCGGGGGAAACTCTTGGCGTTTCTCACCGCAGCCTCGCTGCTCCTAAGCCGGTGTCAACGCGTTGCTGTGCTCTGAGTCACGCGTTATCGGCAGCACAGCTCTCGGTGCAAAGCCCATGTCCTCCCATGCTACATAGCGTATTCTCGCTGACTCCGTGGAATTTTCTGCCGGCCGCAACCTTGACATCTCAAATGTCTCTGTGCGGACTGCGGCTGTCTCAGCTGGTCCCGTCGCCTCTGCAACTTTCTTACACCGGGTGAAATATCGGTGCCCCCCGAGAAAAATATACACACATATCGCCAATATGACTACAACAAAGCCCATCGTTGAATACGAAAAGGTCATGGCCGTACTGTGCGCTGAACTGATTCTATCGTCCAGTACCCTATATTCGGCCAAGGCCTTAGCTTTCTGTATAATCTCCCTCAAATTTGTTCCTGAGTTGAAAAAGGGGCCGATCAAACATTTAAATCTAAATTGACTTCTACTTGAACTAACCCTATTTTAGAGTCACCCTAACGAGGAATGATTTTAAAAGTCCCTATTGTATTGCGCCAGTATGAATGTTAAGGGTCCGCGTACTTGTGGAATTATAATATTCACAAGTGTCAAAATTCATTTGATTATACTAAAAAAAATTGAATATTTTAACGTGAACTGCTCGAAAATGGAGAGAACTTGTAATACTTAATAAAAGAGAATGTTTCTAATGGTATGAAAAATTCAAAATGATTCATTGAGAATAAAGAAAACTTGTTCTGCTAAAGGTTTCAAGCTAACTACGGAAATAATGAAGGTCAATTTACTTAATTACATGTGTGTTCCTAAAACACGTTAAAAGAGTTTTGCATGAATCAGTAGCCTTATTAATAACAATTTTTTTTTTTTTTTTTTTTTTAATTTGCGTTGGAAGTAGGAAAGTTTGTTTCACTCTAAAACTCGATTATCCATTTCGTAAGGCATAACGAATCACTGGCGGTACTAACCATTCTAAATACCCTCCATACTATGTTAATTTTATGTAAATAATTTAGTTTCATGCTTGGCTCGCATGCGCAGATAGCAATACTCCCCTATCTGTTTACTATAATTTACTTGTGCCTTAACTGTATAGGAAAAGGAGCTACATGGCACGCGGGCAGATGCCGAGCCATGATTCTCCTTTCTTGTTTTGGAAATTTTTGAATTGTTTTACGACCACAATTTGGGCTTGGAGAATTAAAGTAGTTTCAATTCCCCGTGTATTAAATACAATCAAGTGCACGTGCACTATAGTCGAGCGATAGAGCCGGCTACAGAGGCTGCGGAGCAGTCCTTATCGCGCGCGGTGTCAGCTTCCTTCGTCGGACTTCTCACCTCGGCCCTTGTGTGGCTGCTTGTTTGATAATGTATCAGTTTCCTAGATTTTAAAATGAGTTTTGGTGTTTAAAAGCGTTTATATCAATACTCGAATTGTGTATAGTCTGTATCCCGAAGTTGACAATACATATCGGCGCCTTCTACATTTTGCAACAGAATGAGACGAGCCCTCTTGTAATGTCTTTTGAGGCTTTATTAGTCTTGCATGTTTAAAGTAGAGATTAATTATGCATAATAGGATTATGCCTACAATCCCTGTTGCTCGAACAGCAGTATTCACTCCGATTCGACATTGTGATAGGGAAATATCACAACCTTTGTGACATCTTGTGCGATTCCCGAACTATCGGGTAACGATACGTTCGTGGGATCGCACAAGAAAACAAAAAAAAAGAAAAGGACTGTTGTTGCCTTTCGTTTAATCTCCTGCATTTCCCTTCTAGGTGTTGAGGTGGGTCCTTGACGGCCGATGCTCTCTTTAGTTTATCGAGGTTAGTTATCTTGATGACGTCACCATTTCTTAGCTTGGCTTTCTTTTGGTGATAATCTATGCCGATTATTTCATACGGAACCTCGTAATCCTTGTCATATTTGCCCTTTTGCGGTTCTTTCAATCTATATACAATCTCTCCCTCTCGAAAATGCACTACATTGAGTTTTCGATTGTAGTAGAATTTTGACCTATACTTGGCCTGCACTAAATTTAGTGCAGCTTGGGTTTGCATCGTCGAGAGATTGTTTATGAGATCCACTATATAGTCTCCATATGTTAAAAGCTGCTCTCTAGGGGGGAAGCTAGATGGTGTTCGAGCTTTCTGCTCAAATACTAACTCATATGGCGTGTAGTCTGAGGAGTCATGACGTGTGCAGTTATAGGCATGCTGACAAATCGGCACCCACTTGCTCCAGTCACCTATGTTGTCTATGTATTTCTTCAAATATTCTGTTAATGTGTGGTGCATAGGCTCAATGCCACCATTCGACTGAGGGTGATAAGCTGTTGTGCAATACTTATCAATTCTGAAGATGTCTGCAAAACCCTTCATCATTTTGTTTAAAAAGTGCGTACCTTGGTCCGATAGCAGAGCTGCCGATGGGCCAAAATAGCATATGACCTTCTCCGTGAAGGCTCGAACAACTTCCAATGCCGTTGCATTTTTTACTGGCACAAGGACGCAGAATTTTGTCAGGCAATCCTGAATGCTAAGTATATATTTATGGCCTTCAGGTGAGTCTTGAAGGGGGCCATAAAAATCCATGCTGAGCTTCTGAAAGGGCCTAGATGGCGTGTCCGTAATAGCAAGAGGAAGCCTTGTTTTAATGCGCACAAGTTTGTTTGTTTGGCATTCAACACAACCCAAAACAAATTGTCGCACGTCAGGGCGCATATTGCGCCAGTAGTAGTCTGCCGCAATTTTGCTATACGTTTTATTTATACCTCTGTGTGCTCCCATGGCCGCCTCGTGGTACTCTTTGAGCAGCTTATATCGGTCCTCTACTGGGGGAATTGGTAGATTATTCAGATATAACACTGCTATCATTAATGATCCTTCAAATATTATATCAAAGAGATCGACAAAAGTTGTCCATTCTGGCAGGGTAAGAATGGCCAAATCCCTTATCACTCCAAAAGTGGTGATATTATTAGCACGCATGTGCCTTTTCAGTTTCTTTATGCAGTCTGCTAATCTGCCTATCTCGCACACTTGCCACCTCTGTTTCAGCCTGTGCATCGGCCGGGCAAGCCATGCTGACGTCAGAGTGAGATAAGCTACTTTTGTGTTTGCCGGACTGCCGGCATCCACTAGCTTCGTCGCGCGGCGGCGCGCTGTTATCTGATCCTCCGTCCGCTGGCGGCTTTTCGCTCTCCTTATTACTCAGCGGCCGATACGAGTCTTTATTTGATCTTTTTTCTTCCACTTCCTGGTGCGCTGCTCGCGTTGCCATCCATTTTTTGATTTCGATTTTGGGTGTCATTTTCATCGAAAATCGACCCGTCCCACACATAGGGCGTATAGTGCCGACCTTCTAAATGCAGGTGGATATAGTTTTCTGTCGTGTTTATAATTATATGACAAAAGTCCACTCCTCCTGTCTCCAGGTGGTGGTGAATGCATATATTTTGCTGAAACTCCTGTGCAAAAATATATGCACAGTTCGCATTACCGTATTTTGTTGTGGAAGACAAAATTTCTCTTATTTCCTCCTCGTCTCCACACGTCGGAAAGGCTGGGGACTGCAGCAGTCGATTGCGCAGTTCTACCGCCGGCATATCTAATTTGAGCAATTTAATAAGTGAGAAAAAGAGGCAATTTCCTGGCGGCCGTGCGGGAATATTAGTGTCCCTTGTCAACAATGCGTGTGGATTGGCGCACCACTCTCTTGTTTCATAAACCAATAGATCACCCTTGTAAGACGAAACAGAGGATTTTAGATCCTCGGTTCTCATCTCAATCCGATCGACATTGCGAGGGACATATGTAAAATGATCCACGCTTCCTTGCTCGACCAGTCTCTGGCGTTTCGATTTTCCCGTTATCTCCAGTTAAATCTATTAACGGAATATTTGTTTGGGAATCTTGCCTTGACAGATTAATTGTGGATAAATCCATTGGTTCCTCGCCTTGTTTTAAGAAGCCACTGACTGTAGACAGTTCTCGCTCGACCACAGCTGTTTTTGCTTCTCGAACGGGTGACTCATGCTGCGCGTCCTGATGCGCCTGCTGTACCCCAGGTTTCCTACCTCCGAAGTCCTTGCGTACAATATGATCAAAATCTGGGGCAGTGCCCGGTTCGGCCTCCGCTTCCCATAAGTTGATCTGCATTGCGTTCCTGCCCAAGACTTCACGCTCAACGATATCAACGATTAAGCGAGTGCGTAGCTTTGCTGCTAAGTCGTGCAATGCCGATGTCGGCGGCGTCTGCTGTGCACTGCAGCTTCGCTGCGCTTTCGAGCATGGCGGCGTGTTATCTGCCAGCTCGGGTGTCGTTGCATTCGCTTCTAGCTGAGCTGCTGGCGGATTCTCTCCTGCTTGTGTTTGCTGCACTGACTCAAGCTGCAGCGCGACAATTTCTAGTGGCGGTAAATTTTGATTTGAAAGTTCCTCATTTTCAGGCGTATACTGAAACTCCGGGTGCGGCCTGTTCAATGTTTGATGTTTCATTGGTTTTTCATTTCCGCCCTGTTGGTTGAGCAGATTAGCCAACGCCGCGGCTGGTGTGCTGGTTATTTTTACTCCCTTTTTCAGCCCTTTCTCTTGGCGCAAATGGGCCAACTTCTCATTTTTCTTTGCCTAGCTGACAATTGGATCGCCGAGATCGGCAACAGAGTCGAGTTCATAAGGCTGATGACGACTATGTTTCCTCTTCACCTTCAGTTTTATTTTCCTCTTGTTAGACAACCAAGGGTCATTTACGACTTCTTCTCCAAACGATTCTCCAGAATCAGAAGTTGCACATGACTGATCTTTCTTTCTATCGCTCTTTTTCCTGAATTCGATCGAGCCTTGTTCAATTGGTTCCTTGTCCGTTTGTATTTTCTCTGCTTCGATTGATTCTTGCAAAACGGCTTGGATACGTAACCTTTCCTCGGCACTCAGGTGAAATTTGCCACTGGCGAATTTTTTAATTGCACATTTGTTAATACGCAAGCGAAATATGTGGTGTCCTCATAATCCAAAAAGTATACGTCGTTGTCGCCCAGCTGCTGCGTGAGCCAACGTATGCTTACTCGTGCATCACCTCTATGGATATCGTGTTTCGCTTGGCATAAGAAGAAATCGTCAGCCGTGTTGCGCACTGCCAGAAGCTCGTCTTTGTAATAATTAGGAGGTTTTCCAGATCACCTTTTCTTATGTGTTTCAACAGTTTCGGATTTTTCCGAATCTGTTTTAGACACTTTTATTTTTTTGTCTCGATCTATCCCTTTTTTTCTTCATGGCCCTCGCTACAAACACTCTGGCGCTGGGCTGGTCCAGCTCTGCATCGCTATCATCTTCCTCCTGCTTGTCTGCAAGCTCATAAAGCTCAGCTCTGGGGCGCTCGGGGTCCTCCTCACCCTCTGGTATTATTGGATTGCGCGAGAGCGCGTCCGCGTTAGCATTTTTTATTCCTTTTTTATATACGACGTCGAACTTGTAGCCGCGCAGAGCCGCTTTCAGCCTATTGAACCCTCTGCTCCTTTAACGCTGGCGGATATTTGAAACGCTTCGCGCGCAGAGGCTTATCAGTAGTCAGCTTAATCTCATGTGCGAGCAACTTGTTTGCTGGCAGTGGCTCTCCTTCTAGTCCAAAAACACCGGAAAACTCGGTTACAAGTTCCCGCACATGCTGAAGCTCCTCTGCATTACATCCATCCGTGTCCACTAACCTCATAATTTTATTTACCCTTGCTTCCCGCAACTCAGGGTTATCTTCAAGTAATTAGTTTTTTGTTCGATATCCATAGGCTCGTCCTCCAAATCTTTACCTATTAAGCGCATAATCTGAACCCGCTCATCTAATTCTTTCCTGTCGTCCTCACCGACAAGAAATGTGCCCTTCGCATTGGAAGTCTCGCACTCGATTAATTCTACCTGCGGTATCGGTAGTTTAACTGTTGCATCGCCGATATTGATGCATACGGCATAAGTAATTCCATCGTGATTTTCGGCGACAAAATTCCCAAATAATATATCTGGCCCCAAGTCTTGTAAGGGGACCCAGCCAACTTTCGTGTCCGCATTAATGACTCTTGCCTGCATAACGCAGCGCGATTTAGCCGGAATTTCAAAGTATTCTTCTTGCGAGAAAGGAATCGTTACCATACTCAGGATTAAACTTTTATGGGCGGCGTCAATGCGCCCATTGTATTTTTCTATGATGTCCCATCCGATCAGTCCCTCTGTATCAATGGGGAAGCTGTCGGGGACAACGTGCATTTCACATAACAGTCCATGCACAATTATTTTTATTTTACCCAAAGTCCGGCATGTACCGGGGGTGACTCCCGTGATTGCAAGAATTTCACTTTTATTTATCCGTTTATTCGCGCTGATGGCGCTGCACTTGATAACTGACACATCTGCTCCCGTGTCTACGTGAAAGTTGGCTGCCTTATTAATTAAGTCATCGCTTTTTAGAATCCCGATGGGTGGTTTGCGCCCCGCTCCAGCAAACCTAACCGAAACTACCCGTGAGGGCTCCGGCTCGTTTTGTTTTGGCGAGCTGGGCCGCTCGACGCCTGAGGACTGCGCCGAGCGATCTACGAGTTTAAAGGCTTGTTATTCCTCTCATTCTCTGCCCGCGCTATGGCGACATTGTCCTGCCTTGTATCACGATTCCTGTCAAAATAGTCATAATTGCCGCCTGCACCTTGATGACGAGCTTCGCCCTGATTATCGTTCTGATCATTCC
Source organism: Gastracanthus pulcherrimus (assembly GCA_949152435.1). Classification (NCBI taxonomy): domain Eukaryota; kingdom Metazoa; phylum Arthropoda; class Insecta; order Hymenoptera; family Pteromalidae; genus Gastracanthus; species Gastracanthus pulcherrimus. The sequence goes on from OX424574.1 coordinate 71,608,227, forward strand.
TATCGGTTCGGTAATTATTGTCCCGATTATTGTCACGGTAATTACTATTATTATAGTTGTTATTAAAATCGCCATTATTATAATTATTATTAAAGCGACCTTTATTGTTGTTAAATTGCCGGTTATTCCCGCCTCCGGCTCTGACTCGCCCGGTTTTTATGTCAACTTCTAACTTGAAACATTCCTTATGTGTATGTCCCGGCTTGCTGCAATACTCACATTTCATGGTTTCATACCGCTTCTTTTTGCATCTATCTTCTACGTGTGTTGTTAACCCACAATAGCCACATGCAGTAACAGCCGCAAGTACATTGTTTACCCTCGTCTGCGTTAAGATTTGTTCTTTCACATTTGAGGTCTGCGGGACCTGTTGTGTTGGCAAAGGTTGTGAAGCCGTATAATTAATTTGTACGCTCATAGAAGGGGACTGCGTTGCTATGTAGTTGCATGCCAGCCGAACGCTCTGCTTGCACTCAAAGTTGATAGCAACTCTTATCGCCTCGTTCAAGTTCTTCGGGTGCTCGCTGCGCACTTGATGATCTAACGGGTGTGTTAATCCGAACATGAAGTATTGCAACGCGTCGACGCAAGTCCCTCGTTTGCGTGATTCCCTGTCGCTGTCCACCAGGTCTGGTGCCGAACCAAAAATCGTAATGAGATGGTTTAGCAACTTCTGCGCCCTCAAGCCATAGTCACCAGCTTTCTCGCCCGACCGCTGGTTTATCATTTTCATTTGCATTAAAATATCATCCGCCAAACCCACATTGCTATATTGCAACACAAATTCCGCGAGCAACGTTTCCACTGAGTCATAATTCATCACGCGCGCCGCGTAGCCATCAGCTGCCCTTCCAATTAATTTACTCGCAATCGCTAACAACAAACATTTCTCCTGCTGCAAGCCAAACATTTCCCTAACCTGACGCGCTGCTATACAAAAAAGATTTAGTTTGTCGGGATTACCGTCAAATTGCGGGATTAAATTTAGCGCCTGCGAAAATGTTAGATTATTTCCACGCGCACACATTGCATTATTGCTATCTGATATTGTTAGATTCCGAGTAGGTACAGACATTTCCACATTCAAAAAATCCCGGCGTCCTAGCGAATACGCATTAGCTTCCTGTGCCACACTACTCGATACGGGGGAGTGCTGGGGGAGGCATGTATATGTATAATTTGAGTACTCGCTAGTGCAATTTGGGGCGCGGCGATTCGCTGTGTGGGCCAGCAGCTAGTCTGCGTGGCTGCCGTCTTGTTCGCGAGTCGTGTCGGTTCGAGGTCCGTTGTGTTAAGGACCCGTTCGTTACGCGAATTTATACCCCTGTCATACTTTAAATTACGATCCCTTTCTAACATGTCAATAAAAGGGGTAGGCTTTATCTGCGTGGAACGCGCGGATGTAGCCGGCTGTATGTGCGAGATGCTCTCGGCGACGCGTATATCGATGTCGTCAACCGCGTTATTTATCTTTTTCTCGGGATTGAGAGAAAATCCCTGCGCTTTAGCCCTATCGAGATCCCGGGCAAACGTATCTACAGGTGTTTGCGTAGACGTTTGCACATTGGTCTTTTTGAGCGTACCATAGGTATTGGGAGCATCAAGGACATTATTTAGACCGGCTGCAGCCGCTCCTGCCTCCTGCGTACTAACCGACTGCATGTCCGCCGGCGCACTGTACCTATGCTGCGGCCACCCTCCTACAATTAAGGACCGCCCCTGTGGCGTCAGCCGTGCAAAAAGAGCTTGCATCTCGGGGTTTGTGACCTCTACTAATTCCATATCGCTATTCAAACTAGACACGCTCGCATTTTTGCTGAATGAGCCAGATTGACGTTTATCCTTTCCACTTTTGGTGCTAAAAAGGTTAGCCAGCGACATATTGCTCTTAACTCAAATGCTTCGCGGATAATTCAATAATGATTCTGATTAACGGTAATTAAATTTCAACGATGAGTATTGCCTCAACACTGGCGATATTAAAAGTGTGTGCATAAATTTCCGGACGCGATATACCCACGGAGGACAAAAATTCTAATTAATTTACAAGTACTTACACGAGCATCACTCCTAGTAACTTGACAAAAAGCGGGCCGAGTATATTCGCCGTAATTGAGCAAACGTAGGTCCGTTCGTCCTTCTCGTCTATACACGTCTCAGTCAAGGCTGCCTCCGCACGTCCTTCTCGACTATGCTCCTGTATTAAGAGGGTCCTGCACGTCCTTCTCGTCCCTGGTCGAACGTTTCGGACGAAAGGGCTGCTCGAAAGGCTGCTTGTCGTTTCTTGCTGTTCAGTTATTTTTTTGAACTTGCTCACCGTATATATCTCACTTTTCTAATTGCACAAATTACAGTTTCAAAACCACTCGTGTGCCACACGCGCGAAACCACAAGGGATGCCAAGTTGTTACGGACGGGGTAGTTGTCGTGCGTGGGTGTGTGAGTGTCGACGAACTTCGTGTTATTTGCACGGGCGCAATTAAGCTCCGTGGTTCTTCGGTGGTTGGAGTGGTAGGTGCGAGAAAGAATACGAGGCAAGGAGTTCGGGGGAAAAGTGTGTTTATTAATGTATTAGAGAGAGGTGTGTGTCGCCCCTCAGCTCAGGCCGAACTGGGGAAAGATGCGCTCGCAGTGCACCGCGAAGTCGGTGCGCGAAGACGAGCATGCAGCGTCAGCATCGCATGCGAGCCTATCCGCTGGACACAGGATACCTGTGTTCGACGGCACGGACGCAAGCTAGCGTACGTGACACTATCAATGCAATTTTATTTCTTTATTAGTTTTATTTTATTTATTTCATACTTCAAATAGAACAATGAAAGATTCGTTATTACCCAAACAACTATTTTGCAAATAATATCAGCTATTATTAATTTATAAAGTAATATTGTAATTTTCACCGTTAACTCATATTGGTTGTCAACAAATGTTTTTTATATTTGTGTGTGTGTGTGTGTGTGTATATATATATGTGTGTGTGTGTGTGTGTGTGTGTGTGTGTGTATATATATATATATATATATATATATATATATATATATATATATATGATATTAACGTGTATTTATTGTTGGTGACAATATTATATTAATTTTATATTGCCTCGCAATGTTTTCATAATGAAACTTTTTTTCTACCAAAAACGCGAGCATAAATTTACACGGTCATGTATAGTTATCGTCATGTGACCGTTAAAACGCCATTTCCCGCGCTTCAACAAGCTTACATTTGTTTATTGTCTCGTCAATTAGCACATGGAGTTCGCGACAGTATAGAAAGTTTGATAAGGATTGTGAACATCTTCATAATTAAATACCATCGTGTGCTGTTTATCACTTGTATAAGTTTAGATAATTAACGTGTTAACGTGTCGTTATTTAATGGATATGGTGATTACTTAAAAGTGTAGAAAATTAAAATTTTTGTTTGTAGGTTATTAACTTTTATAAACGTTGTGTTGTCATAACTTTATTCTTGTCGATTCCACATTTTTCTCATTAAATTTAGTCTTATTATTTGATTCTTTTTATCTCGTGATTTTTGTTATTGTTTGTTATAACGATTCGTTTTTGTCTTTTCGGTAGTCTTATTATAAAAACCGTGAAAATGAAATATTCTTTGATGCGTTAGGACTGTTTGCTTGTTGTTTTTGAAAATCAACATAACAAAATGAACAAGCAAACAGTGTATGATCGATGTAAATGTATCCATTGTAACATTGGGAAGCACAATGGCCATCGTTTATTTCGATTTCCATTACCACCAGTGCAACGACAACAATGGATTAACAATTCAGGTAAATAATAACAAGTCTTTTAGAAAATCAAGCCCTTTTTAATATTGCATGAATTTTCTATTAGTATTTATAAATTATAAAATATTTTATTAGATAGTTAATTTTTTTCACTTTTAGATGTGTACAATTTTAAATTAATTTAATTTATGTATTTATTTGTTTGAAAATTATTTAAATATTACAATAATGAACATTTTTAAATAATAATTTTATAATAGTAACGGGACCGTAGATAAAGTTTGCTATTATATTATCGTTTTCATTTCTGATGTAGTATATAAAGAATCGAAATAAAGACGATACCAAAATTGTATCTTAAAATTGCTTTTCTTCGTCAGAGAAAAATGTGTTTATATATACTTGGAATCAAAATATACTGTTTTTAGAAAATGTCCGTATATGAACAAGATCGCATAAATGTACGTATATGACGAAATTAAAAAAAATTAACTTTTTGGGATCCAAAAATCGCAAAAAAAATCTGAATGCTGGGGTTTCCAAACCTTTTTTATTATGTTTTGGGGGTCAAATGATGAATAAAAACGCGTTTAAACAATGAAAATTGCCCATGTAACCTTGTTTTTTTATCAAATTAGTTATTTTTTATACATGAATAGAAAAAGATAGTAACGATTACTATACACGTACACTAATCTTTACTATATTTTTCTCTCCGTGAATATAGCAAAGAACAAGGGGTTACTGTACAGTTAAAACTATGCACCCGAAGGTGGAAAAAAACTTTTTTCGAAAAGATAATACAAGTAGAAGAAAATGCCTTTAATTTGATTTTCTGTTCATTGAAAATGGATGTTCCGGGGCAAAGTTATGACCAATAAAAAAAGTTACAGCAGCATTTACGCAAAAGTTATGTACAATTTTAACATTTTTATAGTTATTAATATCATTGTTGTATATGTAATATGCAATCTTTAGAGCCGTTTTTATCAAAACTACTTTTTTCGCGATTTGCGCAACAGATTTTCATAGAATCATTTACAACTTGGCATGCGCATTCTTTTTTATTTTTACGAGAAAAATAGAGATCGATTTTTCGTTGTTAGGCATTTTTAGATTTTTTTTTTAAATACCTGAAAACGAAAAATGTAGTTTTCAGAAAAACGATTGTAAAGATTGCAAATTACATATACAACAATGTTATTAATAACTATGAAAATGTAAAAATTGTACATAACTTTTGCATAAATGCTGCTGTAACTTTTTTTACATTTATAATACAAAATTTTGATTTTCAATTCTTTTTTCAGTTTATAATAGTATATTACGCAAATAGGGGCGAAAAGGGGCTTTTCCAAGCGAGGATAATGATTGAGCACGGGTGGAAATCGAGGGCACCGAAGGCGTACACAAGTACTCAAAATCATCATCCGAGTCTGAAAAAACCCTTTTGCCCCAACTTGCATACCGTATTTTTTATAATAAGTGCATAAAGAAGACCATTTTTTGTCGTCTACAAGGTGGATTAAGAATAGAGTTTTCCGAGTGTCAGAAATAAAGGGTATCGAAAATGAGTATTTTAATAAAAATCTTCTAATTTGAGTACCTGCTGCTCTCCTTCGTAGACGATGTCTGGTCAACCTGAAGGTCAACCGGAAATTTGGACATCATCTACCGGAAGTATCTAGTACCTTGCAATGATTTTAGTAAATATCTGGCACTGTCCTTCGTAGACGATGTTTTGTCAACCCGAATGTCACCCTGACAGCTAGACATCGTCGGCATGGAGTGTCTCGTATCTTGCGATGATTTTAGTAACAAATATTAAAAAAAAAATTAAAAAATATTAAAAAATAATAAAAAATTTTAAAAAGATTGTTAAGAAACAAATCTTGTAGAAAATAAAAAACTGATCTAAACAAAAACACCTGTTCTGTACGTAAATGTTAAAAAAAATGTACAAAAAACGTTTATAACATTTGGTGCGTTGCTCTAAAATGTTGCACCTCGTTGGATTCTGCATTCTTATAGCTACTAGGACATCCACACAAAATTTCAGAAGTGTGCTTTAATATTTAAATTGATTTTTTTTCGCTCAAAATTCAAAGGTTACTGAGATTTCCCCAAATATTTATTGAATTGAAATTATGTATCTTAAAATCTCGATTAAAATCATACACATATTCTTTGAACCTATACAGAACAGATTAAATAATCATTTCTTAATTTGCTAAAATTGCCAATTTTTGAAATATATGTATTCAAAATTGAATCTTATTTCTTCTATTAAAATAGCATTGTTAATTGCTAGATATATAAATTGGAATAAAATTACGTCTTTTTATAAAATCGTTCATATTTTTCATATATTTGACGTATAAAAATAAAAAAATTGTTTTTCCGAAATTTTCAACATTACAAAGCTTTTGGAGAAAGCGAAATCATTTAGTAAAAAAAATTCGATTTTATATGGCCCACGATAAGTTTAGTAAATCAGTAAATTTCCAAAATGGTAGCTTTTAAGTATATCTTCCACCTCTTTATTTGTACGTATGTGTGAGTGTGCATGCGTGCGTGCGTGTATGTATAATACGATTTGAAATTTTGCAGTAATATAAGGTATGTCTCAACTTATAACTAATTACATTTTTTAGCTGATTGGATAATAAAAGTACATTAATTTCAGAAAATATTATAAAATCAAAAAATTTATTTTCATTTCATACTTTAAATATTATATTAAAAATATATACGTTTCATATAGTACACGTAAATACCTTTAATCTCTTCCCGCATACAGCATATTACACAGCAAAATTTAGCTTTTTTTCGCAGAAGATATAATTAGAACGAAAAAGTGCAAATAAAGTAGTTGAAACCCTTTTGCTAAATTTATGATTCCAGCAAAACAAAACACATTTCAAAGTTATTAATCACTTATTATGCACGATCGCTGCGCGGGAGAGCCTTTATAAGGTTGGTTGTTGGCCCTGCAGGTAGCCAGTATCAAAACAAAGTGAAAAAAACTTGAAAAATTGGCAGCCGCTTACAATAAAATGCTATACTTTACGACCAGTGGAGTATATCAGTAAATTTGTCATGAAAAGTTAGACGCTCGACTTCTGGACCTGTAATCGATATTTGGGCCGTTTTCTCCGGTAAAATAATATATTATATGCATAAGAAAAGTGAAAAATTTTTAATACAGACCAACGAATTTGCCTACTTAAATTTGATGAAATGTCGATTAAAAGTATGGAAGAATATTCAAAAAAGCAAGACTTAAGAGAAAGGGCTTTCTGATATGGGGAAAGATCGTAGAAGTCGCGAAGTTGCCAAACACGCTTTGTTATTCGTTATAGATTCTTTAAATGTTACATATAAATGGAACCAATTATTATGTTTTGGATTTAATAGAGATGGCGCAAGTGGTGACGAACTTTTTGAAATTATACCGTCAGTTTTAAAAGCGTTGCGTAAAATAGGAGCAGACGTAAGGCTTATCGTTTGTGATCAAGGTAGCAAAAATCAAAAGGTCTTTAAACTTCTCGATGTAACGCCACAGAAACTTTATTTTTATATTGAAGATATTAAGTATTTTGCCATTTTTGATTGGTCGCATCTTATCAAACGATTGCTTTACCAGCTGCGATCTTATATTTGTATTTATGTAGGCGATGAAGTAATTGTATCTTATGATGATTTATTGAAAACGTGGGAACTTGATAAGTCACATGGCACATCAAATTTATTAGGCCATTTAACACATAGTCATTTTTATCCAAATGCATTTGAAGTCATGAGAGTCAAATTAGATTTTCAACTTTTTAGTCGTCGAATGGCTGCGTCCATTAAACTTGCGGGCGAAGATCCGGTGGGATTAGCGTCTTCCCCTACGTGGCAAAAATCTGCAGAATTTGTAACAATGCTTGATAAGGTTATAGATGCTTGTAACTCTTTCTCCGAAACCTGTGTTGATAAGCAAAAGCGACCATCATCAGATAAAAATCCTCAGATTGAAGAGGTTTCAGAACATTTTATTTGGTGGTCAGAGCAGTGGACTGTAAAATCGAAAGCGAATAAGCCACCTTGTTTTAATGGAATGCCTTTAACTGTTCGAGGTTTATTAGGCTTGTATAAGGACCTGAAGTCTGACTTTCCTGATTATGTTTTTGTAACAGCTCTTGCCGATCAAGATTCTGTAGAGCATGATCATTCTAAATTACGATCTAGTGGGGGTCATAATTCTAATCCTACTTGTCGAATGTACCGTTTAGCTTATAGACATATTTTATCAACAGATTTTATTTATACTAGTAAAAGGGGTAACGCGACGTGTTCAGAAACTCATTCAGTAGTTGAGTCATCAAGCTCTACAGTTGCGACAACAGAGAGAAAGTGTCTTGATTCGCCAAATGCTGACTTGTCAGAATATAATTCAGAAGAAATTAAAGAATTTGAAGAAATTGCACAAGCAGCTGAATTAATGGAAATGTACTTGCAAGTAGATTCAACTGATATGCCAGAAATGAATGAAAGAAAATTGTACGAAGCTAATGCGATTGCTTATTTTGCAGGATATGTTGCGCGTAAATCTTGGAGAAAAAGTATGTGCACCGAATGGGAAGAAGTCTTTTTAAAATAATCGACGGATGTAAGTAATGCATACGAAAATTATATTAATTATAGAGAATATAGCCACTCAGATCCAAATGCACTTTCCGTAAGTTATTTGACGAGACCAACAGAACGTTTTGCGAATATTATTAACTGCCAACTTGAAGCTTTCGATGCTTACCACGAAAGTGTTTGGCACCAGAGAAAACTTTTAGTTCATTTAACAGAAATAGTAGAGGCTTATTACTCGCGAAAAGTATCCTGATTGGTTCGATCAAAATAACATTTGTTATGATCATAGAATAAGCACGCTAAAATTTTTGTTGTTAGTTAAAATTTTTGCCAAGACACGCGAGCATAATCATGCTAATAAAACTGCGAAAAAAGACTCCGTTGCAACGAAATGTCAAAAATTGAAAAATATAAAAACTTATAAATTAAATATTTCGATTATTTATAAATTTCTTTATGTTAAGGGATCATTCTACTTTAAGCGCTTAAAATGAAGGTTATTTTTATGAATTTTTTATTAGAGGTTGCTATTATAATTATATAAAACTTGTTGGGCTTAATGAATATACTCTAAAAGTACATACATTTTTTTCTCTTTTTTATACACTTTTTCTATATAAAAACAGCAGGTAAACGTGACTTCTCAAAAAGTAGGTATGTCTGCGCTGTTAAATCATGGTGACGGATGATCTAAAACAAAAAAAAACTCAAATGGTTTTATATTAGTATGACACTGGCTATAGCGCAAACTGCAGTTTTGAATATATATGCATAAATAACAAAATGACGCACATTTTTCGAAAAAAATGAAGAAACAATTTTTCTTACATGCATTATGACTTTGATAGACTATACCTTTGATTAATAATTTTTATTTTCAAATTGTACATACATAACATAAGTATGTGTATTTTTATCATAATAAAGCCTTCAAAATCTAATCCAATATATTTATCTCTTAAAACCTTGCAGTAGCATAAGAAATATACAGGTTTCCAGTATTGTCATTCAAAGACACCTAATGACCCTTAATTAAAAAGCAGGATTCTTTTAATAATATTTTAATAAAATATATTGAAATTTATTAACAATATATAGTTTTATTTAAATAAAGGAGCTCGATGTCCCCGCCTTCCAGCGATTTATGTATTTTGGTTTTATGTACAATATAAAGCCGCTATATGGATAAATCTCTAGAACCTTTAACCTATGTGTCATAAACTTTAAATTACCTTTTATACATGTTTAAGTAAATTTTAACTGTTACATGCATGCTTATACTGTTGTTTAAGATTTAAATTTATTATTTTTTATATTTCTATATTGACTTTCTGTCATAAATTAATTATACTTATTAATTAAAAACTTGAAATATCATATTTTGTGTACGTCAAATGCCCGATTTCAAATATATTTTCGTTAATCCTCACTATAAATTACTAATTAAAAATATAAAAAAATTACCTTAACACTTAAAAAACATTCAGAAATCAAATGAACTGAATAATAATTACATTTTTCTCATAAAACCGGAATTAAGTGGATTTGAATATTGTCATAGATTTTGTACATCGCAACGCAAAATGTAGCTTAGTTTAACTATTTTTAGTATATAGAACATAAAAACAGTATTATTTTAAACGAGGTGCTGCTTTATTTTTATTCTTAAAATAATCATAAAAGATTTAAAAGACTTTATATGGGCTGATTAAAAAACGAACGAAAAAAATGTTGCATCTGCAACGCTTGTTTATGTAGTGAATATTAATTAAAATGAATAATATAAGTGATTTAAATGTAATATTTTCTGTACTTTTCACATACAATTATTTATGATACCCAAAATCCTTATATTTATCAGTAAAATTGTAAAAGTACATCGATTTGTCGCGTCTGCAATATTTATCCGCAACGCCCGTTTGTTTAAGGGGACAGATACACCTTAAAATTTTAAATTAATTAATAATTCATTTTACAGTAAAAGTAAGGCACTTATCATATATTACCTGATTTGTTCGGTAAATTTGAACATTTTATCAAAATATAACTATACAAATATTTAAAAAAATTTTTGAAGGTCGTTAGGTCCATTTGATTGGCTATAATGAAAACCTGTATATTTCTTCGGCTACCGCAAGGTTTATAGAGCCAATGTGATCGAATTGATGCTTTCAAGGTTTTATTATGTTCAAAATACGTGTAGTTAGGATATGGGTGTGGGAATTTGCATATAAAAATTATTGACCAATGTTATAGTCAATTTAAGCCATATTTCATAATAAAATTTTAAAAAATCGAAGAAATTTCTCTTAAATAGACTATAATTTTGGTCAATAATTTTTATATACAAATTCCCACACCCATACCCTAGCTACACGTATTTTGAATAGATAGATTAGATTAGATTAAATGTTTATTTTGTGCAGGACAAAAACAATAAACTACATTCAATAATAATACATATTTACAGAGATCATTAGTATAGTCAATCATATCACAGCTCGACATTGCTCGTCATTAACTTACATGTATTGCACAATATTATATCTGTCGTACATCAATCACGTCATTACACTTATCACATATTCTTATCATTACGAATAATACATTTTTTTTTAGACTAGCAAACTTTAATTTCTTTTATAGTCAACATTCGTATGATTAGCGTCATTCTACATTAGATATACATGGTCCATGTCCCTGGACTTACATAGCAAATAGTCGCGAATTGTCGCTTTAAATCTGCGTAGTGAGGGCAAGTGCTTAATACGTCGAGGGATCGTATTCCGAATATAATAAAACCTTGAAAGCGTCAATTCGATCACATTGGCTCTCTAAATCGTGCGGTAGCCGAAGAAATATAAAGGTTTAATAAATTTTTTAAAATTTTTATAGTTATATTTTGATAAAATGTTAAAATTTACCGAAAAAAATCAGATAATATATGATAAGTGCCTTAGTTTGACCTTAAAATGTACTATCAATTAATTTAAAATTTTAAGGTGTATCTGTCCTCTTAAACGCCGCAAATTTAAATCATAACCTCTATTTATAACTAATAAAATTTCATAATAACAATACTAGACGTGATATGTTAGTATTTTATAGTCATGTAATCTATTTCGAGCGACTTGAAAGTGAAGATAAAGAGAGAATATATGTAGCACAAGCGAAATAAAGATTTACACGAACAAAAAGAAAGGATTAAGCAGAAAAATAAATACAATAAAAATAAAATTGTATTGTCTTCTCAAAGGTACAATTAATAATATTTTAAGCATTTAAATTATTAATAAATACGTTTATAATCATTTTAAATATTTAAAGATGAACAATTTATAGTTTTTATATCATTAAAATTATAAATCTCTAGCATATTTTCGAAATTAGGCATTTGTTTTCGGCTTGTTCGTGATTATATTTTAATAGTTTATAGTCTTAAGAAATTGTCTAAAAAAATTAGAACTGTAATCCTAAATTAATTTTACCTGATATTTAATGTGAAAAAGTCAAAGGTTCTAGAGATTTACCTATATGAACGCGAGAGAATTAAGCGAACGTGCGCTTTCAACCGGCATCCGTTGCTTTCGGTCTATACACACTTCTCCTCTTCTCCTTCAAGCGCGCAGACACACTTCTCCTTCGCGCTGTGATCAAATTATGTGTATAGTTCGGCGCTAAGTCGCTAGGTTCGATAGCTCACGACTGACAAGAATTGCCCCGAATCCGCCCATGCTCACTGGCAATCTCTCTACTAATCTCTGATATTGTATATGCTTATCACATCTGAGGTTGTTATCAAATATTATTCCTAGGTATTTTCAACACTCAACTCCGTTTATTTTTTTATCTTTGATCTTAATATCTATTTGATTTCAAATACTATTTCTCAGGTATCATCACTAGTTACAATTGCAGTGTCATTTGCATAAGCCGATATTGCATTAGGAGGGATTTGTATCAAGAGATCATTAATGTAGATAATTAAAAGTAATGGTCCTAAGATAGTTCCTCGTGGAACACCCGTGTTTATTTTCATGTAATTACATTCATTATCATTAATTTTGACTCTTTGATATCTATCATTAAGATAACTTGCCAGTAAATCTAACGCTTGATCTAACCTTTAATTCCTATATAATAAAGTTTATCCAATATTATTTCATGATCAACAGTATCAAATGCTTTCGCTAAGTCCAAAAAAGTTATAGTAGGTTTACTGTGATCTAGATTATTAATTTAATGCATCTTTAGTACCTATGTTTTTCATAAAACCAAATTGTTGGTCTGTAATTATATTGTGTTTCTTTATAAATTCGTATATTCTATTATAAGTCATTTTCTCAAAAACTTTTGCTATATTAGATATTAATTAAATCGGTCTGTAGTTAGTGGCATTATGTTTATTGCCGGATTTGTATACAGTTACTATTTCGGCATTTTTCAGTGCATTTGGCCAAGTAGCTTGCTCTATACATGAGTTAATTATACGACACAATGGTTCAGCAATATGTTTACAAATTACTTTGAGTGTTTTAGCATTTATTTTATCAACATCTTTTCCGCTTTTCAATTTTAGAGAATTCATTATACTTGTCACCTCATATGCACTTGATGGATTTATAAACATCGAATTTTCGTTCATCTTTAGTAGCGATAATTCTGTTTCTATTGGTTTGTCTATCTTTTCACTAAGTTTTTGACCAATTTCACAAGAATATTTATTCATAGTATTAGCTATATCCACTTTATTTGAAATCTTAACATTATCAACCTTTATATAATCTATGGTATCATTTGATTTTACTTTGTTTCCTACTTTTGAGTTTATAATTTCCCATAATTTTTTTGGATTGCTTAAGTTATTTTGGACTAGATTTCGTTCGTATTTAACTTTTGCATCTAAAATTACCTTGTCTAAGATTTTCGCATCATTTTTGTACTCACTTTTTAAATGTTTGTTGTCACGATCCATTTGCCATAGATTATAAAAATTCTTTCAGTTCACATGATGTCATAATAGCCTTAGTAATCCAGCTTTTTCTACCTTTATTCTTATCTTTATTTATTGTTTTTGCCATTTTTATATACTGTTCTATTTTATTTATTAATTGGTCTGTTGCTACATTAAGATCTTGTATTGAAACAATTTTATTCCAATTTCTAGTTTAATGTTATTTGTGGATCTTTACTGTCAGTTTTAATTTTATTTATGGCAATAAACAATGGATAGTGATCTGTTAACGAATTTTTTAGTTTGTAGGTCTCTGTTTTTAGATCGTTAGTTTTAATAAAGATATTGTCAATACAAGAAACTTTGCAATTGCCAATCGGAGACCTTGTAATGCCTAAAAAACCTGGGACACATCCTTTATTAGATTATACAAAAATTCCTGACTCAGAAAATCTAGTTCAAGTAGATCTACATTGAAATCTCCTAACACTAAATGATTTTTAATATTTCTTTTTTGTTTAGGAATTTATTTATATCTAAAATGAATTCAGTCTTTGGTATTCCGTGTGTTCTATATATCGAAGATATATCTAATCTATTTCCATTGTTTAATGTAACTTGTGTATTTATTATTTTAATTCTACCAGATTCAATAGTTTTGATTATTTGAAAAATATTTTTATTTACAAAAACAATTGCCCCATCATTTCTGTTTATTCTACTCTCATTATAGTAGCTTTCATAGCTATTTGGATCATACTCTTTATAATTTACTTGGTTAAATGTTTCAGTAAAAATTATTATAGATGGTTTAGTCGTTACACTTTGTATTATTATTTTTAATTTATCAAAATTTTTGTTTAAACTTCTAATATTTACCAAAAGTATTAAATCTTCTTTATTACTTATAGTTTTGTTGAGAGTTTCAATACTTGTGAAAGTTTTTTCATGCTTAGGGGAGAACGGGGTAATGCCGGTCACTGACTTATTCCGGTCACCTTTATTTTCAATAATCTAAACACGTTTAGGTAATAATTCGAATAGTATATTAAACGCAACATAAAATGTAATTAATCTAATGTCCAAACAACCTTCTATTCAGTTTTATTAAGGAATTACACACAATCAAAGTGTAGGCCTACATTTCTTATAAGAAATCTGGTCTATAAAATAAGCTTTTATGCATATTATTTGTTGCTTTATGCAGTTATTTTTGGCATCTTTATTAATTTGAACAATCTAAGAATACGAAGTAGTGAAGAAAAAAGAGTATAAACCTATTACTTTTTTCTCATTTCAATTTAAATTACTAAGCAGAATAGGGGTAATCCCAGTCACAATGTTATTTATATGACGCTCCCGAAAGTGAGGCTAAGAAAACGTTTCGCTGCGCTCACAGGTAGGGTAACTTTGCTTAAGTGTTTTTGATTGAACAGTGGTTATGTTATTATATGTTTCACTATGTAAGTGCGAATAATAATGCGACGGATCATATGAAAGTTCATATAATTGATTTAAAGAAATTTTTCACCTATAAAAGTAACTTTCTAATAGTGATCGGAATTGTACCAAGGCTTACCGGTATTACCCTTTGATGTGGAGTAAATTCGGTCAAAATGTTTTTTTTATTTCAATTATAGCTTCGATATCTTACATTTTTATATTAAACCAATAAGAAATATTTATAGTCAATGGTTTGAAATAACATAATAATTATTTAAAGTTAAAAGAAACAATTTGAAAGTGGAAATAACAAGTACGTTTGCTTAGGTGACCGGCAGTACCCCATCCTCCCCTAATTGTATCTTTTTCTATTGTTTCTAAAATATCAAAATTACAGGCTATTATTTACTTTTAGATTTGTTCAGATTTTTTACTATAGACGTATTTGCTTTGGAGTTGACTTGTTGAGGCGTGTATGTTGGTGTAGTTGCAGTTTTTGTATTTACTGTTTTCGTAGAATTTGTAGACAGGTTAGATTGACATTTTACCATGTGTTGCTGGTGCACGTTATCGTCAATTATCTTTTGATGATCATTGTGATCTTCTTTATCGATTCTTGTATTTACATCAATTATCTTCTGATGATTATTGTGATTCTCTTTACCGATTCTATTCATATATGTATCAATTTTTGGTTTTATTAAATAATCAACACTTGCTATATATTTTTTATTTTATTTTTAAAATATCACAGTTCTCACCATCTGTTGCCGAATGGATACAATTTTATTTTGTTTTGTATTTAAAATTACTGAATACGCAGTTTGCACATTTGAGGTTATCTACACTATCACATTGTACTGTATCATGCTCACCAGCACATATTAAGCAGATAGTATTATTCCTGCACTTTTTGCTTTTATGACCGAAATCGGCACATTTTTCACATGGTTTGGTGTTTATAATGCCAAAAACTCTACATTTTTGATAACCTACAAAAATACTTTTGTTATTTTCCATTATTTGCTTATGAATAATAGCTGGTATACTAATATACAATTACTATCACAGTGTGACTAAATATTTATTTATAACAATAAAAGCAAACATTCTAAATTTCAATTATTTTATTAGCAGTGCAGTATTGTTATAATTGCGACTTTGCATACAAATAAACTAAAAATTATTAGATCCGTCATGAAGAGAACAAAAAAATAATGGACACGTATTTATTTATTTTTTAATTAATTACAAATTAAAGCAGATACACGAGGTTGCAGCGCGCATGACGCTATTGGTGTAAGTACGTATATATATATATATATATTTAAAATAAATTTTTAAATATTTATATATATATATATATATATATATATATATATATATATATATAAATATTTAAAAATTTATTTTAAATATAAGACATATAGGCGAATTGAATGATACTACTGATATTTTCGAACTTTTTAAGAATAAAAAGATATAAACCTCCAAATCTTGTTATAAATTTTTCATGTCGAATCCGATATATATATATATATATATATATATATATATATATATATATATATATATATATATATATATATATATATATATATATATATATATATATATATATATATATATATATATATATATATATATATATATATATATATATATATATATATATATATATATATATATATATATATATATATATATATATATATGTATTCTTTTGTATTATATTTCTTTATAAATATGTATTATATACGCGTAGGGCAATATTTGACTTATAAATTTAATTAAATATTATGTATTATTAACTTACTTGACACATTTTAATAAACTCTGGCAGCGTGCATAAACGATTCGGATGCAACATTTCTTTTGTTCGTTTCATTGTATCCTTCTGAAATCTTTATTGAAAACCGAAAACATTGTAATTTATATAAAAATAAAACAAGCACATCTTCAATGTACCCGGAGCTCTATGGTCAATACGCTTGAAACAGCATTAAAAATATTTTAGGTAATAATTTTCAAATAACTGTGCGTATTTCGGATGCGACATGAAAAATTTATAACAAGATTTGGATGCTTATATCTTTTATTTCTTAAAAAGTACGAAAATATCAGTAGTATCGTTCAATTTGCCTATATTTCTTATATACAAAATATATTTTTATATATTTTTATCAAGTAATTTGCATACATAATTATCCTTCACGTATCCAAAGATGGGAAAATAACATGTGAAAAAAGCCACATTTTGTATGTTTGGTATGAAATTATAATTAATTTATAACAGAAATTTCGTACAGAAATACATGAGATAATATCTTTGAACTTCAAGAAATATCATAAGCCTACTTAAAACTACTGATCAATAATAGTAAGGTTAAAGGTTGCAGAGATTTGCCCATATAGGTTGGTTTACTGGCAATATAGTAATGAGACACGCTGTATCTTCTGTACAGTAATATATGCGATCAATCTGAGTACTCAGCATCATATTTAGGTACCAAAAAATACCTTGTAAAGCTTCATAAAAATTCGTGATCCGCAGATATGATGCGTTTTATGTCAGTGTCAACAATATGCAACATTGCATAATAGTGCAATATAAAAATTATTACCTTTTTTTAGAATCTAGATTGAAATGTGCATTTCCAGATTTTGATTGTTTTTAGATTTTTCACAAGATTTATTCTAGTTTTTTAAGTTCTCGATCAACATGGACAACATTTTAACAACAGTTTAATTCTGACATTTGATAATAATTCATTTAAAACTTTTCACACAAACTACATATTTTTATCCTGTTAATTAAAATGTGTTGTAACTTACTAACAATAATTTTTAATCTGAGAATGGAAGCTGATAATATTTATATTCATAGCTCGGTTAGCATGAATACAATGACGAGTTATTGTATTAAGTTATAAATAATACTTTAGATGTACACTGTGTATGATGAGGTACAAATATTAATATGATTAGCTTGAATTTTTAAAAGGAAGTATTACATAAATTATTTGTAAATTTTGATTGTTTGTAGAATAAAAAAAGTATAATATTTGAATGTATCAGAATAATTACCAACATTGACTAATATCATATATCTGAATTATTCTTAACATATTGTAACATATTGATCAAAAGTTCAGTTGATATAAGTAGGTATACAATAGGGCTTCTGGGGCCCTCCACCACTCCACCTTTCGACTCACCTGTGCACGTGAGAAGCTCTGTGATTGGCTGAGGCGAACAGGTGAGATTAAGCCCCACCCCCACTCGACTCATATGTGAAGGTGAGCAAGCGTATGTCAGGTGGAAATCAGCACCCTTCGATTTTTTTAGTAGACTTCTGTAGATGAGAAAGATGCTCTTCTGTGCATGCAAATGGGATTATAGTAGAATGCGTGCATGTGTACGCATGCACATACATTGGTAAGGTATAAGAAATTTAAGGAATAAAGGGATATATTAAATGAACAACAAATTTAAATATTATTTTTATTCAATAATTTAAGTCTGTTTACAAGTATATGTGTAATAATTTTACCAATTTTTTAAATTCTTAATCTAAAACGCTCTGTATCACGTGCCACTTGTTCCCTTAAACCACAACGTGCACTCTGATATGCAAAAGAAATGTACACATCAAATACACAGTGGGCTTTTCTTGGAAATGAACACGCTTCATAACTGTAGAATTACATTTACTTTCTGTACTGAGATAGCTTCATACAACTTGATTTAGAATATTATACTGTCTTATTTAATAATATAATGTAAAAGAAAATGATGATTTCGCAAAGTGAACAATAACTATAGTTAATAAAGCAATTTTATGAATATTTCAAGTTTGAATACTAACATTTAATATACATTTAACGCAATGTCTTCTCAAAGGTGGTACTCCATTCTCAATAGAACGATGCTCTCGACATCGTAGATATCCTAAGATTTTTGCATCATCTTTCAAATGTTCAGGCAGCTTTTCCCATGCCTGCTCAATACTGTTTGCCCCAAAGATCGTGTGAAAACTCTTGAGCAGTTGATCAATGTCCGTGGAACTCATGAATGATAGATACTCCGTGCAAAAGAATATCTTGAGTGATCCATCTAGCGATGGTGTATTGTCATGATAAAAATTTTTCAGCAGTAAGACATTTCGATGTGCGCAGTTAACCTTGTAGGAGAATCTGTAGTGAGGACATAGCTTTTCCAATGTTTCAATTTTAAGTCTTTGCAGCGAAGGGCAACGCATATCTCCCATATCACAAACTTGGAAGTTGAACTTTTCGAGCCAAGACTTCTTCTACAGACCTTTAACATAGATTACACTTGCATCGTGCAAGGTACTGTGAAGCACATTTTCAAGCTCCTCATAGGGCAGCTCCCTGGAACTCCATGACAAGCCTTGATAGTTCCGCTCCAACCATAGATTTTCACTCTTATATTTAGCTGAAAGTCTACACCATGATGTGAATGGCGTAAACAAAAAGAACAATGACTTGAGATTCGAGTTGAGTGGAACTACGGCGAGTTCCTTCACAACAAAATCATTCAGAGGCTGCTTGAAGCCTTGAACATCCACTACGCACTCCATTATGACTAACTAACTTCTGTGCAATGCAATCTATTTTATATTCATATCCCCATCACTCAGACAAGCTTTTTTACATCCCTACTTATTGGATTATACTCGACAATACGATCGTGTAGGATCAAGCAGTAGGCTGATATTCCTGGTGGAAAATTATCTCTAGCCTCAAATTCGAGCCGAACGTCCACTGGCCCCTGTTACAATACCTCGTTTTGCTTAGAGCAATCGATGACGATGAGGGGAGCGTATGTCACATAATAACTCTTTTTCAGCATAAGCTCTGCCTCTTTGATTACTATTGATATTGAGGTTGAGGTTTCCATAGGGATAGCACTGTAAATGGAGATAGAGTTTGACATTGCTAATATTGCAGTGATCAAAGTGGCTAGCATTTACTGCTCTCAGACTTTTGCGATTGGTCTGAAAGCCCAGAATAACAAAGCGAGGATTCTCCAGCTGATTAGCTATCTTGAGAGTCCAAACGTAATTCAATGTGGTGGTCAATAACGACTCGTACAATTCCCAGCTAGGAAGTTCATAGCAATAGGTATATCCTTCTCAATATAACTAATCACTCGAATTTTATGCTTGTCTGATACATAAGGCATTAACCACTCTACTTTGATGAGTTCAATCTTAAAAGTCTCGTGAGAACGAGCTCGTGCTTCCCGTTGACTACAATTTTGCGATAGTCTTCAGCAAAGCCTAAAATCATACTCAGTGGCACCGATACATCAAAGTAGCCAGCATCATGGGTCAATTGCCGTGACTCCCCAACATCGAGTCACCCAGAATTCTCAAAGAGTAAACTCTAACTGGGACTGATGGATACCCAACCTTCCATAAGACTCGTCAAGCCCACATTCTTGAATCGATAAATTTCTATAGCGTTTATCTCGTAACGAATTTCTTCATACAGGTGACAGATGGCGTTGTTGACTAAATTCGTATTTGTAACAGCAGTGCCATTTGTTTTCATCGGGGCCTGCGGCGGCTCAGTCGGTAGAGTGTCGGATTCCCACGCCAGTGACCCCGGTTCGAATCCTAGTCTCTGCCGATTGATACAAGTACCTCTGTAAAAATTACATGTGCTTTGTTTACAAACACACCGCAGACCCCCGTCGTCGATTAGCACCACATGAGAGCACAAACATGGCGACGTTAAAAAAAAAAAAAAAATTGTTTTCATCAGACGTCCACATATATGCAACGATTTGCGTGAAGATAAAAGACAGATATCAAATTGCAAAATCCAGAGAGGCGATTAGACGTAAATACAGACTGCTGAAACATAGTAAAGCTAGTTTTGAGAAGGCACTAGGTGAAACTTTCAAACTTGCTGTCAATCCACTCGAAAAACTTGTGAATGTCTCAGAATTACAGAAGAAGCAAGATATCATCAAGAATGAGCCTAAGAGTGAACAAGCTGGAAAGGATGAGTTATCTGATGAAGGTGATTCTGACAATAGTGATGCTACTGTGCGCGATCAAACTTTAGATGCTTCCATAGTGCAAAATCTGAAAGCTCAGATGAGACTAAGAAATCCGATTCAAAGAGCAGCAAGTACTTTGTAATGCTCAATCAAAATCGCAAAAGTTATTTGGATAATATGCATGGAATTCGTGAGCAGGGTGATAGTCTTATGATTGGTGATTCACCAATTGAATTCACGAATGATGATGTGAACGTTCTCAATCTTACATATCCAAAAACTATTGGCTTGCTAGAATTACTCTTTAGAAAGAAGTCTGATACAAATTTAATTAGCCCAAATGAGATGCAAAATTATCAAACGATGCTCGAAGTGACAAATGTATTTAGAAAGCAGTATAGCGAAGATCAGCCTATCCGTCGATTAAGGAGCAACAAATATAAAAAATTTTTCGCTCCATTTTTCGACATGTCTCCAGATTGTAAGCAAGCATCGAATAGTGGAGCGGGACTTTTAATACGATACAAGATTGCTAGAAAAGATATGCTAACAGACTATGTATATTGGGATGATCCTAATGAGCTAGTCGATTGCCTGCGTTTATTACTTGCTAAGAGAGCGGCTGGTAACCAGAGCCACGCGAATGAGATTCACTCAATCATCGAGGAACTTTGTGAAGCCAATATTATATTTTGAGGAGGGCAAGCAGTATAAGAGTCAGTAGCAGGATGTGTTTTGACGAGTTCGGACGACAGCTGGGTAGAGCTGAAGCTAACCGTGGTCCACTTGGTGTTGGTTATAACCTCACTGCCGACGGTCAGTACGACATAGAAAACAAGAGATTGTGCAACGTTGCCACTGCTCAGCAGTCAAGTGACACCGTCAATTGAAGCATTCTACAAGGCATGGTTCAGTTAGAAGTTCACAGTCTGTATGATGTGACAGTTCGCTAGAGAACTGACCTTGATTATGCTGAATCAGAGCTAAGTGGTCTCAACGATAATTACACAAAGAAAATGGAAAAAGTTGATAAAGCTATTCCAAACACTGTATGATATGTTATTTTAAAATTCTCAATCGAACATTACGGCAGATAGAAACTCAAAAAATGATGATGCATGAGAGACTTGTGGAGGAGCTTCATAAATCCGCTAGACGTAACTATTTCCGTCGAAAATGTATTGTACGAGGCTTGGATGAGACCTGGCAGGCTGATCTAGTGGAGATGTTAAAAAGAACAAAGGCTACAAATATTTGTTCGCAGTTATCGATGTATTCTCCAAGTATGCTTGGGCTGTTCCAGTAAAGTCTAAGACTGGTGATGAGGTGGCAGCAGCCATGAAATACATCTTGCAGCACGTAGCAAAAAATCTGCATACCGATCGAGGCAAAGAGTTTTACAACTCCACTTTTCAAAGTCTCATAAAACAGTATGAAATCAATCTATATTCAACGTTCAGCAATCTCAATGCGTCTATTTGTGAACGTTTCAATCGGGCGCTCAAGAATAAGATGTGGATGCAATTCAGTTTGCGTAGGAAATACAAGTGGCTCGATATCTTACCTGATATAATGGCTGCATACAATAACAGCAAGCACCGCACCATTGGTATGAATCCCAAAGATGTTTTACCTGTAAATGAAGCTACAATATTGGGACAATTTTCTCGTACAAATAGAGCTGCGAGGAAACCAAAATTTAGGATTGGAGATAAAGTTCGAGTGAGCAAGATGAAACAAGTACTTGAGAAGGGATATACTCCCAATTGTTCAACAGAGATTTTTATAATTAGTCAAGTGATGACCACAAATCCAGTAGTCACCTACAAACTGAAAGACTATCGAGATCAACCGATCGCTGGTGGTTTCTACGAGCAGGTACTCCTCAAAGCAAAGTATCCGGACGTCTACCTGGTGGAGAAAGTGTCGAAGAAGCGTGGAAATAAAATTTATGTAAAATGGTTAGGATTTGATAGTTATCACAATACTTGGATAAATAAATCTTATTTGCAAAGGTTGGAGTAAATAAATGTATAAAATTATAGAGTATCTCTTTATTAACCTACATCAAATTTACAATATATACATTTTATTTTACAATATATACATTTTATTTTACAATATATACATTTTATTTTACAATATATACATTTTATTTTACAATATATACATTTTATTTTACAATATATACATTTTATTTTACAATATATACATTTTATTTTACAATATATACATTTTATTTTACAATATATACATTTTATTTTACAATATATACATTTTATTTTACAATATATACATTTTATTTTACAATATATACATTTTATTTTACAATATATACATTTTATTTTACAATATATACATTTTATTTTACAATATATACATTTTATTTTACAATATGTACATTTTATTTTACAATATATACATTTTATTTTACAATATATACATTTTATTTTACAATATGTACATTTTATTTTACAATATATACATTTTATTTTACAATATATACATTTTATTTTACAATATCTACATTTTATTTTACAATATATACATTTTATTTTACAATATATACATTTTATTTTACAATATATACATTTTATTTTACAGTATATACATTTTATTTTACAATATATACATTTTATTTTACAATATATACATTTTATTTTACAATATATTTAATTGTAATACAATTAATGACTCTCTTCTACACTTCATCTATTTTCATGGTTTTATAGGGACCCCATGATAGAGTACCCCTTTCACCTCGAGTTAAATACCTCTTATTATCATGCGGACTTAGGGCTAACTTTACATGTTTCTCCGTAAATACTTTGTGTAATCTCGAACGAATAACGTTCTGTTCTCTAAATTACGTTGTCATATTTCCTAAACATTTTATATAATCATCAATCCTAATTGTATTTGAAACTACACGGGTTTTCACACCTTTAACTTTTTTAGTTGTATCTTGACCATCAATACGAATACTGTACAGTTTACTACGCAAGTCAACAAATTCTATCAAGAATGCGTCAATTACACTCATCTTTCATTAGACCTACCACTTTCTTGTTTACTAGTGGCACTCTAAATACATTTTCCAATGGGTAGTCAGAAGAGTAGAAATATTGTTATGCTTCATTATTTCATAAATATTTTTATCACTGAACTTAGTTCATATATTAAACTATCCGTGTCTGTATAAAGTAGCTTACAACAGTTGTCAAACTGTTTCTTCATGTATTTGTAGCGAAAATCGTATACTAAAGTCTTTGATAAATCCAATACGTACAACCCAACATAAATTGGCTTATACAGATTAACTTCCGTTTTTATAAGTTCTATAAGTACAAGATTTTCGCCCAGGATAGAGCAACTGTGGAAGTTAGGTTGTGCGATAAGAGCTTTGGTGCCGTATCATCCATCTCAGTTGGTCACAAGTTTAATGTCAACTCGCTTTCTTACGTTTCCCATAGTTTTGCCAAATACTGCGTTGTTCATCAATTTGTAGAGATTATTTTCGAATTCATTTTTAGCTTCTGCCCGCATGCTACTATTCAGATCAATATAAGATTTTAGCCATGGTTTTTGATCAAACTTCAATACTCGACGAATTCGTTCGAGTTTCAATCCATTCGCCAATGCTTGTTTCAAATTTCGATAATGCAGGACATATTGGGTTTTAGGATGAAGATACGTCATTAGTTTTGAATATGATGAGCCTAGAGGTTTCAAGTGCTCAGCACAAAAAGGTAAGTCTCGGGGCTTGTCGTGAAAGTAGTCTGGATATGCCAAATCCACTTCAAGGATACCGCCGACTGGTGAATCATCTGCTGTGTTAAAATCTGTTTGCTTGATCTCGTTTCTACTAAGCCATTTAAAGCCTCCATATGGTAGATATTGTTGCATTGCCCATCCATAAAGGTTATTTACGTCAAAATATATGAGATATTTTGATTCTTTATTCTTATCATAATCGTCACCCATATATTTATTATTCGCTTTGGCATAGCGGTTGCAGCATTGACTCATATCTCCTCTGATTCCACGATGAATGAACATCATTTTGTCAATGTCGGTGAGTAATTCTAACTGTATATTTATATATTTGAGTATAGCATCCCACGTCAAATCTGGAGCTGTTTAATAGTTTGCAGGATCTAATCCTCCATATGCTTTGAGGCTGCTAGTGCGGAAATTTTCAGACTTCAGCCAATAGCAGTATATATGTTTTCAGGTATAGGTCTGAATATTGACCTAAGTCTGAAATATTGAATTTAGTCTAAACATTTTGAGCGTGTTTTTAGTCTCCATCGGATATATTACAGTTATTTAATTTACTGTAAAATGCATCTGGTACCGGTAGTTCTGAAACGCTGAGTTTCTCTGCAGAGTCCGAATAGTCATAAGGAAAAGTTCCCTTCCTTTGAAGTAGTTGGAAGTTTTCTCCAGTCAATATTATTTCTTTTGAGAACTCATGCTTTAGAATATTTAAATCCTCAAAATAAGATGCTAACTTACCTAAAGAGGATGCCATAAATCTAAAAGAGTCGATGAATTTGAAACTGACGTCACTGTCAACAATGTGTTTCGTGAATGAAATGAATCTTTCCTTATTTATATGCAGCAGTTTAACCCTGCCAGATATACTATTGGCGATATCTTTAATTAGACAGTGCGAGTCGTATCCACTTAAATTATGAAAAATCACTGTAACAAATCGAGAGTCTTGGTAGTTCAAATTACATGTCTCATGAGCTGCACCTCGATATCTCAAATATTATATAATATTAAGTATCAAATATAAAATATAATATTATGCTCATATACCAAAAAGGAGTATTCTTACCTGCCAGTGAGATGGCCGTGAGCTTGCATTCTCTGCTGTCCCAATGGTTTATCACATATATGACATTGTGTGGTTTTTTGAAACGACAGTTTCTGTCCTAAATCAGTGTATTCATAGGTATCGGACATTAGAATACTGTTTCAATGTTTTCAGTCAGTTGTTGCAACTCCTCGGCAAACCACTTTGCGGGGTTAGGTCCTCTGTAGCTGCAGTAGTACGAGAGCGAATCATCGTAACTACATTTCATGTAATATCCTACACTGAAAGATTCAGGATCCTGGTAGGCGTTTCCATTCTCTATAGCTTTCATGATGCATTAAAAGTCTGCATAAACTACAAATGACACTTTTTCTTTGTTATTAAAATTTTTAAACTCTTAAATCTTATTTTTATAGTTCGGTAAATTCACACGACACTTGCTTAACATGAAGCAGTCTCGTTTGTGTAATGCTAATTGATGCTCACTGTAGAAGAAATGTAAACATCGATTACAAATATATTTCTTAACTTTCATTTTTAAACGGGATAAATCCTTGATCCAAACATAATGATTTATCAATTCAAGATTTTCATAGTTTTTGTCAATTTGCCCTTCCTCCTCCTCAGCTTCATCCACATAATAGCTTTGTACAAGTAGAAGATTGACGTGGCTCTTTCTTTCTTGAGATGTTAAATAAAGTTGTGTAAGTCTACATATTTCTCTTGATTTTCTCGAACAATAAACATTGATTGATAATTTGTTCTATTTTTCAAATGAAGGAATATATATTGGCATAACTGAAAATTGATTCCTTTGAATTTTAATTTTTTCTCGTATTTCTTATACGATTATACTCTATTAGCTTTAAGCACTTTATCGGTATGATATTGAACTGGATATAGTGCTGATATAACTGCCCACTTAAAACAAGCGTCATCGAAATTTCCCACATTAACACATGCTTTTTTCTTCTTTATTCAATCAGGAAGTTCGATATACGAACTGCCTCACATCGGATTGTATTTGTTGACATGTACACTTAAATTACATATAGATTTCAAGCTCCAACCAGAATTTCTCTCCGCAAATTCCTCCATTTCTCTTTGAATAGGTTGATTCACATTCACTTTAAACCACTCTTTCAAATTAGTTATTGGTAAAATAGATTCAGCCTTGGTATTGAAATATTTAATGTCCACCACTTCTTCATCATTTTTGTTAATGACGTATTCAGCAGCCAGCAGTGTATATACTTTTAGAACGTCATGCTGTTTGAGAGTATTCTTAATTCGATTTTTAAAACGAGCTTCAGCATATCTCGTGAAAGCTATTACATCTAACTTCTTCAAGTTTGTAATCACACCAGATCTAATACGATTATTGAATAAACTTTAATTTCTTCGGGGTATTTGATGCATTACGTAGGAGGGCATAGCGCGTTTCTTACACATAAGAATTATACACGTAATTATTGTACACAATTTAGCATTGGTCAAATTATATATAGATATATTTGACCAATGTTAAATTGTGCACAATAATTACGTGTACAATTCTTATGTGTAAGAAACGCACTATGCCCGTAGGAGTACCCACAAATATCTTAAATTTTTGTTTCCAAGTTTAATCCACTCTGATATTTCTTCAGGATTAATACGCCCTCGTGCTACAAGCCTATAGGCTTGTAGCATATTATTTACAAGACGTGTACAATTGTATGCATACATTGTTATCTCTCTGAAGCTCATTGTTCACTGAATCAGGAGCCGCATCCTGCTCGCTTTTTGTAGGGGCAGAATCCGCAACAATTATCGTAACTGTTTACAACTATAGAAATGTCTAGAGGAAGTAATGAATGATAAAAGTCAAGAATAATTCACGTTATTTGATACCATTACTGTATGATTTTTACGCAGGAATTTATAATGAAAAGAATATAATCTGACATATCATTATCAAATGCATCTTGTCTTTCATTTCAAATCCATTCCAGTATACCTAAATTATAGGAAAAGTGTCATTTGATTTCCTATTGTTGAATGTATCACTCTTGCGAAAAGCATTTTCGATTATCGAAATTTCTAGATGACAGAAAGAACGAGATCTTTTTCATTACTCTACGTATGTTTTTATATTAATAATATTCAATTAGTATAAAACAATACATGTAATTTTGTATATAGTTATCCTGAAGTGATAAAATATTCTGAGTAAAGGCATTGATTTATACCGTACACATGTACATGTATGACGAATTTGTATTCAAATCGAAAATTAAATGCATTAAATGCAGTGTATCTTATATAAAATCCATCTAAAAATTTGTAAAAAAATTAAGCTTAATCTCTACATTTCAAAGATTTATTATGCTAAATTTGAAAATAAGGATTCATATATCGATAAGATATAGGAGGATGATTGTTCTCATTATAAAAAATATTTTTCAGTTCCTTCAAGACGCTGGTTACTATGGCCAAAGCCTGCAGAGATAATATGCTAAAGGTATATAGATATACATGTCTTGTGCGCTCGGCTAAAGCGCTATATAGATATACATGCAGGATATCAAATTCGCTTATTTCGAAGCTGTTGCTGCTCACTCATACATACATATAGTACATATATAGTGCGCACTACTTGATTACACATTATAACGTAAACTACAAGAGCTAGATTTAAATGAGTAAAAGTTAACGTCCATTCTAGGGGTTCATCAATGTGATTACATACGGGCATTCATTTTTGAAAATTTAAAATTTTAAAGATTTTTTTAATTTTTACTATTAGCTAAAAAATTCGTGGAATTTATTTGTTTTAATAGATTATATTAAATATTCGTATTTAGTATATGCCATAAATAGAAATAGTTATATCTAAAATAAGTCTCAATCAGTAAAGTAGATTTTTTAATATGCGCTCCCCAATTCCCGATATCACAGCGTGCGTTAGCCGGACGAAACATAGCATTCATACAATCGCTAACACCCGCGCGGCCTGGCTCATTCACGGATCCATTGGAAGTCGGTCCCCGTCGACATTGAGAAGCTTCCAGAGAGTTCCAGGCACGCACATATGCACACACGCACACACACACTCGCACACACGCACGCACAGACACATGTCTAAATGTATGTCTTACAGTTTGATATTCCATGGAATATTCGACTGCATTCATGAAAGCATTCTTATTGCGAGATGTTATCATCGTCTGTTTAAAGTGCGCCGAATGCAACCTGACACCCCCGAACGATTGTCGGCGCAAGAACATGATGTCATTCGCCCGCGCGAAACTTCGATGATGGTCGAGCACGCGGATGAGTGCATGCATACACATGCTCGTATTCTACTATACTCCCATTTGAATGCATAGGAGAGTAGCTTTCTCACCTACAAAAGTCTACTAAAAAATTCGAGTAATGGGAAGGGTGTCTCATTTCCACCTGATGTACACGGCTCACCTACACATGTGAGTCGAGTGGGGGCGGGGCTTATTCTCACCTGTTCGCCTCAGCCAATCACAGAGCTTCTCACCTGCACAGGTGAGTCGAAAGGTGGAGTGGTGGGGGGTCCCAGACACCTTATTGTATACCTACTGATGCATCATCATTTTAACATTTATTAAATATTATATTCTAATCTTAAATACAATCAAAATCTGTAAAAATGTATTTCAATCCGAATTATAAAAAGTAAATCTAATCAAAATTTGTATATTTCACTACTTTATAATGTTTTTATATTATTTTAAACTTCATGCAGAACTTGCACAATCCATTTTTATTATTTGTATATTTTATTATGAAAAAAGAAATAAAATTAGATATTTAAATTCAGACAGTTTAGTATATGAACCATTGTATAATATTTGTTGCACTATTGTTTAAAAACAGTACTACAATTTAAAATAACTTTTTTTCTTTACTATTAAATAATAAAAATGATAAATAATTGTTTTCATCAATGGTGAATAATTTATAAAGTAGATTTGGATGAACAAATGGCTATCTGCGAATCATTGTGGAAAAAGTGGCTATCAGCTAATTTTGCAGAAAAACGGCTATTTGAAAATTTTGTGAAAAAAGAGTCATTCTGCATATTTTGCGGGAAAAGCGGTTATCTGAAAATTATTGCGGAGAAAGCGGCTATCTGCAAGATACATTTTCTCGCTACCAATTTTAAGTTGGTAGTACGGCCGTCAAATTCACTTTTACACACGCTATTTACTACCAATTCTAATTTGGTAGCACTGTTGCAAATTTCACTTTTACACGCATTCTTTTCACATTAATACATTTTAATGCAACTTTTTAGTCTGGGAATTTTTGAGGTCGCTGATTACGAATTACAGGTAAAAAATTCGAAAAATGAATTGTCGGAACCAACAACATGATGTGTTAACTCAATTTTACTAATAATTCGATAAAAATTGGTAAACATTGATATATGGGTAATTCTCTGCAAACGTATAAATTGTATGTAAACTCGGTGGCAGTTTTAAAAATTTTGTGTATCTAATTTTTCTTATCGGATGTTTTTTATTGCCTTGGTCCTAATTTCAGTTATTCAAGAAGACAATAGACTTTCAAATTGTCTTGTTAAAACTTTTTAAAGATATCTCTAACAGACAAATATTTGATGCCATGGAGTTTACAGAAAAAATACAGGAACAAACTTTAATCAAGAAAATAACGTATAAAAAATTGTTTGAATTAACGTAACGATTAATACAGTTTAATATTAATACAAATAAGCAATAATAATGAATACAGTCTGGCTGTTACATGGCTTACATTACTAGGTATATCCATACGAAAAAGGGCGGAGTCTAATAAAAATCATGTTAAACTTTACAAAAAATTATATTATTTCTGCGCGTGTGATAACAAAAAGAAATATTTGCCTTCTTGTTGCAATGAAACGTGCTGCAGAGCAACGTACATATGACATATCTGCAATACGTTAACAAATTAAGCCGTAATTAATGTGAGCGTATGAGGGTGTGCATGTAAAAGTGTGGTGTGTGATTATGTATGCAAGGATGTGAGTGTGAGTGGCTGTGTGAGGGTATGCTTTGAATGTATGTGGATGTAACTACGTGTGTATGGATGTACGTAATTGTCTATGTGTATGTGGTTGTACACATTTCTGTGTAAATACGTAAGTGGATGAGTGTGTAACGTGTGCGTATGTGATTATGTACGTGCGTGTGTGCGAGGGGTTAAGCATATATACCTAGGCATTTATGTATATATTTGCGAGTGTGTGAGTATGTATGTATAAATGTAAAAAATTCAATAACAAATCTTATTCCTAAAGCCTAAACCCTAAACCGAAATACGTCAACTAAACAGTTTGTAATAATAAAAAATTTTAATAACTAATTATAAATACAAAGTCCTAAATCCAATTTAGGTTTCAGATTTAGGGTTTGGGACTTAAAGATTACAATTTATTTATAAAATTCTTATTACTGCAAACTGCTCAGCTCCGTATAGTTGGGATTAGGGATTACAAATTTCAAGTAAACTTTGCAGAGGTAATTTAATACATGTACGCGTTAGACCTAGCTCCCTATAGTCATGATGCCTCCACTCTCCCCTCCTACAGGCGGAGAATGTAATAGATGAAATTCGTATGAATCATAACTGACCATAAAGTTTCCAGTGAAATCCAAATCACCAGTTTAATTTGTTATTAAATATTTTTACTGCAAATTGCGCAGCTTAGGATAGTTGAGTTTAGAGTTTGGATATATAAATAGAGTTAACACATCAGATTAGTGGCTCTGGTATTTTTTTTTTGTAATTTTGACCGCAATTAGCGACTCAAAAATTCCATATATATGTTTACCAATGTTTACCAATTTTTATCGAAATATTAGTATAATTAAGGTAACATGACAAATAGTTGATTCCGCCAATCCGTTTTTTGAATTTTTGACCTTTGATTTGTATTCATCGACCCAAAATAACACATATGTACAGATCTTTACCCATTTTTTCAAAATATTAATAAAATTTAATTAACACATCATGTGCGTTCCGCCAATTGGTTTTTCGTATTTATGACCTTCGATTCGTAATCACCGACCAAAAGAATCCCATATATATTAAGTTTAATTTATTTTTATCAAAATATTAATAAAACTGAATAACATGCCACGGTATTGGCTCTACAATTTTGGTTTTTGAAATTTTGACTTTTGATTCGTGACGAGCGACCTTAAAAAACCCAGGATTAAAAAATTGCAGATATCCGCTTTTTCTGCAACATTTGCAGATAGTCGATTTTTCCAAAAAAAAATGTAAATAGCAGCTTTCCCACAAAATTTGCAGATGGACACATTTTCCGCAAAATTTGCAGATAACTGCGTGTTTGAACACTTTTGATTACAATAACTTATTTACGCTTTTAAATCGCAATATTTTTTGTATGCACTAATTACTGTATATTGTTGTTTATTATAGGTTTTTTATTATAATTACTTTCATAGTGTAAACTCATTTCCTTAATGACAAGTCCCAACAAACCAGGATTGTATATTTATTTTTAAAACTTACTGTAACCTTTTGTAACTCTTTGTAAATATTTGTAATTCTTTATAACTTTTAGTAATTATTCGTAACTTTTCGTACGTTTTTGTATTTTCTTTGGAAAAGCCTACTTCTCTCCAGTATAGACAGTCGGTATACACAATGTATTATTTTATATTATTTGAAAGACAAATATAATAAAAGTTTATTTGGATAATCAGGTAAAGACGGTATCAACGTCAATATTTATTCTCCCTACCTTACCGACTTGAGAATTCTAAAATATTGGCTGTAATTAAAAAATAAATAGATTTATGAAAAACTAGATCATTGCCCTTCGTTTTTTATTTATTTACTACTGTACAAAGTTTGAAGTAAAAATTTTACGGCGTGTGTTAATGGCATTTGAACGAAATTTCCTGATAAAACAGAGATCTACGAAAGGTGATGCCATTTACATATGCAATCATATTTTTACCTGAACTTAACGCAGTGGTAGAATTTTACAAAAGAAAGGGCAATAATGATCTTGTTATTAATAATTCGGTTTATTTATTAATTATTATAATTTGTTATTCATATCTTAGTTAAAGATTTGAGGTTAGGAATTTCAGCGGGAAATTTGAATATTTTGACACCCCGATGTGAGTAGTATATGGGCTGGGATAGCGAGTCAGGGCGTGGCCTAAGTGGGAGAGGGGGATAAGTGGGTCAGATAAGTAGGTCGTGTTTATATACAGTAGCTAATTATGGCGTTAATAGGTCAATTAGGATGATTTATGACCCCTTATTTGATTGTTTATATAAACCAATTAGATTAAACAGTAGCTAATGTGGTATAAACAAGTAATTAAGTTAATTGGTGGGGGGTGTTAAGTAGGTCTTTAGGATACTTTATGACCCTTTGCGTAAACAAATATATTGCTATGCCAGTCCTCCCTCTCAATTAGATGAAACAGTAGCTAGTGTTGTATAAACAATTAAGGTGATTAATGGTGTGATAAGTAGGTCATTAGGATAAGCCCCTTACATTATACCGAACAAGCCAACCCCTCCCCCCTTTCCCTACGCTATATCGCCTAGACTACCTCTCTCTCTCTCTCTCTCTCTCTCTCGTGCGCATCCTCTCTCTAGCTCTCGCACACTTTATCACTTTCTCTCTCCCTACGCTATATCGCCCAGACTATCTCTCTCTCATTCTCTCTTTCTCTCTCTACACTCGTCAACTCTGTTATACTGCTAGCATGCGACGGGGCCACTGCTGACAGTGGTGTCGGGTCTCTCTCTCTCTCTCTCTCTCTCACTCTCTCGCTCTCTCTCTCTCTCTCTCTCTGGTAAGTACGGCTGACGCGTTATCAACGGCTCCGCAAATTTGCCTGTTTTCTCACACTGCGAACTTCTCTCTGAGAGGAGAGACTTTTTATACGGTTCGACTTCTGCTGGCTATCCTGTTTTTTGGACATTCGCTGCGTGATTCGGATTCCTGAGTCGGGAGGTCGACTTTTTGGCTGGTGCTTGCCGACTTTCTTGGCTTCTTCTCACCGGCTGCCATTCTGCCATCGTCTCCGAAACTTCGCCTGACCGTCGCACTGACTGTCATCGTCTTGGCAAGCTTCATCGATCCGTAATTGCTGCGCTCTCAACTACACCATCATCTACTATTTAGTGACGTGTAAGGTGCTGTGTCTGTTACGCGTATAACCGCCAGTACATAATTATATTATAAAGTCTCCTTGCTTGTGCGTGCGAGCCTAAGTGTTTTTTATGGTTGTTAGCATAAGTGAGCGTTATGTTAAGCGTAACTTTTCTCTTAAATTTGTACCTATGTTTGAATAAATAGTTCATTATATTTTGTAGAGTGTAGCCTTTGTATTCGTTTTGCACATGCGCGGCTACCATCGTGAGAGTGCAAATTGTGTATTTGTTAGGTCGTGAAACTTGCCGATGCGTAAACACCTAGTTCGCGATTCTACGAATAGATTGCGTCATTTCTTTGAATAATAGTGACTGCTCGAGTCAGTACTTATGTTCACTCGCTCGCCTATAGAGTACTACATGTAAATTTGCAAGCACATTATTCGTGAAATGTTCGAGCATGCAAAGATTCGCGTGCGTAACGTGTAACCAGCCGATCAGCCGTTCCCGTGATTCGTCTGTACAGTGTCTTTTGTGTAAACGCTTATATCACATTGAGTATTGCGATACCGCTTGGTTCACTTCTCCGACTAGTTTCATCTGCTGCGCGCCTATTCAATTACAGTCTACTTCTTTGCGCTCGACCTTATTATCTACCAAAGAGTCTAATTACGAGCAACTCGTGAAAACAGTCGCCCCACGCACACCTAACTTGCATGCACGCTCATCAGCTGATTCGACAGTTGACACGGCTGTTGCTGGCCAGCGCTCATTTAAACGCGCAGCTCTCTCACCACCGTCAACATTTCTCTCGCCTTTTTATAAACAGCACTGTGCTGTGGCCGCAACTCCCGTGATTACACACGATTTATCAAGTTTATCTGCCTGTGACGGCGAAGTTTCTGCTCTTTCAACAAACGCGACTCTCAGCATGGCTGATGATTACCCCGATGCTCCCGCGTGGTTTGTAAAATATATGCATGAGTTTCGTGAGCATAAGCATTCGACTGCAAGCTCGCACGAAAAGCATGAAGCATCAATTTTAGCTGTGTCGGGCCGTCTTACAGCCCTAGAGACTAAACTCGAGCGTATTGAAATTGAGCATCGCGCTGATTATGACGCGTTAAGATCAGAGATAACGTCCCTTTCACATTCCATTACTCTGGAAGATCAGTGTCAAGTCGTTGTCTCCGGTGCCCCAGCAGTCTCCGATTTGACATTACCGCAATTAGCTGATCGCGTGCTTGCAGCTATCGGTTTTTCTGGTCTACTATCTCACGTATTAGAAATACAACCCTGGGTACCTAAACGCGCGTCAGCTCCTACCACTGCTCCGAATGGTGCAGCATCTACCTCACATCATGAAATGCAGCATACTCCCCCTACAATATTTGCCCCTAGTGATGAAATGGACACGTCAAATAGCTCAGTGTCGACACGCTCATTTACTATGAAATTCATGTCGACGACAATTCGAGATAATGTTCTTAAAAAGACAGGCCGCTTAGACGCGCTAGATGCGCAAACTATTTTTGGCGCAGGGGGTAAAAGGAAAGTATATATTAATCCCATATGGCCCAAGCCCGTATATCTTCTATGGCGTAAGGCACTTGTTGCCTATAAGAGTCTTAATTACGCACGCCCGGTTATAAAAAACCTCGTTGTGTGCATGCGAGAAACTCGAGATGCACCCCTTATTCCTATCCACTCAGCGGAGGACCTCACTGCCCTTCAGCCTAGACAGACCGCGGATTGACTATCATCGTCTCGGAATCTCACCTCGAAGCGCGTAGACTCTCTTGTTATTGGCCACGTAAACGTAAATAGACTTGCAACGCATCAGCATTTTACTTTGATCGAGGAACGTTGCACAGGTCAATACTTTCACATTTTAGCTGTTACCGAAACTTTTCTTGCACCCAATGAGCCCGATGCGCCGTTAACCATTGAGGGCTACTCGTTTTTGAGAGTTGATAGAGAGGGTAAGGAGGGCGCTGGTGTTGGCATTTATGTTCCCGATGTTTTTGCTGTAAAAATTTTAGCGCAATCAAAGCCGTTATTTGATAATACCCCGGATCAATTCGGGCTTGGTACTTGGCCCCTGTTTACCCATAGTTGACGAATCGGAAAATCGAATAACAAAGGCTCTTATCGCTTCATATGATGCGGCCGCGCCGCTTCGGACTATTATACTATCGTCTAAAAGAAAACCGTGGATTTCACCTGCGCTACGTGCTCTAATGAAACAACGTGATTCTGCTTATAAGACTGCACGTTCCTCGAATCTCACGTCGGACTATGTTCGCTTTAAATCCCTTAGATATCTAGTCAGCAATTCGCTCGATACAACAAAAAATGAGTTTTTGGCTAACCGACTTAACGAAGCTCCAGATGTGAAGTCTAAATGGCGTCAACTTCGTGGCATGCACATCACGGGTTCCAATCTGCCCTCTCCCCTCCTTTATTTCAGCGCTGATACACTCAACGCGCACTACGCAGCAACTGTAAATCGCTCACAGCCGCTCGCTGAAGACGACTTTCAAGTTGCACGTGATCTGCCCTTCGACTCTACACTTCCGACGTCATTTGATTTCCGCCCAGTTTCACAAAGTGAAGTCCTTCAAATGCTGACATCTTCAAATTCGAAAGGCTCTGGCGTCGATGGCCTGTCAGTGACGATGATCAAAGCTGCCCTGCCTGATATTTTGGGCCCTCTTACTGATCTAATGAACTCTTCGCTCTTGAATGCATATTACCCCTCAGCATGGAAAAAAGCTCTGTTAGTCCCTCTTTCTAAAGTTAAAGCTCCATCTACACCATCGGACACGCGACCAATAGCCCAACTCTCCGAGTTATCCAAGATACTTGGGCGGCTAGTTCATCATCAACTGCTAGGGTACCTCGAGGTTCATAACCTTCTAAATCCTAGGCAAGCTGGTTTTCGTCGTGGCCATAGCACTCAGACCGCTCTACTAGGTGTACTTGGCGATATCAGGCGGGCTATTAATAATCGAATGATCACAATTTTGATTCTCTTTGACTTTTCAAAGGCATTTGACTCAATCCCACATGCGATACTACTTGCCAAACTTCGCGCAATCAATGTTTCTGATAGGGTCCTACGATGGTTTTTCTGCTATCTTACAGACCGCATTCAAACAGTAATAGATGAGGGTGGCTCTATATCGGATTGGCTCAGATCTGCCTCAGGTGTACCTCAAGGGAGTGTCCTCGGCCCTTTACTTTTTGCTAATTATATAAATGATCTTCCATCAGTTCTGAAATATGCTAATTTCATGATATTTGCCGATGACACCCAGATCTATCATCACTGCTATCCATCTGATCTCCTTCAAGGTATAGCTGAAATCACGAGAGATGCTCAAGCTATCGCCACTTGGACAGGTGCAAATGGTCTGGATCTAAACTTAGCTAAAACAAAAATCATGATTCTTGGAAGTCTTGCTTACATTTCACAAATCGATATAGCAAACCTTCCTGAAGTTATAATCGATGGCCACACGCTTCCATATGTTTCCAAGGTCCGTAACCTTGGTGTGTGGCTCACCCCTACTCTCAAGTGACAGCTACATACTAAGCATGTAGCACGAAAAGTCTATGGCACCTTATTTGTTTTAAAACTCTACAGACATGCCCTAACGCTGAAACTAAGGAAAAACTTGGTGGAAAGTCTTATATTTCCACAGCTTGATTATGCTTCAGTCGTATACAGTGATCTTGACTCCACCCGATCCCTGAAAATTAAACGTGCCCAAAATGCGTGCGTTCGATTTGTTTTTGCCAATATTCCCTTTCATGCTCATGTTACACCTTTTAGGCTAGAATTAGGCTGGTTGTCAGCAGCACGTAGGCGTGAATATTTTACTGCCGCACTAGCCTATGTTGTCATTGCCCACGGACGTCCTTCTTATCTTGCCAGTTGCTTTTCAAGACTCAATATTGATGCAACTATGCGTCGGTCAGCTAGGAATCCCCCTCAAGTTGTTCTGTATCCTGCCGCTCGTACGGAATCCCTCAATCAGGCATTTCATATAAGAGCGTCCTCGTTGCTGAATTCGTTATGTGTTGTAGATTTTTCTTCATCGGCCCTTGGGACTTTCAAAATCTTCCTGCGAGATGCTCTCTTTACGCGTGATCGTATAGACTGGGAAACAAGGATTCAAAATGAGGGCTTATCCGTTTAGTTAGTTATTATATTATATTATATTTTATTACATATGTTGCGTTAGCTGTACAACTTAGAACTTAGACTTTAGTTAGAATCTATTCATTCGATACTATTAATTCTTGAATTATAATTAATATCTATAAAAAATACCTTTCTAAAAAGTAAAATCTTGGCAAGTATAAGTTTCATTATTACCCACAATATAAATTAAAAGAAATATGTTATTACCAAAATAAGACGTTCAATTGTGAATTTCATGAATACGCTACAATTAAAATAGTAGACTTAAACTAATATTCTATTTAAAAAATAATATAGTTTAAAATATTTCCATTTTTTACTAATTCTGATAATCTCAAATGAACGCTAAAGAAATTAATGAAATCGATTAATAAATTAGCAAGTATTGTATTTTTATTTGTATATCAATTTCCTTCTTTTATTAATTAGTATGAAGTATACAAATTATTTAAAAAATATTATAGTTTAAAATGTTTCTATTTTTTACTAATTCCGATAATCTGAAATAAACGCTAAAGAAATTAATTAAATCAATTAATAAATTGGCAAGGATTATATTTTTATTTGCAACTCAATGTCATTTTTTTATGAATTAGTATAAAGTATACAAATTAATAATACCTATCAAATTTAATATTGTAAGACATTAAATTTGACATAAATACATGTTGATAAGAAATAGGTCAAAAAGTCGAACCTCAAACACTGATCTACAATACTCTCGCTACATTACACTCGCGTTACATGTAGTGCGCATATGGAAATTCATTTCTATTATAGGTAAGCTAACTGATACTTTTTGAAATCAAGCCAATATAATATTACGGACAAACAGTTTATACTTTATCTAGGGCTCTGACTTGCTGCCATCGTTAATTGCTACGAACCTTAGGTAACTGGAGCACTGTTCGAGGTTATTTTTCCCAAACTCGAGCAATGTTCCAGGTTTAACTGTAGTTCAATATAAAATATAGTGCATTGACGGTCTCTTTAATTTCGACATATAACTATGAACATACTTGACGGACCCGTCGTCTCGAAGTTTACGGTGTTCGTAGAATAGAAGGTAATATTTCTAAGTAAAAGAAATTAGCAAAATCATAGATTTTTTTTTTTGAGGGCAAAGCCATCTAAGGCACACCCGACTGGGTCCCCACAGCCGAATAGTGTGGAGTTAGTTGGGGATGCACCCACCGCGTGTATAATATAGGACGAAAAATAACATAAACAAAAACGCGAGAAAACTACACGGCCATTGTATCGCAAACCTACCCACTAAAACCTACCTCCCTTTCCTCTTCTGGCGGAACCCACCTTAAAACTGTTGCTCACATTACTTCAAGGTGGTGCCATTCTTGTGTCGTCTTGACAAAACCGCTTTTACCTAGAGCTGGAATAAATACAAAATTTCAGTTTAACCCGTTTCATTTATACGCGTATTCGAACCGGCGCATTAGCATAAGCATAGATGCTGAAAATATATATGTATACAATTGTTTTATGCAATATGTGATGTGATATATATTTAATGAATAAGACAATATTAATAATGATGACGAACTCTTGAGATA
The DNA here is from genome assembly GCA_949152435.1 of Gastracanthus pulcherrimus. Taxonomy (NCBI): domain Eukaryota; kingdom Metazoa; phylum Arthropoda; class Insecta; order Hymenoptera; family Pteromalidae; genus Gastracanthus; species Gastracanthus pulcherrimus. The sequence goes on from OX424574.1 coordinate 71,647,815, forward strand.
AAAGCTAAAAGAAAATATCATATGCAAAAAATAGTAAGTAGTTTATGATGTCACAAAACACAAACAGCGTTGTAATTTTGGATATTATTATACGTTTTTTAAAGGGTACAAAAATATGTAATATTTTATTATAAAAGAATAAAATAAATGAAATATAAAAATATTGAGTAATACACGTTGGATGTTTATGATCAAAAATTGATCTTAAACAAGGTAGGTAGTCCACCGATAGATTGCGAGACGACGGGTCGTCAAGTATGTTCATAGTTATATGTCGAAATTAAAGAGACCGTCAATGCACTATATTTTATATTGAACTACAGTTAAACCTGGAACATTGCTCGAGTTTGGGAAAAATAACCTCGAACAGTGCTCGAGTTACCTAAGGTTCGTAGCAATTAACGATGGCAGCAAGTCAGAGCCCTAGATAAGGTATAAACTGTTTGTCCGTAATATTATATTGGCTGGATTTCAAAAAGTATCAGTTAGCTTACCTATAATAGAAATGAATTTTCATATACGCACTACGTGTAACGCGAGTGTAATGTAGCGAGAGTATTATAGATCAGTGTTTGAGGTTCGAATTTTCACCTATTTCGTATCAACATGTATTTATGTCAAATTTAATGTCTAACAATATTAAATTTGAAACGTATTATTAATTTGTATACTTTATACTAACTCATAAAAAAATGACATTGAGTTACAAATAAAAATATAATACTTGCCAATTTATTAATCGATTTAATTAATTTCGTTAGCGTTTATTTCAGATTATCGGAATTAGTAAAAAATAGAAATATTTTAAACAATAATATTTTTTAAATAATTTTTATACTCCATACTAATTAATAAAAGAAGGAAATTGGTATACAAATAAAAATACAATACTTGCCAATTTATTAATCGATTTAATTAATTTCGTTAGCGTTTATTTCAGATTATCGGAATTAGTAAAAAATAGAAATAATTTAAACAATAATATTTTTTAAATAATTTTTATACTTCATACTAATTAATAAAAGAAGGAAATTGATATACAAATAAAAATACAATACTTGCCAATTTATTAATCGATTTCATTAATTTTTTTAGCGTTCATTTGAGATTATCAGAATTAGTAAAAAATGGAAATATTTTAAACTATATTATTTTTTAAATAAAATATTAGTTTAAGTTTACTATTTTAATTGTAGCGTATTCATGAAATTCATAATTGAACGTCTTATTTTGGTAGTAACATATTTCTTTTAATTTATATTGTGGGTAATAATGAAACATATACTTGCCAAGATTTTACTTTTTAGTAAGGTATTTTTTATATATTTCACAACTTTTCCAGAGACGGAAATGTATTCTTACTATTCTCGAAAAAATAGAAATATTTTAAAAATAGAATATTAGTTTATGTTTACTATTTTAATTATAGCGTATTTCTTTTAATTTATATTCTGGGAAATAACGAAACTTATACTTGCCAAGATTTTACTTTCTAGAAATTTATGTGTTACTTTCAAATAAATAAATGTTTGTGTATGGGTAACTTGAAAGTTCCATTGACTCGATTTTCTTTTAAACTACTTGAAGTAATCTTTTGCAATTTTACCTAAACCATTATGTAGCCCTATTGATATGAAAATTCACTTAAAATAAATTTAAACAAAATTCTTTCGCAAAACCTTATAGTATTCTCAAGTTTTATTCAGATATCAAGTTAACGCTGGGAGAAAATAGTATTTTTAATGTAATAAAAACCTGAGCTTGCAAACATATGATTAATTATAGTTTTATAATTTCATTAAAATGACCCTTCTGATCCAGCGTTGACTTCAGATCTGGATAGAACATGAGTATATTATGTGTTACTTACAAATAAATAAATGTTTGTGTATGGGTAACTTGAAAGTTTCATTGACTCCATTTTCTTTTAAACTACTTGAAATAATCTTTTGCAATTTTACCTAAACCATTACATAGCCCTATTTGATTATGAAAATTCACTTAAAATAAATTTTAAAAAAATTCCTTCGAAAGAACCTTATAATATTCTCATGTTTTATTCAGATATCAAGTCAACGCTGAGTGAAAAGAGTCTTTTTAATGTAATTATAAACCTGAGCTTGCAAACATTTGATTAATTATAGTTTTATAATTTCATAAAAATAACCCTTCTGAGCCAGCGTTGACTTTATATCTGGATAGAACATGAGTATATTATGTGTTACTTTCAAATAAATAAATGTTTGTGTATGGGTAACTTGAAAGTTTCATTGACTCCATTTTCTTTTAAACTACTTGAAGTAATCTTTTGCAATTTTACCTAAACCATTATGTAGCCCTATTTGATTATGAAAATTCACTTAAATAAATTTTAAAAAAAAATTTCTAAAGAACCTTATAATATTCTCATGTTTTATTCAGATATCAAGTCAACGGTAAGTGAAAAGAGTCTTTTTAATATAATTATAATCCTGATCTTGCAAACATTTGATTAATTATAATTTTATAATTTCATTAAAATGACCCTTCTGAGCCAGCGTTGACTTTATATCTGGATAGAACATGAGTATATTATGTATTACTTTCAAATAAATAAAGGTTGGGGGTGGGTAACTTGAAAGTTTGATTGACTCCATTTTCTTTTAAACTACTTGAAGTAATATTTTGCAATTTTACCTAAACCATTACATAGCCCTATTTGATTATGAAAATTCAATTAAAATAAATTAAAAAAAAATTCCTTCGATAGAACCTTATAATATTCTCATGCTTTATTCAGATATCAAGTCAACGCTGAGTGAAAAGAGTCTTTTTAATGTAATTATAAACCTGAGCTCGCAAACATTTGATTAATTATAGTTTTATAATTTCATTAAAATGACCCTTCTGAGCCAGCGTTGACTTTAGATCTGGATAAAACATGAGTATATTATGTGTTACTTTCAAATAAATAAATATTTGTGTATGCGTAATTTAAAAGTTTGATTGACTCCATTTTCTTTTAAATTACTTGAAATAATCTTTTGCAATTTTACCTAAACCATTACATAGCCCTATTTGATTATGAAAATTCAATTAAAATAAATTTAAAAAAAATTCCTTCGATAGAAGCTTATAATATTCTCATGTTTTATTCAGATATCAAGTCAACGCTGAGTGAAACGAGTCTTTTTAATGTAATAAAAACGTGAGCTTGCAAACATTTGATTAATTATAGTTTTATAATTTCATTAAAATGACCCTTCTGAGCCAGCGTTGACTTTAGATCTGGATAAAACATGAGTATATTATGTGTTACTTTCAAATAAATAAATATTTGTGTATGAGTAATTTAAAAGTTTGATTGACTCCATTTTCTTTTAAATTACTTGAAATAATCTTTTGCAATTTTACCTAAACCATTACATAGCCCTATTTGATTATGAAAATTCACTTAAAATAAATTTAAATAAAATTCTTTCGAAAAAACCTTATAGTATTGTCATGTTTTATTCAGATATGAAGTTAACGCTGGGTGAAAATAGTCTTTTTAATGTAATAAAAAAGTGAGCTTGCAAACATTTGATTAATTATAGTTTTATAATTTCATTAAAATGACCCTTCTGAGCCAGCGGTGACTTTATATCTGGATGGAACATGAGTATATTATGTGTTACTTTCAAATAAATAAATATTTCTGTATGGGTAATTTAAAAGTTTGATTGACTCCATTTTCTTTTAAACTACTTGAAATAATCTTTTGCAATTTTACCTAAACCATTACATAGCCCTATTTGATTATGAAAATTCACTTAAAATAAATTTAAAAAAAATACCTCCGATAGAACCGTATAATATTCTCATGTTTTATTCAGATATCAACTCAACGCTAAGTGAAAAGAGTCTTTTTAATATAATTATAAACCTGAGCTTGCAAACATTTGATTAATTATAATTTTATAATTTCATTAAAATGACGCTTCTGAGCCAGCGTTGACTTTATATCTGGATAGAACATGAGTATATTATGTATTACTTTCAAATAAATAAATGTTTGTGTGTGGGTAACTTGAAAGTTTAATTGACTCCATTTTCTTTTAAACTACTTGAAGTAATATTTTGCAATTTTACCTAAAACATTATGTAGTCCTATTGATTATGAAAATTCACTTAAAACAAATTTAAATAAAATTCTTTCGAAAAAACCTTATAGTATTGTCATGTTTTATTCAGATATGAAGTTAACGCTGGGAGAAAATAGTCTTTTTAATGTAATAAAAACGTGAGCTTGCAAACATTTGATTAATTATAGTTTTATAATTTCATTAAAATGACCCTTCTGAGCCAGCGTTGACTTTAGATCTGGATAAAACATGAGTATATTATGTGTTACTTTCAAATAAATAAATATTTGTGTATGAGTAATTTAAAAGTTTGATTGACTCCATTTTCTTTTAAATTACTTGAAATAATCTTTTGCAATTTTACCTAAACCATTACATAGCCCTATTTGATTATGAAAATTCACTTAAAATAAAATTAAAACAAATTCCTTCATTAGAACCATATAATATTCTCGTGTTTAATTAAAATATCAAGTCAACGCTGAGTGAAAAGAGTCTTTTTAATGTAATTATAAACCTGAGCTTGCAAACATTTGATTAATTATAGTTTTATAATTTCATTAAAATGACCCTTCTGAGCCAGCGGTGACTTTATATCTGGATGGAATATGAGTATATTATGTGTTACTTTCAAATAAATAAATATTTCTGTATGGGTAATTTAAAAGTTTGATTGACTCCATTTTCTTTTAAACTACTTGAAATAATCTTTTGCAATTTTACCTAAACCATTACATAGCCCTATTTGATTATGAAAATTCACTTAAAATAAATTTAAAAAAAATTCCTCCGATAGAACCGTATAATATTCTCATGTTTTATTCAGATATCAAGTCATCGCTGAGTGAAAAGATTTTTTTAATGTAATTATAAACCTGAGCTTGCAAACATTTGATTAATTATAGTTTTATAATTTCATTAAAATGACTTTATATCTGGATGGAACATGAGTATATTATGCGTTACTTTCAAATAAATAAATATTTCTGTATGGGTAATTTAAAAGTTTGATTGACTCCATTTTCTTTTAAACTACTTGAAATAATTTTTTTCAATTTTACCTAAACCATTGCATAGCCCTATTTGATTATGAAAATTCACTTAAAATAAATTTAAAAAAAATTCCTCCGATAGAACCGTATAATATTTTCATGTTTTATTCAGATATCAAGTCAACGCTGAGTGAAAAGAGTCTTTTTAATATAATTATAAACCTGAGCTTGCAAACATTTGATTAATTATAGTTTTATAATTTCATTAAAATGACCCTTCTGAGCCAGCGGTGACTTTATATCTGGATAGAACATGAGTATGTTATATGTTACTTTCAAATAATCCTTTAAACACAAGCAGCACTTACACGAGCACAAAGATTCACAAAGACCCTCAACAATAACAAAAATTTGGGTTAAAAAACAGTACATCTATTGGAGTATTTAATATTTAACAGATGCTTTTGTGATGCAGCAACTTCATTAGAGAACTTGATTTGTATTCAAACTTCACTGGCTGTTTATTTTACCCTCAGAGTATAATTGCTTGAGATATCAAGAAAAGACAGAATCTTAGCATTTGACCTTGTACCTCGCTATAACAAGCAGTTTACAGTAAAATTGAGTAATATCCTTTAAACACAAGAAGCACTTACACTAGTACAAAGATTCACAAACACCCTTGTCAATAACAAAAATTTGTGTTAAAAAACAGTACATCTATTGGAGTATTAAATATTTAATAGATGCTTCTGCGATACACCAACTTGATTGGAGAACTTGATTTGTATTATATTTACATCATGACAACATCAGAGCGGATATTCAATTACGGCATCCCCATGATTGTGTGGTATTTTTCTGGTGCGTAGTGGCGTATGCCCTGTATGTTTATGATCAATCAGCAGATGACTTTGTATATTCCCGATGATGATTACACACAAGCACATAAATACTTGTTACTAAGAAGTAGCACACCACAAGTAGAACAAAAATTTTATCTAATAATTCTTCGTTGAATGCAATTATCACAGCTAATTGCTGTATATGCATTTTAACAATGACTTTACCTATAAGCGTGGCACCAAAGAAATTCCAACCATATTTCTGAGCAAAACAACTTTACTTGATGACTTCATTATTTCAGTAATGCTTGTTTCATCTTGTTTATTCCTTGTAAGTTTCAAGGGGGCAACATACTCAATGGCAGAGAAGACGTCCTTAATTGTTCCTTTTTGTGTACTATACTATTCTACATCTTCTTTTACTAGTCTTCTTCACTTGCAATGCTAGACATTCCCTGCTCTTTCTTTCCAAGTTCCTGACCCTCTTTAAATCCATACTTTGCCACGATTTTTGCTGCAACAGAAGACGTTGTGTATCCTTGATGATTTGGATTCTGTCAAGGAAATGGTCTCGGTACAACTTCTGGTGTAGCCTCCTGCAGAAATGGAGCGATGGTAATACCTTATCCAGTACTCCTGAATGTTGTGCGTTCTTCATCTCTTTCGACAGAATTCACTGTTAGTCTTTTTCTTTATCTTCTCTCTTACCATGTAAAACTGCAGCTTTTTCCAACTACACTTGGGATTGCAATAATTTTATTCCACATGACCGTCTTGCCACTTTTTCGGATGTACGATATTTTTCGAAATCGCTGTACAGAGATTTCATCACGTAATAAAAACAAATCACGTAAAAACAACCCGTTTTATTTTAATAATACAAATGACACAAACGCGTCCTTCATCCTTTAACATTTGATTTTGATAATAGGTTAGAAGATTTTGTGGTTGTCGTCTGCACTGTCTGCAGGCACTATATATATATATATATATATATATATATATATATATATAGTCTGTATGTGTATATGTGTATTATACATATGATATGTGTATATTATATACATATGAGTAGAGAAAACGGACGTCACATATATATGATTAGGGAAAACGGAAATCCGGAGAACAAAATGAAAAGAAAAAATTTGAGCAAATATATTATGCTTTATATCTTTAATTAGATGAATCTTTTTTAACAAAAATTTTTTTTACGTGATAGACTAAATTATTATCTCTTAAAACAGTGTCAATAGACTGCACATAAGTCAATCAATGTTTAGATATTGATATTTAAAGATTTTGAAGAGGTTAAAAAGACACAATTAGACGTATAAAAGGCGACGGTGCGCCCTTCGGCTTCGTATCGTACCGTGGGTACTTATACGTTCCAGCGGGCGCAGCCGCGCCCCTTGATTAAGCGAATTTACACTTGCAATTAAAATTAAACTTACATGTTAATTTCTTTGTACATTTATGCTATGTAAATTTAATTAAATTATAACTTTGTATTTTCTTTGCGCCAGACGGGGTTCTACCCCAAGGCGGAATAAAGATCAATCAATCAATCAATCAATCCATCTCTCTCTCTCTCTCTCTCTCTCTCTCTCTCTCTCTCTCTCTCTCTCTCTCTCTCTCTCTCTCTCTCTCTCTCTCTCTCTCTCTCTCTCTCTCTCTCAAGTTATACAGAGTCCAAAATCTTTCTCTCTCTCTTGCACCCTCGCTCGCTGACATGATAACCTAAAAAGCGTATCCCAGACGGTACTACTCAAAGCATAGCCGTTTCTGTTCGTAGTTCCTGGACGTTGAAGATGAATATGGTGTCACTAAAAAGTGCCAATTGTATTGTTAGTTTATATAAATTAAATTATTTTTTTAATTTCTAATAGCCGTTTTTCTCTGGATATAAGAATGAGTTCGTTGAAAAAGATTGATGACTCTGCGAAGAGGCCTTTGGTTGAGAGGGTTTTAGGAGAGGGCGTCGCTCGTCCGGCGTGGAAACTTTTCCGTAATTTTTGCTTTGCTCCTGACCCATTTTTCTTCGTCTGCTGTTTAAATGTTGGCTCGTTGAGGTTCAAAAATAGAATGACTCGAATACAATTGATTTTACATATTTATACTTTGAAAGAAGGAAAGTATCTTGTGATAAGAAAGAAAAAGAGTCCTACTTCACGGTGCCGCAGAGCCTACTCTAAATTTCAGCTCTGGGGATTTTTTTGTTTAACAGTTCCCTAGTACACGTTGCCGCAAAGCCTACTCTAAATTTCAGTTTTGTGGTTAGAAGTTTTTGTGACAAAATAAAATAATATTTTTACACCCAAAATAATACCTATTTATTCAATATAAAGAAAAACGATTTACATGGTTTTGTAAAATAATACGAATACATAGAAATATAAAATCTTAGGATGAGAACATAGTTTGGTACAATGCATCGGGACTAACACTAGTAAAATTCATTAATACTTCTTGTTAAAAGAGGGATTATTTTTAAGAATTTACACATAAAGTAATACATGTTTATAAAAAATTGTGAATACATAAAGTTGTTGAGTAATTATAACATCTTAAGATGAAAACAGCTAGGTACACATCATTTGAAATATTATACAAAGAGAACTACGTCTAATGCATCGAGACTAACGCTAGTAAAAATCAAATTTGTCCTAACTAATTCATTAATAGTGTGTTTGTGAAGCGTATAATACTGTTTAAAAGCGAAATTATTTTTAAGAATACTTATACATTTATCAGCCTCCTCTTTTTTAACTGATCTTTCATATAATCTAAAATATAATCAATTGCGCGATTCACTATCCCTGAAAGTTCCTCGAGATGTTTTAAGCGTAAATCTATGCACTCGCGCACCTCTTTCAGTCCAAAAAACGTTTGTTGATGCATCACTGTATTCGGCGGGCTGTCGTACTTTTTCTTCTTTTTGCACAAAGGTTCGCTCGTTGTGTCTGGTACTTCCTGCTGTGTTTCTTCGTCGATCTGCTGTGCATTTTGTACTGGTGTACATACCCGTGGTGGTGAGATGGTTGGTCTTTCGTTGAAAACAATTGCTCTTGAGCCAAAGCAGATTGTTAAGGACAATTCTTGGCTCGGAAGATAAATCTTTGATGGATTACCAAAATCTTGGTAAAATGAAAATGACTCTTTTAGATAGGCCTCCAGGGCGTCCATCTGATCCTTGATTAGTTCCCAGCTGTGCTTGTCGAGCGACACATATTTAGCCGGTGATCCTCAAGTGCACAGTTTGATTACTGCTCTGTAAAATCCAGCGTAGTATTCGAGGCCAATAGTTGCACGCTTGGAGTTTGATTTGTTCAAAGCGTACGTTGTTGACTACAGCAGGTTACGAGTGATGGGTTTGTTTTTTTGTGACACTGACTCTGCGTTAGATGCCATTTTCAGACACACACTTAGTATTAAATAAGGTTATGCGAGTACGAGGAGAGTTCACGAATGACTGTGCTCGATAGAGCGAGCTCGAACCAGAGCCTGAGCAACATATCCCCTCCTCTTGTGATTGGGGAAGAAGGGGCCGAAAAATATCGTTAATAGCTTTTGGTTGACGAATCGCAGTTTGAGAATCATTAAAAATGAGGCATGATACGTTTCTCACGCTCGATCACTGTTTGTAGTAGGATAAAATGAAAAAGTCACGCTTCATAACGATTTTGTAAAAAATCGCAAAAAAAAAAGAATTGTAAAAAAATTTGCGATTAAATAATTTTTTATCTAAAATCTAACACCGTGGTTGTTATTATTTTTTGATTCTATCCCCAATTAAAAAAAGAATCGTCAAAATCGGATCATTAGTTCCCGAGAAAAAGCAAAATTGTCTCGCTTTTTCAAATATAAGACGCTTGGCCAAATATCAGCCGTGGCACAGCGGCGCGCGCGGCGCATGCGCGCCCCACTCTCTACAAAACCGCGCTGTCGCTTTTGTCACCAACTCACCTTAAATATTCACATTCATTGTTGCTCAAATATCAGATATGATAGTTTAACTGTTACTGTAGACCACCCGTAAATTTGAGCTCTTAATATTAATAAACAAAGCCGCAATGATTTTTTGAAAAAAAAAAAATTATCTCAGCTCCAGATTATCGTAGAGCAATAATTAAAAGCTTAAAATTTGCATAAAAATCATAGCAATTAAGTAATTGATGTGGAAATTTTATCTGAAAATAATTTACCATTTAACTTTTAACGTTTAAAATTTATGATTTTCAACTTAATGTTTAAACAATTTACCCTTCAGTAATCAACTTTTCCTTTATTGTACGTTATAGTATAACTCTTTACGAGTAAAATAGATCCTCGGAGAAGTCTCTCCGACGTCTCAAAAAAAAATTATTTAGAATCTGGCAAGAGCCTTTTTTACCTAACAAATAGGAATTAACAAAAAGTTATGAATATTTTAAGCTAAAATTTATACCACTTATAAAGTGTACAAAGATCTTCAAAGAAAGTTGTAGTACGAGTTTTTAGAAGCAAAAGTAAATTAATTATAGAAAATTTAAAAAAACGCTAAAATCGGCGGTTTTTTTTGTTTTTTGAATAAACAAATGGGCGGATTTTAATTTAGTTTGTCTTATTTTGTAGGTATTTTTAATACTTAAAAAAAGTATTAAACTTTTTTTCAATAGCATCAACGGTTCAAAAGTTATGCGCAAAAAACGGTTTTTTGCACTTTCTTTGATTATTTAAACAATGTTCCACAGCCAGAAATCGCGCTCAAACTATTGTCCCAATATTCTAACATCCTTTCGAACAACTTCCAATAATCTTTTACATTCTTTTATTTAGTTTCAGGAAAAAGTCAAATCTGACTGGACTAAATAGCTGATCCGGAATAGCTCGAGAAAGCGATGCGGGGCGACTAGCCAGAGCAACGACACTGCCCCGATTGGATGTGACAAAACTGCCGCTTTTTCGTGTCTCGTTATCCTCGAAACCGTTAAATTTGGCATGATGAGTTTCTTCGCAACCGCAAATACGACGTAGCATGTAATAGCCCTTTTGAAAAGGTGCAGGATCGAAGCGCAAGTGTTCGCAAAAAGGTATTGATTTATTTATTTCGCTAGCCAGCAGATCAGCGTTTTCGTAAATACCGTGTGGATAAAAGTGCGTTTCCGCGTGCTCTTTCTCCCTCAATTTCAAAGTATAAAATGCCTCGGACTCTTGTACGTGTGCAGGTACGTGAATTTCAACGAGACCGACGGACCAATCGCCAGTTAGTCTAATCTCCCGCAAAAGATGCGTCGTAAAGCAGCTAGTGACGTTATCGCTGTAATACATCATACTGCCGTTGCTCGGTAAAACAAAATAAAATTCGGCCAAAGACTTCATTTTTTTTTAACTTTTTCAACTTTGGAAGCGCTGATCCACGAGTTAAATTTTTTCGGATAGCCAATCCACTTGACAATTAGCTGTTTTTTCGATCGAATTAATATAGTAACATTAAACTAATATCGGTCTATTTAAAAACATTATAGTTTAAAATATTTCTATTTTTTATTAATAACTACGTTGATTATCTGCTCCGGGTTACCTTTTTTTAAATCAATAATTGCGACCCTTGCACACTGTTAACCTACAGCAGTAGCGCTACGTTCGGACTGGCTGGCGCAACGGAGCTGTCTTGATGCTTCAATCTGATCGGCTGCCGAGAGGACGCCACGTAGTAACAGTACGGAAGGGCGTCGATCCCAACTGCTAGGCTATCAGTGCGCAGGGCATGACTATATGTACTTAAAAAATAGTATTTAGTATAGAGAGCGTAGTAAAAGATACACAAGTTGATTTGATATATTTCTCTTTTAGTTTTACAAGTGTTTACAGTTTCCGATAATATCAAATGAATGCTAAATAAATTAATGAAATCGATTAATAAATTGTCAAGTATTGTATTTTTATTTGTAAATCAATTTCCTTATTTTATTAATTAGTATGAAGTATACACATATACACACGCATGCATACACAAACACATACACACACATACACACGCACGAACGCACGCACGCACATACGCACGCTTCACACGCGCACGCATGCATCACACACGCATGCTCGCATGCACTCCCGTCCGCACGCACGCACGCACGCATGTTCGCACGCACACATACACACGCTCAAATATACACACTGATATGCACACACACTCACGCACACACACACATACACACATATATATGCACACACGCATGCGCACACACGCACATACTCACACACACTCACACAGACACACATACACACACACTCACACACACATACACACGCTAGCGCGCACTTAGGCATGTATCACGCACGCACGCATGCGCACAAACACACATACACACATACTCACACACATACACACACATACACAGACACACACATACATACACACACATACACACACATACATTCACACACATACACACACATACATACACACACAAACACACATCCATACGGACATTATCTAAAAATTGTGTATTTTGATTCTGAATGGCCAAAAATACGTTTCTAACATGTTTTTTAGAAAACTCTTTTATTACATAGCTTCCTTTCAGAGAAAGCAATATGCTTAATAACATAACAAATCGTACGGAGAATTATATGAGAACTGATATAATAATTCATATACCATATCATATGCTAAATCATATATTGAACCTCATACTAAATCATGTACAGAATCGTATTACGATTTTTTTGAACGTGTTAGGTATAATCATATTATTTGTAATATGATTTTTTATGTTATTCAACATACCATAATCTAACATTGACTCGTTATACGACTCATCATGTTATTCGTCATATCAATTGTCAGGCGATGAATTACATGACTTTTTCAGTATGGATGTCTTATATAAGGAGAATTTGGCTAGTAGCGATCAAGGAATTCATTGTCTCAATGTCTTACATAAATTCAGATTTGCATTCAGCACACACAATTAACTAGGAAAGGACTTTTGTTTTAAGGGGGCCAACCTGAGTTTAACTAGAAGAAAGAATTTCTTTAATTAGTTGATAAAAAAATTTCCTTTAAAATCAACCATTCTGAAACTTTTATTACTATAAATTCTTGATAATATCTATAATTTTACCGCTGTAAAACCCCAACATATTGATCCTACGTTACCCAAGATATTACCATTGTCAATACTATATTTATTTCGAAAACTTTGCGGCGAGCACGTTTCTAGGTGACAATATCAACAACAGAAGTTTTTCTGACGGTAATTTGACTCCTTTTAACACAAGCTTAAACTTGTACGGTTTACTTTTTCGTTAAAAATATATTTATCATTATTTTTCAGAAAACAAATCAATGCATCAAAAACCACTAAGAAAATTCTTTTAAAAATTAGTTTGTAGTACGAAAAATAAAGATGAAAAAAAAAGGATCGAAAAAGTAAGCCATAAAAGTTTAGTATGCCAAGGGAGTTAAATTACGGTAGAAAAAAAAATTAGGTGCTCCACTTAGAAGTATGCACGCAGTAGTTTTTCCAATAAATATAGTATTAACAATAGTAATATCTTTTGTCGCGTAGGAGCAAGATTTTGAGGTTTTGGAACGATAAAATTACAGATTTTATTAAGTATTTATAGCGAAAAACAATTCAGAGTGTTTGCATTCAAAAGAAAAATATTTATCGTTCATTCAAAAAATTTCTTTTTTCTAGTTTATCTCAAGCTTGTGATCTAACGGAGGTTCAAGCACCAAAATGAAAATGAAGGCAGAGTTAAAAAAATTGTACTTATTTTAAAAACGTTCGAAAAACGTTATGTATTATCTGGGCAGTCAGTACTCTCCTGACAAATGTATTATATTGCAAGTTGATATATTATGTAACGGTCCAGTGTTTTATCTGTTTTATAATTGCAAGAAAAAAAACGCCTTCGCGTACTGACTCGATTGTCGTAGTTTGTTTCTTTTTAAACCCCTTTCCTTTTCCTTTTGCTCTCGGAGCTAACGGGGCCCAGGCTAATTTTATGCCTAAGCCTCGTGATCCGCCCCCCTGTCGCTCCTCGATCCTCTCGAATCGCTAATGCGTACCGCCGAGGAGAGCAGCGTTGTCTTTTCCTAACTCCTTTTGTGGCCGCGCTCGGTGCACTCTGAGCGACAGAGCGAATGCTCTATCAAGCCCAGAGTTTCCGTACGCTGGCCTTTTGGCACAGTACACGCGTCGAGTACGCGTGCTGTGATCCTTTTTTATGCTTTTCTTTTTGTTTTCTTTAGACGCTGTAGTCGCTCAGCGAGAAGCGAGCGACTAAGGTCTGGATGATTGCTGCAAGCAATTTCTTTTGTATTCTTTTTTTTCATCATTTTTTATGGACGTATAGAGAGAATAAGAGTTTTCAGAAATGAAGAATAAATCAAATATATAGATATCTATCAAGTGCGGTTTTATTTGCAGCTTTCTTAAGTGTAATGGAATTTAATTAAGTTGAAGCTCTACCACGTATATATAGAAGCTCACGTGTACAAATTTCGCCTCAGGAAAGCTGGCAATGAGAGAGAGACTTGAGATTATTTTAGCTCTTATTCGGATCTATCGTCACAGTCTAACCAAATGGGCGTGGGCCTCGTTCGACCTCCCCCGCGACAGAGCTGAAGCACTATCAAGCGAGCGAAGGAACAGAGTGCCCGAGCGACTGTCCTCCCGGGTATTTATATTTTTCGCGGCTCTCTCCATCTCTCTCATTCCCACCTTTCCTTCCTTCCTTCAGCTCTCCCCACCGCAAAGGGCCCAGCTGCGCCGCTCAATTTTCGCGCCGCTCGCGTTCTCGCGCTGCAGGTAATACTGCGCGTCGGTAATATGCCGGCGCGCCCTGCAAACGCGCGCTTACCATCGTGGCCTACGCGCATATAATACACGTTGGGTTAGGTTTTAATTCTCAAAATTACACTCAGTACGATCGGGGTGTTTCATTTATTACCATTGTCAATACTATATTTATTTCGAAAACTTTGCGGCGAGCACGTTTCTAGGTGACAATATCAACAACAACAAAATATTTATCGGTTCATTCAAAAAATTTATTTTTTCTAGTTTATCTCAAACTTGTGATCTAACGGAGGTTCAAGCACCAAAATAAAAATGTAGGCAGAGTTAAAAAAATTGTACTTATTTTAAAAACGTTTGAAAAACGTTATGTATTATCTATGCAGTCAGTACTCTCCTGACAAATGTATTATTTTGCAAGTTCATATATAAGATCTTATGTTCACCAGGGAATTTTAACTTAAAACTGGCATAAGTCTGATGCTTCAGGAAGTGGTTTCTGGTAACTAAAAATTATTCCTAGCACCCGTAGTTTCATCTCATAGGTCCTTGGGGTCAAGATGTGACCTTTTGTAATCTAAATACGCATTGTTTCAGTAAAAAATGGTATCAATAATATGTACCATAAATCTACAAAAATTGTTACTAGCGAAATTATGTAATATGATAGCAAAGTTGACTAAAAGAGATTTAGTTTAATCTTTGTTTCAATCAAAAATAATATTTTGTTGCATAGTTATAAATAATCAAAAATGATGACGAAAAATGCATGAAAATTTGAGGATTTTCAATTCATAATATTGAGTAGCTTTCCATGTATTTTTCATCATAATTTTTTATTGTGCATATGTTTGCAAAAGAATAATTTTTTATATGAAACAAAGGTCAAATAAAAGCTCTTTTAGTCAACTTTTTTTATCTTATTACATAATTTCTCTAGTAAAATAACTTGCAGAGTTATGCTACGAAGTATAGGTACTATTATTTACTGAAATAACGCGTATTTTGATTACAAAAGAGTATATCTTAACCCCAATGGCGTATGAGACGAAACTACGGGTAATAGGCATCATTTTTAGGTACTAGAAACCACTTCCTGTAGCCTCAGCCAAAATTGCTTCCCGCAGCTTGTGGTCTCTCCATGTCAGATGATTGCTGAAAACTATTAAAATTCTAAAAATATTCGTTATTCATGTAAATTGTGCCGATTCTTGAGCATACCAACTGGATTATACTTAAAGATTCGGATTGCCTAGTGTTAACGCCGCGAATCTCAGTTAAAACTTGGGTATTCTAACTTGATTATCGCTCGCTTTATAACCGACGAACTGCTGGCGTTCACGGCGGAAAGGAAATGAAGAAATTTACACGTGGTTTTATATAACGATAAAACAATAGAAATTTATTTCTCCTTCTAAGTTAAATTTACAAGTGTACATGTAACTAGCGGTTTTTTAAAAATTAAATAAATTAATTGCGTAGTGTGTAAACGTGTGAGTGTGTGTGTGTTAATAATATAATTTTGGAACCGAGATAGAAGCACGGAGTTGGTGTTACTAATCTCGAGGCAGCCGGAAGAAGAGGGCGAGCAACCTCGAGCGCTGGAGTTTTGTCCAGCGTCGGGGAGTTGCTAAGGTGAAACGGGGGAGACTCCTTTAACACGGAGAATCTCGGCTCCGCGTTCAAATTAGGCCGAACGGGGAGGCCTCGCGCTACGGCGCGACCTCGCAGTTGCGCGGAGTTGCATGCGAGCGTGTGTCAATTCAAAGCGCGCGAAAACTGACGGTGTTTAAACGGTCCGAACACCTAGACATGTTTAAAACCTTTTTACCGCAATTTAAATTTTTGGCAGTAACAGTAAGAACTTTTTTAAGAATTTTCATAAGAATTTTAATGAGAACTTACATAAGAACTTATATAAAAACTTATATAAGGTCTTATGTATGAATGTACACCAACTTTTACGTCAGTACTTATGAAGATTCTTATGTGAATTTTTGAATGAGATATTACGTTATGTAGGTGTACGTTTCTTTATTTACAGAATTTGAATAATTTTCAAATAACTTGTCAAATCAAGTGTCTTGCATAAGGCCTTACATAAGATCTTATGTAAGAACTTATGCTAGTACTGGATTGAATTTGGCTAGTTGGATTTGACATAAAATCTTGCATTAGATTATATAGACGATCTTATGGAAGATCTTATGAAAAATTTTCAGTAGGGTACTTACAACTAGTTGATTTCAACCTTATTTTGCGAATTCAATCAAAATTCAGTCAAAATTTGTTTTAATTATATCTTGTAAATTTTTAACGAAAATTTTACACTGGTGAATATTATTATATTATTTCTACTTATTTTGAACTCGAATGGAAGTCATAATGGCGTCGTGCAAAAAAAAACTCTAGTGGTTCGATTCTCCAACATCTTCCCTTGCTATTAAGGGAAGAAGCTACCGATTTTTTGTAAATAAATCGATTTTCTTTTAAGTGGTAAAACACTTTCTAACCCTTTTTCTTTCGAGAGTAAAAGGGTTTACGCGAAAACTAATTTTTTTCGATTTATTTGAAGCTGTAGAATTTTGTCACATCAATCAAAATTCCAAATTTTTTGTCATTATTATAATAATTTTTTTGTATGTTATACCTATAAATTATAAAAAAATGTTATGACGTAATTTTTGTTTGTAAGTTATCTTATACTTAAAAATAAGATTTTAAGAATCACTATATAAACAAAAATATAAAAGTTAGACATTTTAAATCATTATTTTACTAGAAGTACAATTTTAAATTTTCGCACATGTTCCTTTTCAAATATCAGTATAGGATGTCTTGCATAGAAATCTGACCATGACCGCCCCCACCCTCCCCTGACTCCGGTCTATAGTCCCACTGATAAAGCAAGGTTAGGTTTGTTTATTTTGGCGATTCAAAATACCTCTGTCAAAATAGACTTTACGGGGCGGGTGTATTATTCCATAATTAAAATATTATATATCGTAGTACCTTAGACTATTAAAACAAAAATAGTCTAAGATACCATAGTATTGTTTTATAAATTACATTAAATATAATACTAGATATTTAAATATTATTGAAGGTTAGCTTTGATTATGTTGGCAGTCCAAATTACCTCTGACAACGATATTCTCCATCTTAGATAGATAGATGTCTATTCACTGCTGTTGATAGTTCGAAACTGACCACAAAATACAGTTTTTCTATCACCAGCTACTATTTCCACAACCACTCAATTTTAATAAGCTGAATTTTTAATTTACAGATATAGACTTAACACCGCTAATAGTCCAGTCGAATTAGACATCAATGCTGTAAGAATATGAAAAAAGTGTTAGTTGAAAAGTTTTCATAGAATATCATAGTCATAGTCATAGTCATAGTCATAGTTGTGGAGGTGACTGCGGCGGCCCCTGCTCGGGGACGTGCCGGTCCAGCACTCAGGCAGAGCCCATTGTGCTTCTCCTCCCATCCTAAATTTAAACCTACTGTTACATCAGCCTTTTGTCAATTGCCCGTGTTACCTGACCTACGGATTCAGGCTGAGCGCCCTTAGCGCGGTCGGTTCCATGAAAGGAGCATAAGGTGTAGGATTGACTCCTCTCTGTATTCACACCATCTACATTTGCCTTCCTCGCGGATCTTCATCTTATGAAGATGATATCCCACCTTCCAGTGCCCAGTCAGTCAGTCTATAGTAGACCTAAGCAACGCAAGTAGGGCCGCCTTGCTATCTGAGCGGATCAATAGGCAACAACTTTTTTGCTCACGTTTCAGCCTTTTCTAAACTTGGTTTTTTTAACGCGTACCGATTCAGTGGCAGAGCCGTGTTTGAAATGCTTCGTTTCTTTAGCATTAGAAGTACCTCCCCGTCCGGACTTATTTCCACTGTATTGAGGTTTCTTTCACTCATTTTGCTTAGTGTACGATTATTATTGATAAATCACTATAAAACAACTTTATTTTGATGATTATTTATATAAAAAATAAAAAGATCAACAGCGTATCAACATAAATCAAAGCGTCTGACTAGGCATAGTGTACATATAATATATGTATATGTATATTATAGTGTCAGCGCACCCTGGTGACCACGAAAGGTAACCTAATGACCTTTTACCTTGCAAGTAAGGCAGATATTTAATATTTCAACAGGTAAAAGCAAAAAGTCGGAGCGGTACCGCATATGCTCTAAACTCACACTCCGAGGCGCGGCGGCGAAATTGAAAATTGAAGCTGTTACAATTTTTTTTTACCATAGGACCAATTGGATATTGTTTTTATGATCTTAAAATATTGCTTAAGCAAAAAAAAACGACTTTTATAAAATCCTAGAGTGATGTTACTCCTTAAAAAAATGAATTGAAATTTATTCGTGTCTATTTTTATGTAATTTCTCAATGTGTATAACTTGATGTACACAAGTACCAATAATATCAATGTTATTAAATAATAATATTTAAATCCATTATTTAATATTTTGTTATATTATACAACTTCTTAAAAAAATTAATTGAACTAATATATATTATATATATATATATATATTAATAATATAATATATATACAGACTTTGCATTTTTTAATGTATTCCATAATTTTTCAGGACTAACTAGTTGGCAGTGGATCAAAATACGAACAAAGAAACGGCGAAGTTGCACCGGCATCATCCACACGGTTGCTTCCTCCATAGCTGGAATCCATTCTTCGTCGTCTTCTATAAGGCCCATAGCTAAAAATGCCGCTGTAAATGTATGATGTACAATGCCATTAACAGTTTTCAAGAAATCAAAACTTGTAGCACCTTTAACATGCAATAGCGTAAATGAAATAATTTTAATTGCGTGGGACTGACAGAATGCATTCGACCAATACAATTAAAATTTTTTTTACGGACTTGCCAACTTGTAACTAATGAACCACCAACGTTATTTTTTTTTATATACAAATATACTTCGAATAATTACATATAAATACTGTCTTGCTTCAGGGTTTTCTAAATTTAATTTAAAATAATCTAGTAACATGCTACTCGAAGACCTTAAATTTTCTTCTGTAATATTACTGACATTAACTGTAATAGAATATTGATATGGTAAATGTACTGGCATTCATATAATAGCATGACTTTTATCTTATAATGTTTTACTAAGTATACGGTAACATGCTTCAAAGGGTTCAACATATCGAGTCTCTTCGATTCGCCGATCGTTACAGTGTCATCATCATGACCTTTATAAATATATTTATACAAATATTTGACGGGCCTAATACTTGTAACTACTTCTACGTTTATATGGCAATTGAATTTCTGTAACAAAGTTGGACAATATGGTACGACCCATCTATTGTCGATTTCATTGTCATTAGTTTGCGTATATGACATTCCAGTATTTCTCCTGCGATAATAAGGATAACCATTTTCAACCATTTTTGTTTCGTTTACAAACTCTTTCAGAAATTTGTTAGAACATTTTCCATCCACCTGACACCAACTACCACATGGACCATGTATCATGTTTTTCAAAATAATTTCTTGCAATGTAAGATTTTGTGTATCAGGAATTTAAGCAGAAATAAATTTATCTACAATTTCCGAAGTGGTAATCTTAGAATCATAAGCAAAAGTTATCAATAAGTGCATGTGGGGTAAACTTCTCTTTTGAAATTCTATCACGTATACATACGCTGCAACTTTGACAAAAAATTCTTTCTTTATAATGAAATCTAATAAGCGTTCTTTCTTTAAATGAAATACTCTGGCTACAATATCGGGTCTATCAGAAGCCTGTTGATGAGGTAAAAGATTTTCTGTTATTTCTCTCCATTTGGGATTACATGTCATTGTAAGAAAAATATCACGTTTCCCTTTGCGATTAATTAAAGCCATTGCATCTTGATAACATTGTTGCATGTGGCGAGGTGAACCAATGAAAGTTGATGGTAGAATGATTGTTTTACCAACTTGTCCATTAATATCATTAGCCAAGTTTTGCAGGTAATCGTTCAATCCTTGATACGTATCTGCCTTAATTTCTTTTTGATGATTTTCACAATATGTAATTCTGTCTTTTTCAATCTTTACATAAGCATCTACAACATATCGTTGAAATAGTCTACGTCCTAAAATAAAAGGATCGAATTCATCTCGTCGAATTGCCATTTTATATCTTGTATAAGCTAAACGTATGACACGTCGATTATTACCATCATTGTTTTTATTTATGCGTTGTAAATTTTGATGCCACCCTTGAGTACCGTCAGTACCGTAGGTATAAAATAATGGATGAATCCATGGCTCAACATTAGGGTCCATTGTACTTACATATTGTAACGATTTTGTATTTTTGTTTCGAATAGTTACATAGGACTCAGGAATTTCACCATCTGCTGTTGTCGTAAAAATAGCAGCTACTTCATTGTTTCGCTGAAAGTTGTGTCTTCGTCTATCAGTGCCTGGCTTTAATGTAAATAACAATTGCAATTCTGGCTCCGGTTCACCAGCATTTATTAATTTTTGATTATTTATTTCTTGTTTCATCATTTCGTAGAATTTAGCAAATATATTATTTTCTCTTATTTTCTGTAAGATTTCTAACGTTTTATACTGTAGCTCAGAATTTTGTTCTATTCATAAATGTATAGCTTCTAGTGGATCAATAATGAAAAGTTGTCCATAAGATGGATTGTCATTGTCCTGTGGATATAAGGCAGTGTTAATCTGATAATATATTTGTCCCTGAATTTTAAAACAATATGGTCCTGAACGTCTTGAACGAAAATTGACTAAGTTAGCAATGAAAGAAGCAAATGACAATGAATTATTGTAAACGCGTATATTTTGAAAAAAATCATTCGATTTAGAATGAAATCCATTAAATAACTCAAGAAGATCTTTAGGAAAAGTAGGTGTAGATTCTAAAGCAACTTCTCCATGACTACAGCAGTCTTGAAAAGAAAAACCTTTATTCGAAACTTTTTCTCCAAACAAAATGTTTTGCGTTACAATGTCTACATAAAATATCCATTGAACCTAAGTAATCCTGATCTACAGGTTGATTCCTTGATTAATCAATAATAGCATTACGCACAGCTTGTCGTCTTCGCCTTTAGTTTTCATTTATTCTTTTTCGTCTATTTTGTTGGTACATTACTTCTTCTTTCTTTGTACGAATAATTCGTTGTCGAGGCATTGTTTTTGTTATTGTGTGAAAAATAAATATAATATATTGATATTTGTATACATATAAATATACTTATAAAGTTGTTATATATTATAACAATATATTGTTATATATTGTGTACACTCTACTTGGAGATCAAATGTACGTATAAAATAAATAAAAATTTATTTTGAAAACTGAAATTCTATCTACTTGGAGATCAAATGTACGTGTGAAATAAATACAAATTTATTTTGAAAACTGAAATTCTATCTACTTGGAGATCAAATGTACATGTGAAATAAATAAAAATTTAATTTAAAAACTGTGATTTTATTGATAGATAGTATAATATAGTAATGTAGGTTTACAATAAATCAGTTATATGTTATGAAAGTAGATTCTTATAGCTTTATTATAAATATTATAAAATCCTGTTATCTATGAATATATTTGTTATAAATTAATTTTTGTTGTAAGTTTATAGTTTATAAGTGTATTTGCACTTTGTAAATTTTTATAGTTGGAATTTAATTTTCAGTTCATAAGTTTATTTATAGTTGGTAAGTTTATTAGTAGTTAAAAGGTTTATTTCTAGTTGATATGTTTATTTTCAGGTGTATGACCTAAAATGAATGATTTTCTCAAAATTAAATATTAATCGTTTATTGTTATACATAAAATATACAAACAGTAATTATAATCGTCTTAAACAAAGAAAGAACTGCTACGATAAATTCACATATTCTCAATAAAAGTTGTTTTTTAAATGACCTGAAACAAACAAAAATTAAAATAGTGTTAAAAATAGTTATATATTTCACAATGAATATTAAGCAGGATAATCATAGAAGATAATGCATATTATAAAGGAGATGTCACGTAATTTCTCAAATTAAAGGTATGTAATTGCTAATCATGGATTTCAAACAATATTTTATTTTGATACTTTGATATATAGTAAAAAAGACGCGACATGTAACCACCATTATATTAACTATTAAATTAATATTATTTAAAACAATGTAGTAATAGAAAGTTCTTCTTGATACTGAATGCATCTTAATAATGTATGCATCAGGTGAAATAAAAATAAAATTAGGAACTCTAACTTTAAAAATCATGGTACATTGAATATATTGAGTATAATATAAAAACGCTTGATGAATTTAATATTATCCCCAAATATTAAAAATGGTTCGATTTAGTTGTAACATTGAAATACAAGGCAAATATAAAAATAGATGGATAATAATTTTACATTTAATTTGCGGTGGTTAGGTGCCTGGGAACAAATAATTATCTTTCAAAAAGTTTTAGAATTAAATGAAGCAATTTTAATTCTGATACTAAATAACACCACAGTTTATGCAAAAAAATTAACATAATAGGTTATCTTAGTATGTAATTTGATCATGAAATTACTTACCAAATCTCAATCTTAGTTTTTCGAAAGTAATTAGTGTAGACACTGCACACAGAAGTAAGTATCAGCGACTGCTTTTAGTGCTTTGTTTCTAAAGAAAACTAAATGAAAAATATTAAAATTCTAATATTAGGTGTTTATATGCTAAATCTTTTTATAATTTAATAGTTTAATGATTTAAAAAATAATAAAAGCATAATTATGTTATCCTAAAAATGCATATTATCTTTCTTCTAGCCATTTTTCTAGTCTTTCTTTTTAAAACTACGCATTCTTTCGTTACCTCGTTGTCTTACATTTTTTTAAAGCTACTTATTTCATAAGAATTCTATCTTATTCTATTTTTAATACTTTATTGAAATAAGTCTGTGATTTTTCTAGTCTTTTCTTATTTAAAAAAATATACTTATATTTAAGTTACGTTATTGTATTATATTTGCGCACATGACGCACATTGCTTCATGATGATGATGAAGTGTATTCACAAGTACATGGAAAAACATTTTCACTTTACTTAAAGTGCCAAAGTAATTCTAGTCAACATAAATGTTAGAATTAATAAAAATAATCTTTCAGATAATTGATAATATTCATTATTCTATTTAGAATAAGATATTTTCTGTATATATTGTTCATGAAACAATTAATTTTATACAAAAAATAAATAAAACTGCAAGATTTGTGAACAATTTATTCTTCCAATGTTATTACAAAAATATTATTTTAAATATTTACTAACTATATTCATTAAAAAACATTTGATTGCAAAGCATGAATGTGAGAGTAGTAGAAAACAGCTGTAAAAGGTAATTGTAGTCTTTTTTAAAAAGTTAATTGTAGTTTTACCCAATTTTCTAATTATTAAAATTTTTTTCTGATATTTTTCAAAAATATGCGTATGCTTTAGTTACGCTTCTATTGTACTATATTTTGTAAAATCATGTTTATACTCGAAATTTGCAATTACAAATAGTGAACTCAATATTTTTCGTATACTCTATTCATGCTTTTACAATTTCCAATCGCATATTATATGTAGTCCTTTTCTTAATTTAGTATTATTATATAAAATAATGATAATCTTTTGTTGTAAAGCTGAAGTCTAGTTATTTTTCTCTACTTTGATTTTACAAAAAATTGTGCCTATACTCGATTTTTTTACAAAACATTATTTTGTAAAATGTATACAATACAATCACAAACAGTAAACTACACATCATGTTATCCTAAAAATGCATATAATAATTATTTTCTTATTCTATTTTCGTAACATTATTTTCGAAAATGTATACAATACAATCACATCCTCGGTCGTCTGCTGTCCTGCTAGGTGCACCTGCTCGTGTTTTGGTTTCTGCATTTACGCTCCATTCTGCCGCCTCCTGTGTCTGTGAGCCGGTCTGTTGTAGTGCCTGCACAGTGGTGCATACAAGCTATCGCTGTGATAATAAATCACAGCTTCCACTGGTCAATCTGCTTTCAACATCTAAGAAGCAACAACACCCGGCCAACTTTTTAAGGTTAAGTGAGGTGAAAACGGCAGAGTGGCGGGAGCCAAGCACGAAGCATAATCAACTAAAAGGTGCCACCTCTATCTAGACACTCTGCACGCAGCGCCAATACTACCAAGGCGCCACCTGCCCACTCAAACTGCAACTACGTGACTACTGAGGCCACACCTGCTGCATCCTAGCCACAACACCATTACCTTCCCTCGCAGAACGAATTATCTTTGTCGCCACCAACATCATGGTCGACAGCTGCGCCATCTGCGGGGAGGTCGAACTCTCTACATAAGTGCTGCATATGTAATATAACCTGTCATCCGGCGTGCAAGCCTCTTGCAGTACCTACCCGCGTGCAACGAGGTGCGCTACAGCTTCAAACCAAAGCTGTAGCGTGCCAGGCATGCATCGAATCGAAGAGGTCGTTGTTCGAGTCGGCAGTCATGCGCGCAACGAACGCGAATGCAAACATGAGTGGGAAAGAGAGAGAAATAGCCGCGTCCACACTGGCCAAGGCCGCGACCACCAACTCCTCACTCTCTCCATTGCTGGGGCTATGCCCCGCCCCCACCAGCAGCCAACTCCGGTTGGCCGCGCAATCTCCTGTGACGTCACTGAGCCCGCCTACTTCCAGCGAGGGAGCTGAGCACAGCGAGGAATCTCCGAGCGACGTCATGGCCAAGAGTATAGAATCAAACCGTGCAAACGATACATTGCAGTCATTCACTTCTAGAAACAACAGCAGCGTTAATGACGTGAATGCGTCTGTTATACGAATGTTAGATAGCACTGCTTTAAAAAAGGGAACAACGGTCTCCTGCCTGGTGGAGTACGCCAATTCACCTTCAAGAAACCTTGACAATGCACTTGCTAGACATTGCACCTCTATTGAAGGCAGATTGGAAGCAATTGTTAATAGGCTAAATGCGTTACCAGCAGTACATACTTTAGCACTCTCAATTGAATCCAAGCTGCAAAAAATTGAGAAAAAACTGTCGAAACAACACCCCCAGCTGGAGGAGATAAAAAAAAAAAGCAAGTGCTTAGCCAAGAAATAGACAATCTAAAAATGAATAATAAATTATTACATGACAGTAACGTCACAACAAACAATTTGTTGAACAAAATCAAAGTAGATTACAATACGTTACTAGAAAAAATAGATAATTTAGAGCAGACTAACCTTGAGTCACAAACCAAAATTGATAATTTTATAATAAATACATTTGAAACTAATTTCCAAACTTTAACTAAGAAAATTAATAGAATTGAAAGTGACAATACAAAAACAATAAAGAATATAGAAAAAATAATAACAAAAGAAAACTTTACCACTACATATGCAACTACTATTAATAGAATTGAGAGTAACGTAGAAACTATCCAAAAAAATAACCAACTTATACTAAACAAAATTGCAAACCATCGAATTGCAGTGCTCCCCAGTATACAAAACACTACCATTTCTCAGACTAGTACGAACAAATGTCAAAATAATAATACTTTTATAACCAATAGTAATTTAAATGACGACTATAGCAATATAGGCGATACCAATGACAATTGTAACAACAATAATGACGGCTTCAACATAGTTGTAAATAACAAAAAATTATCTAGTCAAATAAATAATAATAGTATTGACAATAATCGTGCTGCAGCATCACCTGCACGAAGCCCGCGGGTGAAAATGGTTGATGGAGCAACAATGCACAGTAAAAACAGTAAAAACGGTAACACGGAGTTAATAATTTCCAATATATTTGACGGTGATGTCTCCAAGCGTGTAGACGTTGCACACGCAATACTGTGCCGCGTCTGATGAGACTTCATTTTAAATACGTTTGGTATAGAGGGGGCCGTTTCCTGGTCAAGAGGCGTGATGACGACGTCTCTCATGAATTTTTGTCTTCGGCAGATCTTCAAACAATAGTGGCATCATATGCTACTGATAAACCGTCACCAACCATAGATAAGACAAAAAAAATGTTGAAAATATGAGCGCAATTGACAAGACTGTTATTCCGTCAACAGTTCAAAAAGAAACTGTCCCAAAAAATTGACTATCTGCAGATATTGCCGGGCGGGTTCGCCGTTGAGGACTGAGAGCAGGTTTTGTCAATGTTACCTCTCTTATGGGGCACATTGGCATGATTAAACAACATCTTTCAGCTGGTCCTACCTACCATCTCTTTGGAGTTGCGGAGTTGCACCTTGACCCTGCTATTGGGAGTGATCGCATTCAGATTGACGACTATTCACTAATTAGACTAGATCGCAACAAACTAGGGGGCGGTCTGGTTCTGTACATTCATAACTCACTCAAGGCCAATTTAATATACAGCTCTCCAACCACACAGGAGGGCAGGCCATTTATACCTGAATACATAATATGCAGTGTTCAGCAGGACAGCCTTCCCCCGTCTTTGTTGCTTTGGTATACAGACCACCACACGTATCGTTTCTACAGGGCTCCAACGTACCAGACAAACTAACAACACATACGCAAGACTTTAGTCATAAAATTATTATGGGAGATCTGAATGTGAACCTACTCGGAACGTCAGCCGATGCAAGATTTGTCAGGCGGTTGGCTGATTACCTCAACCTTCAAATAGTTGATCATGGTGCGACTCATCATCTCACAGATTCTCACACATGGATTGATGTGATCTTGACAGATAACAATGACGTTGTGCTGAGCAGCGACAATCAGCCGGCGCCTTTTCCCAGTCATCATAACATCATAGAGGTCGAGATTGGG
The DNA here is from genome assembly GCA_949152435.1 of Gastracanthus pulcherrimus. NCBI lineage: Eukaryota > Metazoa > Arthropoda > Insecta > Hymenoptera > Pteromalidae > Gastracanthus > Gastracanthus pulcherrimus. The sequence goes on from OX424574.1 coordinate 71,675,426, forward strand.
GTCGAAACTGCTGCATCCCCTGTGGCTGAATCTTTCAGCTACAGGGATTTTAAATCGATTCAGAAAGACGACCTCCTGTCTCACCTAGCTGACTGTGATTGGTCGCCGATTGATGGTCCCGCCACGGGTATAGACAGTCAATTAGAGTGCCTCAGTGTCAACCTCAGGGCTGTGATAGATAAAATTGAGCCGTTAAAAGAATTTACACCGAAAAAGAAAATTAATCCACCATGGGTTGATGCTGAACTGACACATTGATACAAAAAACGTAACTCTTTACGAAGACGCTATGCGCGGATGAAAGGCGACAGACTATCGTGGGAGTATCAGAGCCTTGAAGCAGAAGCTGAATTACGAATTAAGGAAACAAGAGAAAGTTTTTTGCAAAATAGAATTTTTTAAACTATTGATAAAAGTAAAGACATCTGGAAAGAGCTCAAGGCTCTGGACCTTCTGCCATAGACAAGAGAGGAGCTTCATGGTTTCTCGCCGGAAGAGCTCAATGTCCACTTTGCATGGGTGTCGATCTCACAATGTGAAAGTGATGAAGAACTTGACAAAGTCTTGACCACTGCCAGTGATGACGGCTTTGTTTTCCAAAAAGTCAGCTTCTCGGACGTGGTCCTGGCTGTTGCTCATTTCTCGTCGCTAGCTAGAGGAGAAGTATAGTGGCTAAGGCTCTTCCGTTTGTGGGAGATCATATTGTTCAAATCGTTAACTCCTCTCTGTCCAGTGGCATTTTTCCGGGAACTTGGAAGGGAGCTCAATTGGTGTGGTTGAAGAAGAAGCCTGTCCCATCTACGGTGTCAGATTTTCGACCAATTGCTCTACTGAGTTTCCTTTCCAAGGTCCTGGCAAAAATACTACACGACCAAATAACTGACTTTTTACGGGAAAACAACACTTTGGACCCGATGCAGACTGGTTTTCGACAGCATCACAGTCCACAGACAGCACTACTAAAACTGACGGAAGACATAAGATCAGGCATTAACAGCAACAAAAAACTATTGACTATTTTGTTGAAGTTTGATTTTAGTAAAGCATTCGACACCATCTCACTCTCTAAACTGCTGCGTAAGCTGATGCGCATGGGATTCTCCAGGATTGTTCTCCTGTGGCTTAAGTCATATATAATGGGGAGACGACAGAAAGTCGTCACTAATACAAAAGGGGATTCAGGTTGGCTAACCACCAATCTTGGCGTTCCACAGGGCTCAGTCGTGGGGCCCCTCCTTTTCAGCCTGTACATCAACGACTTACAAGACGCACTAGACTTAGAAGGTGTAGAACACATACTATACGCTGACGACCTGTAAACCTACACTCAAGTGACCCTGGAAGGTCTTTGTGATGGTATCGGTCGCATGTCGGCTGTAGCACGAGCAGTGTCGAATTGGGCATCGTCAGCTGGTCTGAGCCTCAATGTCGGCAAGACAAAGGCGATTATCTTTGGATCTGATCACAACATCAAACAGGTTCAGAGACTTGACTTGCAAGGCATTGAGATACAGACCGGCGTACACGTTCTCTTTGTCGATACAGTTACCAACCTCGGCGTGGTGATGGACGGAAGGTTAACATGGAAGCCGCAATTGAATGCGGTCAGTAAGAAAGTTAATAGAGCTTTGTATAGTCTGAAATTATTTCGTTCTTGCACCACGGAGATACTACGGAAGCAGCTGGCATGTGCACTGGTACAATCTCACTTAGACTATTGCTCAGTGGTTCTTCTTGACGTGTCAGGGGAGCTTTGGACACGACTACAACGTTTACAGAATTTATGTGTGAGATACATATGTGGTGTTGGCGTGATGAGCATATCACCTCCTACAGGGAAAGACTGGACTGGCTGGATCTGAAGGTGAGGAGGGAGTATTTTATGGGGCTGTTGCTTTTCTTTGAAAAAAACTAGGCCAGGACTTCAGGTAGGGGTGGTACGAAGGAGCTCTCGGTTCCGGGGTCGCGCACCGATAAGGGCCTATTCTCATTTAGAGTTCAAGGTGCGCACCTCTGGAATTCGCTCCCAAGCAGTGTGAGGTGCCTGCCATCTTTTTGTAAATTTAAAACGGCGTTAGGCAGGCACCTTAAACAATTACATGGTGACGGGAATACTATATTTATTTAATTTATTTTACGTGTTAAGTGTTAAATATGAATGTGTTTATTAGTGTGAATTGTAAGAGTGTCATATAAATGAGTGTGTTTTTATTTTTTTTTGACGTGATAGATTTACGTACAATTTATCGTAAAGTGTGTGTATGTATTCCTTTTATTTTTATTGTATTTTCTTATCTTCATTATATTTAGATTTTATAAACTGACGAACTGTTACAGGGAATAATGTTATTTTTTATATAAGAAACACAATAATTGAATGTTAGATGTGAGATAACAAATGTATAAACTGACTGATTTTAATTATTTTAACTATACATGTACATGCAATTGTAAGAATTTCGTCATTGATGAATAAATGGTATGTCTATGTATCTATCTATAACAGTATACTGCACATCATATTATCTTAAAAATGCATATTATCTTTTTTGTAGCCCTTTTTCTAGTCTTTCTTTTTAAAACTACGTATTCTGTAGTTACCTCGTTGCCTTATATTTTTTTAAAACCGTAGTGGAAATGAAAATTGTGCTAAAGTGTGTCAAACTGTGCCCAATTGTGTCAAACTGTGCCAAACTATGCCAAATCATGCTAAACCTATGCCATTTCGGACGTTACGCACAGTTTGGCACAGTTTGGCATAGTTCGGCACACTTTGGCATAGTGTCGCATATTGTAGCACTTTGTGGCATAGTCACAAATTTTTAAAGAAAATACTTTGTCTATCGTTTTTTTAAGATTGGCATGGTTTAGCACGAATCTACACAGTCTGGCACAGATTAGCACAGTACGGTACATATTGGCATAGGGCGACATAGTTTTACGCAGTTTTTGTATGATTGAGCATAATAGAATTATTAAGAAAATATTTTTATATCGTAAGCAAATACAAAAATTTTGCAAATTCGCATGAATAAATTTCATTAATTTAATTAATTGATGGATATTTCTGTGTGCATTAAATTGAATGTCTATGAGGGGGTTTAATAATTATTATCAAAAGTTTGTTACTATCATAATTGGATAAAAGAATCTCTCTCTCTCTCTCTCTCTCTCTCTCTCTCTCTCTCTCTCTCTCTCTCTCTCTCTCTCTCTCTCTAAAAATTGCAAGAAAACACGCATTGACGTGGAATACAATACTTGGTATCTTTGAAATGCTCAACTGTACTTTTGACTCAAACATTCTACCAGTAACAAAGTATATGGTAAAAAAGTTATTGGATGTTAACAACGATTTAGTTACTTATCATATGTTATGTACTAAATGCAATAGACGTATTGACAAAACACCAAACTCTATATGCAAGTGTGGCGCTAAGCAGGATTCAGGACAAGCTGCATCTTTTTTCATTGAACTAGACATTTGTAAACAATTAGAAAGTCTCTTTTTAAATGAAAATGTACAGAAAAATATTTTCCACAGATTTCATAGAAAAAAACAAAATGAAGATGCATTAGAAGATATTTATGATGGAAACATTTATAAAAATTGTGCAGAAAAATATGATCTCTTAGGCAATAAGTTTAATTTCTCTTATACGGTAAATACCGATGGTTGCCAGGTATCGGATTGTTCAAAAATATCTATTTGGCCTAACTACATTATGATACATGAACTACCTGATTATATACGAAGGAATCATATGCTTCTTGATGGTTTATGGGTTGCAAAAAAAGAACCCACCATGAATCTATATTTAAAATCATTTGTTGATCAGGCCAATCAGTTATCATCAGAAGAATTTAAGTGGCATTGGAATAGAGAAGAAATAATCAGTATAGTATTTCCACTTGGTTGCTGCATTGATTCAGTAGCTCGCTGTGCTATGCTGTCAATGAAAGAATTTAACGGAACTGATGGATGCACATACTGTGAACATCCAACTGTATCAGTTGATGGCGTAAGAAAGTATCCTATGATACTACTAGTTCCTGCTCCAAGAACTGATGATTCAATAAAAGAAAAAATGCTTTTCGCACATAGGAGTAACTCACAGGATATTACTGGAATTAAAGGCCCATCATCTCTAATGAATCTCAAACATTTTGATCTAGTTAATGGAATAATTGTTGACTTTATGCATGCGTGTCTTTTAGGTGTCACGGAACTTTATACAACGATTATATTAACCACTGCTAAAGAGAAATATTATTTCGGCTCTCCAAATAAATTGCACATTATCGATCAGCGTTTATTGTCTATAAGGCCTCCGAATTGTATTGGAAAAATTTCAAGAAGTATCAAGGAAAGAGCAAATTGGACTGCGTCAGAATGGCTACCACGGTTAATATTTTATTCCTTCATTTGTCTGCATGGAATACCTCCAAAAAAATATTATAATAACTTGGCTACGTTTGTTTGTGCTATGAATATTTTGTTAGAAGACTCTATAACACCTGAAATGTTAGAAAATGCTAGAAAATTGTTAATAAATTTTATTGTGAATTTTCAATTTTTATACGGAAAGAAGTACATGCATTACAATGTGCATTTTTTAAATCAACTTACTGAAACTGTTAAAAATTTGGGGCCGCTGTACAATGCAAGTACTTTTACATTTGAAAATGAAAATAAATTATTACTGCGAATGAAGAAATGTAATTATCGTATTGCTACACAAATTGTCTCTAAAATGTTAATATATCAACAATTGCCTCTGTTACAACAAAATCAATTAATTTCTGAAAGAGTCCAGTCATATTGCAATTAATTGGATAAAGCTAAACTAAATAATATTTGTAAAATTGAAGAATGTATTCTAATAGAACGCGGCAAAGCACACACATTAACAAAAACAGAATTACAATCTCTTCAGAAAATAGTTGACGTAACTGCTGTGACCGAATGTAAAATATTTAAAAAAATGATCTTTAATGGGAATCGTTATACTACTAATAAATATTTGCGTTGTCAGCGAACAAATAACTCTGTTTTTCAAACGACTGATGAAACATTCGGAATTATTTAAAAAATATGTAAAATTAAGTATGATAATGACTACAAAGTATTCATTTTTTTTCATGGTCTAAAAATTGCAAGTAACTTTTTTGTTGACAATATTGATAATGCACATTTGAAATTTGTTAATGCTGAAGAAAAAGTTAATGTTAATGCTGTAAAAGACTCTCAATTACATAGACCATGTATATTATTAAAATTACGTAAGCAATTTATTATTGTTACTATTGTAAAAGGTATTTTAGGGCGACACACTAATTAATTTAATATATGTATCACGTATTGTAATAACATTATAACTATTATTATGTAATTTTTTTAATAATAAAATTTATACCTGACTATTTGTAGAAATATGGTTGTTTTACTAATTATATACAAATAATTGATTAAAAAATATACACAAATGCGCATAATTACACCATATCATGACATAAAATGGTAAACTATGCCATTTTATGCCAAGCTATGCTATTTTATGCCAAGCTATGCCATAACATGTCAAGCTATGCCATAAATTGCCAGATTATGTGCATTTCGCCAGGTTGGAAGCTACAATTAAAGGATTTGCCAGATTGTGCCCAGATATGCCATATTATGCCACATCGTGCCAAATTGTGCCATTTTGTGCTCAGATATGCCATATTATGCCACATCGTGCCAAATTGTGCCATTTTGTGAGAGACTGTGCCATCTTGTGTCAAAGTGTACTAGCTTTTCTGTAAATAATTCAGAAAAGTAATTTTGTTTAAATTCATAATGTGCCAACCCCATTAACCAGGCTTGACGCGGCAAAATCGCGGCAATAGTTGCTATGCAATGTTTGTTAGCAATTAGCTTGCAACTTACGCTTAAGAAATTACGAATATCATGGATTGATGTGAATGTGCCGTAAAATTGACTGCACATGCTAGCCACCAAATTGCTGCCATATACGGACGCAGATTTACTTACATTTGATGTGTAACTGTTGCTACAAGTTTTGTACATCAATTTGGTTTCAACTTGTTTTCAATATTATTAATATATTATATTATTTTATTTTCATATTATGCACGTAATATTCAATAAAATTACTCATATATGCGACAGTGCAAGAGAGAAAGGGAAGAAATTAATAACAGCATATTGATGGAAATTTATGTAACACAAAAATCGAGAAATGTGACGACAATATGATGTCAATGTATGCCTATGATACGCCTGCACATCATGAGCAATAGTTGCTGTAATTTTGCCTTTACTCTGCCCTCATAATTTACTTCAATACTTGATACAAAATTTTCAGCATATACGGACGCAGTTTTACGTCAAACTGACGGAAATCGATAACGAAACGTGTATGTCAAATTGCTAACAATTTGCAATACATCTAATGGGGCTAATGGGGAAGTTATGCCAAATCACGCCATACTATGCCGAATAGTGTCAATCTGTACCAAACTGTGCCAAACTGTGCCAAACTGTGCGAAATGTCCGAAATGGCGCAGCTCTAGCATAGTATAATATAGCACAATTTGACACAATTTAGCACAATTTGGCACAGTTTGGCACAGATGTGCATGATTTAGCACGATTTGGCACAACAAGTTTTTTTCACCAGCGTAAGGAAGATGAAATAATGCACTCGCAAGTGTAGCAAAATTACACCCCAATTCCGTACGATGATTGCGACAGACGAGTGCGGCAGGATTGCAGCAGACGTGAGTTCACAAACCCGGTGGAAGCAAAGCATATAGGACATAAGTAACCGCCTAGCGCATCAGTTTTCGACTCACTCGACTAGTTTGGCGTGGTAAATACTATAAAAGACCGCGCACAAGCCGTCTGGGAGATAAAACTCTTTGGAGCTCTTGTTTTTGTTACCATTCTCGGTTATCTGAGGTTTTTCGCTACGAGGTGTGTGATCGTCTTTAAAGTATATCTGAATGCACTCGCAAATGCGTTACATCATCCCCCTTAATCAAACTTGTCAGCTGCACGTCTTCTGCAATCCTGCCGCACTCGTCTGCCGCAATCGTCATACGCAATTCGGGTGCAATCCTGCTGCACTCGCGAGTGCATTATTTAATCTTCCTTAAACGCACTTGTCGGTTGCACGACTGCTGCAATCCTGCCGCACTCGTCTGCCGCAATCGTCATACGCAATTCAGGTGCAATCCTGCTACACTCGCGAGTGCATTATTTCATCCTCCTTAATCGCACTTGTCGGTTGCCTGAATGCTGCAATCCTGCCGCACTCGTCTGCCGCAATCGCCATACGCAATTCGAGTGCAATCCTGCTGTACTCGCGAGTGCATTATTTTATCTTCCGTAATCGCACTTGTCGGTTGCACGACTGCTGCAATCCTGCCGCACTCGTCTGCCGCAATCGTCGTACGCAATTCGCGTGCAATTCTGCTGCACTCGCGAGTGCGTTATTTCATCCCCCATAGTCGCACTTGTCGGCTGCACGTCTGCTGGAATCTTGCCGCACTCGTCTGCCGCAATCGTCGTACGTAATTCGGGTGCAATTCTGCTGCACTCGCGAGTGCGTTATTTCATCCCCCATAGTCGCACTTGTCGGCTGCACGTCTGCTGGAATCTTGCCGCACTCGTCTGCCGCAATCGTCGTACGTAATTCGGGTGCAATGCTGCTGCACTCGCGAGTGCGTTATTTCATCCCCCCTAGTCGCACTTGTCGGCTGCACGTCTGCTGGAATCTTGCCGCACTCGTCTGCCGCAATCGTCGTACGCAATTCGGGCGCAATTCTGCTGCACTCGCGAGTGCGTTATTTCATCCACCATAGTCGCACTTGTCGGCTGCACGTCTGCTGGAATCTTGCCGCACTCGTCTGCCGCAATCGTCGTACGTAATTCGGGTGCAATTCTGCTGCACTCGCGAGTGCATTATTTCATCCCCCTAAGTCGCACTTATCTGCCGCAATCGTCGTGCAGCAGAAACCTAGTCAGAGTGTGAAGCAGACCGTGCACTTTCGGCGCAATCGCGAGTGCGTCAGACTGTGTTACCAGGGTATCAAGTATACAATAATCATAGTATATTGCTAGTTGTCTAGTGCTGTTTATTAGAAATTTGTTCACAAAAGTTATAGAAAGAATCTTCCAATTACAGAAGACGATGTCCCACCACTTCAAAATCAAATAATAATTCTGAAAATAACTCAACTGACAATGAAGCATCACAACCTAAAAAGTTAAAGCTGGACTCCATGCCTCTCAAAACCAGTACAGATCAAATTGCTATTGAAAAAGAATCAAATAGCAAAGAAAACAGACATCAGGTAAATGATTTATTATATATATATATATATATATATATATATATATATATATATATATTTTTTTTTTTTTTTATGGAAAAGCTTTTAAAAGTGTTGTAATTTTATTTCTTAATTTATTTATTTCTATGTTTTTAGTCAGATTCATCACATTCAAAACTTCGTAAAAGATTATTTCAGCCTAAAGCTAAATCATTTATTGATAATATCAGTGATGAAGAAACTAAACTGATGAACGTAGATTTATTGTCATACTGTATTGAAAATAACATTCGGTTCGACAGTATACAGTCAAAATCTTTTATAAAATTTATGAAGCGAGCACGACCTGCGTACGAAGTACCTAAGGCTATTGAAATGTCCACTGAAGTATTAAACTTCGCTTATGAGAAACTGATAGTTGATAAAGAATGCAGCGATGTAGTTGGAGTATTATTAGTTGCGATAGCCAATGAAGCCAAGATTATTTCAGTAGTATGTACCAAAGTTGATAAGAGTATTTTTATTAAGTCAGATGATTACACAGGAGATGATGAATTCGAAAAGAACATGTGCTTAACTGATTTTATCAAGAACAGTATTACTGAAGTTTATTTAAGATTCAAATTAAAAATCTATGCTATCGTTACTAATTCAAATTTAAATTTACCAGAGAAAAAAATTATTTTTATAGAAGATATTGAAGTATTATACTGGATAATAAAATGTAATTTTACTAAACTTTGTGAATCAGAAAAAGCTGCTATTGATTCAGATTTCGAAGAAAAATTGAACACAGTCTTGAAAGAATTTAAGGCATTTGAAAAAGAAATACTTAATTTAGGAGGTTATGCTAGTTACGCTAGTTTATTATGTAATTCTGAAACAGCTGAGAATTGTATACCATTACTCTCGGGATTTAATAAACATTTACCATTTATGATACAGATAATGACTCAGAACCTTTGCTCATTTACACTGGAAACTAGGAATTTATTACTTCATGTGAATTTCGAGAAAAAAAGTGAAGAAATGCTCGCCTTTCATGAAAGAATTACAAGTCTAAAAAAAAAGTTTCAAGCACCTCGTTGCACTATTACAGATGCTATTGAATACTGTAATGAGTTTTATGATATAGAAGAGAATGATGAGTATGAAAACGTATTCAAAGACGCAATACACAGTATTTTTACGCCAATTAATATAGTGTGCAACTGTTTACATCCTCGTTATAGAGGTAAAGCTGTTTTAAAAGTCAATGACTTTCACATCGTGGTAAATGACTGCTTGGCAGATATTTTATCGAATCCTGGATTGCCTTCATATACTTCATACAGCGATAAAAAAGATTTATTCTCGAAACTTTCAACAAAGATTTTGAAGATCCGTTAGTTTTTTGGAAATTTGCTTCTGCACAACATCCTGAATTATCAAATTTGGCTGTACAGCTGTTGCAAATACCTGTTTCTGTACCTTGCATAGGCAGATCAAATTTATCTATAGGAGATAATTTTAGTAAAGAACAAACAGACAAAATTATAAATCTGTTTTATACACTGAAACTTAGTGAAGCGAGTGAAGCAGCTTAACCTAAATTTTTAATGTATATACATTGTTTTTAATCATTAGATTAACAACTAATGATTGAGCAAATACTTTGCGAGCATTTATACTTAGCTTTATATAATTAATATATAAAATATTTTTCTATGTTGAAAATAATACGTAATGATATACTTACCAAGTGAAACTATTATAATATTCTGTCTAAATGACGTGATGCAATGAAAAAAATTTTCATAATTAAATTATAGTCTTAAGAAAAATTAGCAATCATAGTACGTAATAGATCGATATAGTAAAAATAATTATTTTAAGATTATTTTATAGATCTGTAATATGTAGAATTTCGAGACAAAGAATGTTCTGGGAAGGAAAGGCAATCTATATATATATATGGGTGGTTCTCTGACAAATCGTGCGCGAAAAAAAATGGATTTTCCAAAAATATTTTTTTTATGTTCCTATAGTATGTATGAGTATCCCTGAATTTTTTCAAATTTTTTCCATCATTATTTTCCGAGTTACAGAGGGTCAAACTTGGCCATCTAAGCATTTTTTGCATTTTTTGGCCATACAAATTAATTTATAACTCCTCAGGGAAGCATTTTTCACAAAAAACGTATACATACTTTTTTTTATAAAATTTTCTGTAGTTTGCATTAAAAATACTTGCAAAGTCATATATATATATATATATATATATATATATATATATATATATATATATATATATATATATATATATGTTATAACTATCTTATATGCCAATTAAACCGTAAAATGCTGATTCTGAGAGTTCGATCAAAGCCTCGACTACCAAAAAATTCATGAAGATACCTTTTTATAGTGCAAAAGTCCCAGTATAGGTCCCAGAATGGAAGGGAGCCTGTATCTTAGTCTAAAAATTAAGATAATCATCAATTCATGCTAAAAATGATTAAAATCATAGTTAAAACTAGTTAAAACTATGATTTAAGAATCATAGTTAAAATTTAATAATCATAGTTAAAAATAGTTAAAACTAGTTAAAACTAGTTAAAACTAGTTAAAACTAGTTAAAACTAGTTAAAACTAGTTAAAACTAGTTAAAACTATGATTTTGATCATAGTTAAAAATAGTTAAAACTAGTTAAAACTAGTTAAAACTATGATTTTAATCATAGTTAAAACTAGTTAAAACTAGTTAAAACTAGTTAAAACTATTATTTTAATCATTTTTAGCATGAATTGATGATTATCTTAATTTTTAGAAGATATAGGCTCCCCACCATTCTAGGACCTATACTGGGACTTTTGCACTATAAAAAGGTATCTCCATGAATTTTTTGGTGGTCGAGGCTTTGATCGAACTCTCAGAATCAGCATTTTAAGGTTTAATTGGCATATAAGATAGTTATAACATATATATATATATATATATATATATATATATATATATATATATATATATATATATATATATATATATATATGACTTTGCTCGAACAAGTATTTTTAATGCAAACTACAGAAAATTTTACAAAAACAAGTATGTATACGTTTTTTGTGAAAAATGCTTCCCTGAGGAGTTATAAATTAATTTGTATGGCCAAAAAATGCAAAAAATGCTTAGATGGCCAAGTTTGACCCTCTGTAACTCGGAAAATAATGATGGAAAAAATCTGAAAAAATTCAGGGATACTCATACATATTATAGGAACATAAAAAAAAAATTTTTGGAAAATCCATTTTTTGTCGCGCACGATTTGTCAGAGAACCACCCATATATATATATATATAATCGAATAAAACATATATATTTGAAAGAAAAGTACCTAAATATATGTATATAAATGTTTCATATGTGATATGTTTCTTCTACGATTTAAATATATTAATATTTAAAAATGAATACTCATTCTAAGTGGCTGCGATATCACAAACATTAACACTGCGAAGATTTACATGCTAAACTTAATCAAAAAAGTAACTTAATATATTATATTAAAATGTAACAGTCTATTTGCGTAAGGAAATTTAAAAAAATGTATGCGCAAAGACTTATTCCTACATATACTGAAATTTTGTTTTATGGTGTAAATATGTAATATCTAGAATTTTAAGATAAATAACATTCTGCGAAGGCAAGGCAATCTATATATATAATTGAAAGAAAAGTACCTGAATACATGTATACAAATGTTTGATATACGATATGTTTCTTCGATGATTAAAAGATATTAATATTATTAAATAAATATTCATTGTAAGTGACTGCGTGATCTCAAACATTATACTGTGAAGACTTACACGCTAGACTTAATGAAAAGAGTAACTTGATATATATTACATTAAAATGTAATGGTCTATTTACTTAAAGAAACTTTAAAAAAAGTTATACGCAATGTATTAAAACATAGATTTGAAAATATTAACTTTAAAGAGCATATTTATTAAAAGAGACTACAATATCACAAGAAATACAATGAAAAGACTTATACTAGAAAGAGTAAAAGTATTGAGAGAAGTATTGTTTTAGTATTGAGAAAAAAATGCTTTAATATATATTATATAAAAATATGATGTTAAGTTTACTTTAAAAAGTTTGAAACTGTTACTGTAACAATGTTCCTATATAAGATTAAACATATTATTACTATAACCATATTCATTGTCAGATGACAGCGGTCTCAAATAACATTGTTCTGTAGATGTTAAAAGTGAACAATTATTAAATTAATGTACGGGTACACTGTAATACAACACTGTAATACGATAAGATTGGAATAAAATAAAGAGTTATGAAACTTAAAAAGTAAAGATTATTTTACGAAGTCACCAATTCATTTATTATAATTCACTGTTACGTTGTCAAAGTTAATTAAACATTAACTTTGTAAAAAGTTAATTCAGTTTTTAAACATGTATCTGTGAAATTCTTATTTCATTCACGACATTATCATACAATAACTAAGTAGGCATATTTATGTTATTTATCTACCCTGCTAAAAAATCACGTGAGCAATCACGTGAGATTATGACACGATTTTTTACGCGATTCCTATGTTTTTAAGTTACCTTTAACCACATTGCTTGTTTTTCACCACGTAATTTCTGTCATAATTTAAATTATTTAAATTATTATTTGATTTTTTTCACCTAGAATTTAAATTATTATTTATTTTTTTTTTTTTTAATTAACGTCGCTATGTTTGTGCTCCCATGTGGTGCTAATCGACGACGGGGGTCTGCGGTGTGTTTGTAAACAAAGCACATGTAATTTTTACAGAGGTGCTTGTATCAATCGGCAGAGACTAGGATTCGAACCCGGGTCACCGCGCGGGAATCCGACACTCTACCGACTGAGCCGCCGCAGGCCCCAGTATTTAAATTATGATAAAATGAGTCGGAACTTTGGAAAGTTTTTCGAGAAGGAAAACGAAAAAATCTTATGGTTATCAATGGATGCATTATGCCTAGAAAATTCAACAAACTATTTTGAGTCCTTATTTCATCCCCAAGTCATCAACCCTTTTAAATAGGGGTTGGAACGGGGCTGGATACAGAAAAAAATTCTAAATCGTCAGAGTTTCATATTAACTCTGAAATCTTTCCAGGAATATGTCTATTAACCCACAATGTACCTATACAAAAAAAATTACAGCCAAACCGTTTATCCAATATCCCCGTGGCAGGGGTTGGAATGGGGTGAGATACAGAAAAAATATTCTCACGTCAAGGTTTCATTTCATCTCAGAAAGTTTTCTTTAAATATGTCTATTACTCAAAAATATGCCTGTAAAATAAATTACAGCCAAATCGTATGTCCACTACACCCCTGACAGGGGTTGGAATGGGGTTGGAAACAGAAAAAATATTCTTACTCGTCAGGGTTTCATTTTATCTCTGAAATTTATTGTGAAATCTATTAATTACCTCTAAAGATCCCTATAAAAAAGTTATAGCCAACTCGTATGTCCGCTACCCCGTGGTAGAGGTTGGAATGGGGTGGGATACCGAAAAATATCCTAACTCGTCAAGGTTTCATTTTATCTCAGAAAGTTTTTTTTTAAATATGTCTATTACTCCACCTGGGGGGCGTGCCCCCTACCTCGTCAAAGAAGCCAAACCCAAATACCTGGGCGTCACTCTGGACGGCAAACTAAATTGGGGTAGACACATTGAAGGTAAATGCGAGAAGGCGATTAGCACGTTCTGAGCCTGTAGGAGGGCCTTTGGCAACACCTGGGGGCTGCAACCGGAGAAGGAAACGTGGCTCTACGAATCCATCATCAGACCCAGACTGGCTCATGGAGCCCTTGTGTGGGGTAACAGGACAGAACTTAAGGTACATGAAAAGGCATTGGATAGGGTTCAAAGGCTAGTGCTGGGAGGAATGACAGGATGCATGAGAACGACACCAGCAGTCGCGCTGGAAACCCTAATGGACCTCCCACCACTAAATAAGGTACTAAGGGTAAATGCCTTTAAAACTTATTTACTCTAGGCTGAAGGAAATACCGAGCAGCGACAACTTCAAAGACAACGAGGTTGTCTCAGAAACGCTACCGGTCATTGACAATGTAGGCTATGATAGAATCACAGAAAGGATACAGTTCTCCAATCCTTATAAGGTTTTTCTCCCAGACAGGGCAGAATGGAGTGAAGGGGGACATGGACTTATAAAAGTAGGTATCGTCTAGTACGCGGATGGCTCTAAGGTCGAAGCGGGCGTGGGAGCAGGCGCGTGGCGATCGGGCAGCACGGAAGAAATAGTGTGCTCACTGGAACCCCACGCGACGGTGTTCCAGGTAGAAGTCAGAGCCATTACGGAATGTGCGGAAGGCCTCTCGGCCAGGGGTATCGGGAAGAAGACAATAACTATCTGTTCGGATAGCAAGGCGGCTCTGCTCGCGCTGGATAATATTAGCACGTCCTCTAAGGAGGTGATAAACTGCAGGAAGGCGCTGGTCACTCTCGGCGCGTAACCTAGTGAGGCTGGTGTGGGTGCCAGGACACTCGGGTATCCGAGGTAATGAGAAGGCGGAAAGGCTGGCGAGCAGAGGCACCAGACAGGTAAGGGCAAACACTGCGAGACAGTAGTATCGCCCTGCGAAGTCAGAAGGGCTGCGGGGGCCTGGCTGAGGGAAAAACTCCGCGAAAAATGGAGTAATACATCTGGTATTAAGCAAGCAAAGACGCTGCTGGAAGACAACTCACTGGAAGACTGGATAACATCTATAAAACGCCTGGGCAGAACCAAGCTTAGGTCTATTATTGGCTGGCTGCCTGGGCACTGGAAGGTGCGATATCATCTTCATAAGATGAAGCTCTGTGAGGTAGGCCAGTGCAGATGGTGCGATTACAGAGAGGAGTTAACCCCACACCTAATGTGTAAATGTCCCGCCTTCGTGGGAACTAGACTGAGGGCCTGAGGCGCCCCCTTAATGGAACCGACTGCGCTAAGGTCACTCAATCTGGAATGTATAGGTCAGGTAACACGGGCAATCCACAGAAGGCTAATCCAACAGTAGGCTCCAATTAATTGGTCAAAAGTTATATTTAGTAAACTGCATTAGTCTCTATGGATACAAGTAAATAAGCTAAATCTGTTCCAGACCACCCGGGTTCTGGCCCACCCGGGCCAGAATTCTCATGGAGTTTCTGGGTCACATCCCCCAACTGCCACAGAACCCGCGTGGGGGTTCGGGCTTCCCCGTGAGGGGGTTCAAAATTTCCTGAATCTCAAATTTTCTTCTTATAACCCCTTAAAAATTTTGTAATTGTCAAAAAAATGAGATATGTGTCGACCGGTTGCCTGAAGTTAACATTAAGAGATCTCTACAATCCCAAACAGCTTTTAACATTTGATTTTAAGCACTTTTATTATATTAGGCTGATCTAGAAATAATTGTATATTAATTTATATGGCTACCAAATTTCTTTTACGTTTATTATAAGTTTATTAACAACTTCACCGCATTAGGCAAGACAAAAAAAAATTTCCCACATAAATAACCTTCTAGTTCGGTCATTTTTCACTAAATAATCTGCTAATTATAACGAATTTTCATGGCAGTGTATTTTAACGAATTGACATGTTCATTCTATTTAAATGCATTTATTTCAGGAGCCAACTAGATTTTAAATATTTTATATAATTATAATTACCTGAAAAAAAAACGTAAAAAATTTGGTAGCCATATAAATTAATATACAATTCTTCTTAGTTCAGCCTAATATAATAAAGTTGCTCAAAAGCAAATGTTAAAAGCTGTTTGCGATGGTAGAGACCTCTTAACGTTAACGTCAGGCAACCGGCAGACACACATCTCATTTTTTTTGTCAATGACAACATTTTGAAGGGGTTATAAGAAGAAATTTGAGATTCGGAAAATTTTGGACTACCCTACTCCCCGATCCGGGCGTGGGTCTTCCCACCCGAACGTGGATTCCCCGACCCGATCACTGGGGCGCCACCAGGTCGCGAGCCTGTACCGCGTGTTCGAACCTGCGCCACCTCGCGGTTGAGCAAAAATCTTATTGGGCGCGCGCGCGAGCGCTCGTGTGTATGTGTGTGACGTAATTTAAAGTAGTATGCAAAAGTCTCGATGTATGTTATAGGATATGTATGACGAATGTCGGGAAAGAGCGACGAGAGAGCGCAAGAGTGGACAAGTGTGACGAATGACCGATAACGCCGCTGCGACGGCAAGGGAGATGCTTGAGAGGAGCCAAAGCAAGAAGAAGTGTATCGAGAAATAAGATTTATAGAAGTATTGGAATAAACGACCCGTTTTGTCTCTAATTTTACGAACTCTTATTTATTCATTTATTACCTGTCTTTAATTATAATATCTGGCGACCGTGACAGAACGGTAATAAGTTAATCGTGCCAAATACAGAAGAGATCGCAGAGCTTATTAAATGTATTACAATCTATTGAGAACGGTGACAATCGGTGGTCCAAAGAAATTGTTGAAAGATTATTAAAATCATTTTATGTAGATAATTGTACTACGAGTGTGAAATCATTAAAAGAATTAAATTCTTTTATTTCACAAGCAAAAAGTATAATGACTGCGGGAAGTTTTGATTTGAGTGTGTGGGAGTTTACACACGATTCGACTGAAAAAGAGAAGACTCTAGTACTCGGAATTTTATTAAATAAATTTCGTAATACACTTTCAATTAATCCGATAGTATTAGCAGATAAAATGATAAAAATGTAATTAAATTGGCTATTCTTTCTATGGTACATAAAATACTTGATCCTATCGGATTTACTTCTCCAGTAACTTGGTTGCCTAAATTGATGTTAAGGGGGAGGGGGGGGGGGGGGGTTCACCCTGAGATTTTAACAAAATCGATTTTTTTTGCATAAAATGATCTATTATTATCGTAAGAATGATGTCCAATTGGTTTTATAGCAAAGAAAATTTTTTTTTGTGAATTATGAGCGATTTTCCAAAAGTACCTCAGAGCGCGTCAACTGTCTATGTCGACCCGCTGCGGGCGCGCTAGCGCAGCAGGTATAAATATGCTTTAACCATCGTATAATAATGCCAGGTATATTTGGCTAATGGTAAGTAGTATTTTTCGTACTCTATTACCTATAGAGGGCGTTCTAAGGACGCCAAGCTATTTAGAAAACCGTTAGACTTCAGTAAACAGCTGTACATGCTCGATCACAGTTACTCTCCAATCGGATAAATAGTTTTGGTGTTTTTATACTTAAATTCTGTTTTGTTTGTGTTAATTTAGTAGTGAAAACATGGAAGAAGTGCCAAAATTAAAAGAACGTCATAAAGGCAGTCGATAAATCAACGATCGGAGTAGTCATAAGAAAAGAAAACAGCCTCCGAAAAATCGCTACGATGATACTCGTGAATGTGATATGTCTAATGTAAGTTCATCAGCAAAAAAATTAAAACTAGCCGACAATGATTCCGATTTCACTTTCAATGGAGGATTTGCTTATTGCATCATTGAAAGTTGTGGCATTTTTGCTTTTCTATCGAAGAATTTATGTTGCAAAAAGTGTCACGGCGACGTTTTGTTTACTGAAATTTCGTGTCGTGGACTCGGTTTCAAAATACAAATGAAATGCTAAAATGATTGTAAAAAAGAAGAAGTAAATTCATATCCTTTGATTGACAGTAGAGCTTATGATATAAATAGAAGAATTATATTTGCCTTTAGACTGATGGGACTCGGCATGTACAGTCTGAAAAAGTTTTGCGCTATAATGGAATTACTACGGCCGGTGTTTCAATCTTTTTATTCAAAAATCCAGACTGGCATAGCAGATGCATGTAACTTGGTAGCAGATAAATCGATGAGTCGAGCAGCAAAACAAGAGATCGAAGAAATGAAAGAAAGAAAAGAAAAAGGTTTAACAGTATCGGGCGACGGTAGTTGGCAGAAAAATGGCTTTACATCTTTGTTTGGTTTCGTTTCTTTGATTGGATGGTATACTGGTAAAGTAATCGACATTTTAGTGAAATCAAAATGTTATTTATCATGCTCACTTTGGGAGAAGAAAAAAGGTACTGAAGAGTATGATAATTGGCTTGAGGAGCACGAAAATGAATGCATGAAAAATCACGAAGGATCGTCCGGCAAAATGGAAGTTGATTCTGTGGTCGAAATGTCCGAGCGTTCTGAAGAACTGCATGGAGTCAAGTACCAATTTTACATCGGGGATGGTGACACAAAAACAAAAAAAGGTATTGCTGACAGTAATCCTTACCCAGATCTCGAAATGAAAAAAAAGGAAAGCGTCGATCATGTGCAAAAGCGTGTAGGCACACGACTACGCGACAAGAAAAAAAAAAGAAAGGACTTGGAGGACGAGGTAAGCTGACGAACAAACTGATTGATGAACTGGTCATAAATTTTGGTTTATCAATAAGAAGAAATTGGGACTCAGATAAAGCCATGAAAAAAGTGATTTGGGCTGGTCTAAAGCATAAAATGTCGACCGACAATAAACTACAGCACGAAGATTGCCCGCCTGGTCCTGATTCGTGGTGTAAGTGGCAAAAGGCGAAAGCAGCTGGAGAACTAAAAGATTTTACTCATAAATCACCGATGAAAGATGAAGTTTTTCAAGCAGTCAAAGAAGTTTATGAAGATCTTTTGAAAGGAGATTTACTCGAGCGCTGCTTGGACGGCTACACGCAGTACAGTAACGAGTCGTTCAGTAGCGTAGTTTGGAACTTTGCGCCGAAGCATCACTCCAACGGCAAAACTGTTATTGATATTGCAACTAGTATTGCAGTTTGCACCTTTAATGATGGTTTCAAAAATATCATGTACATAATGGAGACATTGGGACTTGAAATTGGCGAAAATTGTTACAATTACTGCTTCGAGATTGACAGCGAGAGAATCGAGTACGCCGAAAAGAATATAAGCGATGAAGCCAAAGATGCTCGCAAAAGATCGAAAAATTAACCAAAAAAGTCTGAAGCATCATTTGTTGAAGAGAAAGGCGTACAGTATGCAGCTGGAATAGATGATTAGAGGTAAAATATTTTTTTCCTACTTTAATTTAACAAAACGTAAAAAAAAAACTTCAAACGCGTTTTTCTCAAAACCACGTTTTTAAAGCGGTGGAAAGCCCTACTGCTACAATTTTTGACCGATTTGCATAAACTCAAGTTCATTTGATTTGTAACATAATTATCTCGTAGTTGTCATAGGGGTTTTTTGATATCTTGCACAAAAAAAATTTTATGCTTGTTTGAAAGCGACTTTTTTTGCGAAAAAAAAAATTTTTACTTTAAAGTCTCATAAACCAATTATAAGCACAATTTCATAAAAATTTTTGTTCTAGGTAATCTGGCATCACTTGCACATTTTCCACCCGATTTCATCTTTTTTTAAGGCGCTTCGGGAGATAAGCCGCCACGCCGCCATTTTGTATTAAAATGTCATAAAAGAATTATCAAATCTTCTTCAAAGCTTGTATAATAAATAACTAAAAACAAAATTGATCTATCTTTATTTATTTTCTCAAAAAAAATCGTAAAAATAGGCATGATTTTGACGCTTCCAGGGTGTACCCCCCCCCCCCCCGCCCCCTTAAGAAGTTTACATAATCTTAAAATTGATTGGGATACGCCCGTCGACTGACGAATATAAAGAGAGTTCTTAAAATGGTATAAACAATTAAATTATTTGAACGGTTTTGAAATTCCGAGAAAGTTTGGGAAGGGAGATTTTTCTTTGCGTACTTTTTGTGCAGCGAGTAAAGTGACATATGCTACAGTTACGTTTTTATGCGTAGAGAAAAACGATGGTGTTGAATTAAAGTTTATTGCTGCAAAAGCACGAGTCACACCAGAGAAAACGTCGATCCCGCGTTTAGAACTTTTAGCCGCTTCAATTGCCAGTCGATCAACAGGCGAAATCGTAAAATCTCTAGGTTATGAGAGTATACATATATATTACTGGTCAGAATCAACGACAGTTCTGCCTTGGATAGATCGTGATACACAGTGGGGTGCGTTTGTTTATAATCGCGTAAGAGAAATTAGACCCTTGACCTCGTCAGAGACTTGGAAACACGTACCGGTTGTCTTCGCGCGGTTGTCAGACAAAACAGCTACTAGATTCGCGCTGGTGGAAGGGACCGAGCTGGCTTCGAGAGGCTTATCATAGTTGGCCTCATTTAACAGAAAAAGTTGAAAAAAATGAGGTAAATAATGAGTTGATAAAATCGGCTCAAATCTCAAAGTTTAACACGAGAAATAGTACAGATTTTGATATTACTGAAAAATTTTCTTCTTACAATAAGATGATCAAGTTTTTTACTATAATGCTACGATTTAAAAATTTTAAGATTAAAATAGAAAGGGTTTAAGGCAAAATAACTTATCAAGAAATGTTTCAAGTAGAATTAAACTTATTAAAACGGTTACAAGGAGTAATGCTTTTACCAAAAAAGATCCTAAATTAGCAACATTACCGACTTTTGTAGACACTGATGTTTTAATACGTTTAGTGTATGTATGTTATGGGATATGTATGTCGAATATCGGGAGAGAGCGGCGAGATACCGCAAGAATGGACAAGTGCGGCGAAAGACCGATAACACCGCTATGACAGTAAGGGAGATGCTTGAGAGGAGCCAAAGCGAGAAGAAGTGTATCCAGAAATAAGACTTATAGAAGTATTGGAATAAACGACCTTTTTGTCTCTAATTTTACAATCTCTTATTTATTCAATTATTACTTGCCCTTAATTATATAAGTGTGTGTAAGTGTGTGAATTTACCTCACTGACCGATAACCGCAGATGTCTGCCGTCGGTAAGGTTATGGAACTGCAAGGTGGTAAAGAGCACTGACACTTGCGCGAGCTTGTGTAGACTTGCACAGCTAACAGAGCACCAGGCCACTCCTGCGCAAGTTGACTAGCGTTGAAACAATGCCCCGACCAATGCTTCACCTATGAGGCTCTCCGCTTAGCATAACCTTTCCATAGAGTTCCACTTTATGGCTTCTTTTAATAGAGACCCTCACTGAACGCACTTGACAAATTTTCTTCTGAAAAAATAGTCAGAGGATAGACCGAGATTTGAACCCGGGCCGCCAGCGTGGAAGTCTGAGCCCTAGTCCACTGAGCCACTGTGGTTCTGTCTGTCTCTATTCGCGAACGTGGGTATATGCACACGTGTTTGTATGTGTGTGTGAGAGTGTGTGTTTACATAAGAGGAATCCTAACCTCAAAACTTTTTGCGATGGTCAAGAAACTCGACAGTAACCAAATAATCTTCCTTTCAGACCTTTGGTATTATCAATCAACAAAGGGTGGTAAATTAAAAATTTTCATATTACTGACCATTGGTTAGAAAGTTTGTGGAGATCGAATATGACGATGGTCATCGAGTAAGAAGACCATCTCTAAGTCAAATTATTATTAATAACATACGATTAGAATAATAATATTTCTTTATGTTAAAACAGTCCTTTTCAGGGCTATACATACCTGTTGATGTTAATCGACCGTGGAATCCGGGGTGGTATAAGATAATGCAGCAACAGATACGCTAAAGCTAACGACCCATGCATGGGTTCCGATTTTGATGATATAATAAAAGTTCATAAGTATTTGATGTATTATGACGTAAACAATTTATATGAATGGTAAGAATTATACTATTATTATTATTATTATTATTATTATTATTATTTCTGCCCCTGCGATAGCGCTGTGTAGGCGAATGCAGAGGGCGCCTAGGCCGGGCGACCAGACGCGGCCCCAGGTTGTAGATAAATGGGTAGCTACGGATAAATTGAACAAACAGCCGCGGACAATGGCCAACACCACACTCCACAAACATTTACTCTTATACTCATTCCGCTGCACTTATCACATTCACTAAACTGAGAAAAATACACAGACATATACTCTCGGGCGGTACGACTAGTCGTGAGGCAGATATACAGAAAACCGCCCGACCCGATTGATCTTGCGCCGAGATACGCTAGGAGTGCTCGGTCTCCTGTCGAGTGTTCCCATCATAATGGGCTAAGGGCTAATGTGAGCCTAGCTCTGCCGAGGCGGTTAGTTTCAGTGCGAAATCAGAAGCTGGCTGCTTCGGACCTTGATCAGGAAGTGCGTATTGGGCAGTGGGATCGGAACCCCTGTTGCTCCGGATGAGCCCTGGTCCGTCCGTGTATTCCGGGACCGGGAAAACGAAGGCTGGGCCTCAGGGAACTGGGGTAGGATCAAAGTATCCGAGGGTATACCCACTCCCAGCAATTTTGGCCCACTCCCCTACTCACGATGCGTCGGTTAAAGAATCAAGAAAGAAAATGTTTCTGCAAAATAATGAGATGAACCAAAAGACAAGTAAATCCCATACCTGCGACAAAGCAATGGTGGTATTGGAGCAGCTCCTCAAATTAATTGCAGATGGGCTAAAGAGGCAGCCTGGTGTCAATAACTGTTGGTTTGAAATGCGCGCACTGGTTTGCGAGAGAAGTCGACGGATGGCGCCAGTAGCGCCGCGCTGCGCCGGCACTACCGGAGAGGACGGCAACTGCGGGCAGTGTAGCTTCGGCCTTCATGGCGTGAGGACGTGATCGAGACCGGCTCCACCGACACTCCGTATTTGTATCATATTCAATATTAAGATTACTCATTTCATTGTATAATTACTCTCGTATTACATTAATCAACTGTAACTTCATTATTTTCTTTTGTACGACCCGAGCTGACTGGCTGGGCGAATTATCTTCCGGATCAATAAACTTGAATTAACTTAATAACGCTTGACTTAATTATTACTTCACCTTTCAGTCTCCACCGCCTTCGGAACGAGCTTCAAATGGAGCGTTTGTATGAAGTGGGGAAACCTGGGATTACACTAATTTCATTCAATAACGATATCAAGAGAAACATCCCGACCCTCGTCGACGTTTTTGACGAATGGAAGGGCCGCCTACGTTAGAATACCCAGACACACTGTGCGACAGACACTCTGGTAGCCGCGGCTACCTCAAGCTAGTGGTCTCAAAATGATTTCGTGACGCTCCTGTCGAACAAGGACAAAGCTGCAGCAAAGAAACATCAGCAGCAGCAGAAACAACCTGCGCAAGAGACCGAACAACAGCTGCAGCGTAAACAACAAGAGCGGCAGCAGCTGCGGCAACAACTGCAGCAGCAGCCGCAATAACAGACGTCTTAAACAGCCAGGACATCGGCAAACTAGAAGAGAAAGCTTTATTAGATATCTCTAATGAAGATGAGGAGGAGAACGCCTAGGAAGCGACCCAAGGCTGTCCTTATCCGACCGGGGTATGGAGTCACCTACGCGGACATTCTCTGGAATGTCCGCGAAAAGGTCACAGTAGAGTGTCCAACGACTGATATTAAGTGTATCAGGAAAACCAGGGCTGGCGTCGTCTTGGTAGAGTCGGGAACAAAAATCAACAACCAGGAATTGGGGACTATGGGAGACTCCATCAGCAAGGTAATGGGCACGTCGGGGGCCGTAAAGGCCCTGACAACTAAGACAAACGTGGAAGTCAGAGACCTTAACAGCCTTACCATCAAAGAAGAAGTGGCAACGGCGATCAAGAGGGTCTCTGACGAAGCAGGAGTCTCAACGGGTGAGATTAGCGTTTCGTAGACCAAGCCCAACAGTAGGGAGCAGTGACCGGCCATCGTAGAGAGGGGATGCTTCAGATATCTACGGACATCAAACGCATACAAATGTGGCGAGGAAGAACACAAAGGAGCAGCCTGCAAGGCTACCGAGGCGAAGTGCGTCTTGTGCACTGACCTGAAAGTAGACCAAGCACAGCTGGGCCACACGCCGGGCTCAGGGCAATGTAGAGCGTTTCGCGAAAAGCTTAGACAGACCATAGCCAAGCATTAATGATAGACCGTATTACGGTCCTTCAAGCGAACCTCCATAGAGCCGAATTAGCCAACAGACTATGACTGGAACGTACCTACGTGGTACAAAGACACATTTGGCACAGCAGTAATCTACGTGGACCCACTAACCATCAGAGTGAACCAACATGGGGCCGGAAGCAGATTTGTGTGGGTGAGAAGCAGAGACGTAACTTACGTGAGCTACTATTTTACCCCGAACGTCCGTATTCAGCAATTCAAGCAGAGTCTGGATGAGCTGGAAGACGCGATCCGTGAGAAGGCTAGATCGTAGTTGACGGCGACTTCAATGTGTGAGCATTGGAGAGGGGCATGCCAGTGCCGGACAGCAGAGGAAAGTCCATCATGGAGATGGTATCTAGACTTGGCCTGATAGTTCTCAACGTTGAGAACACGTCGACATTCAGAAGGGTAGGGCATATTGGGACAATTCCGGACGTGTTTTTCGCATCCGAAAATCTAGCGCGTAGAGCGTCGGATTGGATGGTAATGGAGGATTACAACGGGAGCGACCACCAAAGCATCACCTTTCAGCTGCACAATAAATCCCAATCGCAAAGAGTGGCGGCAAAGCCACCCCGATGGAATCTGACCAGGCTGAACACCGAAAAGCTAGTCGAGGTACTGCTCGAAGGACAGGGAAATTTACCGACGACGAATGCCACTGAAGATAGGGATGGAGCGGAGGCCCTCCTGAGGGAGACTATGAGTCTCAATCACAGAACCTGTGATGCATTCATGCCGCGCATCGGGTCGCGACATTGAAAACGCCCTGCTTACTGCTGGTCGGACGAAAACGCGCAACTGAGAGGGGAAGCGGATCGCCCCAGAAGAAGAGCGCAAAGAACGAGAGACAAAATGGAAGCAGCACTGTTGTCAACGCAGCATAAAGCAGCACGCAACCGGCTCCGATGCGAGATCAACCAGAGGAAGGCACAGTGCTGGAAGAACGTGACGGAGGAAGTCAATCGGCACGTGTGCCGAGATCGTTACCATACGGAGGCTTTGAATGGGTAAATGATATCTCGTATCCAACCTTCTTCAATGTTCCAGATGATAACCCAATTTGATACATCTTGGAGGTTGACCTCATCTATTCTGAGAAACTGTAGGATACACACAAGGATCTTCCATTATGTCCAGAGCACATGAAATCTCTGGGTTCCAATCAGGAAAAGTTGTTGTTTACTTTGAACAACAAGATTCGTTTTGTACTGCATTATGTTTCTCTGAAGCAAACACTCAAGTACG